>VSWD01000013.1:55081330-55458620 GCA_033119305.1 Pinctada imbricata
ACACATAATTCATTTTTAGTGAAATTTCTTTTTATTTGTTAATGAAAGATGTTTGTCCTTTACAGTACATTTCTTTACAATAACATACTTATGAAAATATACACAGATTGAAAGTTCGTATAATTGAAATAGTTCAAATTCATTTCTTTTATAATCCAAACGTTTCGGCCATTGGCCAATGGCCGAAACGTTTGTATAATAAAAGGAATGAATTTGGTGGGGTTTTTTTTTACTTGTAACAGTGACTTTATAATTGTTAAAATAGTTCTTTTGTGATTCTAAAGTAATTTTGAATATCTAATAACCTTAAATTGTATAGATTTGGGCTATGGTAGTCTAAAATGACCTGTTTCTATACTCTCTCTATGTATATATTATATGGTCAGATATAAGTTTTCTCTCTTGCTGTTGCGTTGTTTGAACAGTTGACTCGTAAAAACGGACCAATATTCGAGTGGTCAGTGTGGCCTGATAATCACCTAGTACACGTCAAGTACTTGTTCTGTATTATTGGATTTTACCAAAGAAATAGTGAGGAATATAATATTGTTATATTGGAATGCTGACCAAAATTATAATGTGGTTTTAGGCGAGTTTCAACATATTTCAGAAATCATTTTGATTTCAAGATTAATGTAAAATCTATGCATTAAATAAGTCATTGGAAATATTTTGAATGTATTAATTTATTCAGATTTCAGAATATAGATCTATACCTAAAACATATTTTTTCGAGGCAATCAAGCCCGATCATGGACAGAGGGGTGTAGATTAACAACCTTTTACATGTATTTTGAAAAATGTATATGCAAATAGAAGATAATTACGAACTTCCATCACCCCCCCTTTTTTTTTAATCTAGATCCGCGTATACGTTTGCATACAGATGGCATGCAAATGAATGAAGTAAAACGTATGCTACAAAAATCTCACACCAGATTATAAAAGGCTTGGGAATATTTTGGTCGCATTCTTGCCGATAATCCATAATGTATTGATCATTAATCTCATTTAATTCTACATTTCAAAGTCAACTTTGGTCAAAAAGCTGATCACTGCCAGTTTACATAGTGAGGTAATCTTATTTATTGACTCGCTAATGTACCAGAGTACGTGATAACGCTAAAATGTATATAAACTCCAAATAACATTTCTTAGTTTAGTTTATACAAATAGGAATGACTAATTTTGAAAATGAAAAAGAATCGGAGGATTCCTTGTTCTTCCTCAAGTCTGGACATTTTCTTTTAAATTAGTATTTCGAGACCCAAGGTAAGTCATTTCAAATCTTACTTTTTGCTTGTATGAAACCTTGGCCCGACTTTTACAAATTATTAATTTGTTCTATTGATATAATACACAGTGAGGCAAATAATACGGATTTGGTTAATATCTGAAGAATTGTGAAAAGCTCTCATCCCGACAAGTTATAGCTTTATCCGAAAAGCGGACATGTACACTTGCTTTAGAGCCTTGTATAGAACCCTCTCACCGCATCACTTTACATTTTGGTGGCAGCGATGGGATTCGAACTCACGCCTCCGGGGTATCGGTAACTGACATCCATACTCGGACAATTTCATTCTTGATACATAGAGAGAAGATTATAAACATACATAATAAAGACATATTTGGACACATCAAGATAACCAGAAAGGATAACTCTCTCATGAATGAGAGAAAAACCAACTTAATACCAGATAGAACGAGCTGTAGACAAAAAATCCTTAAGAAGAGAAATAAGCTTAGAAAACTATCTCTCTTGCAGGCTAGCTTTGTCGAGAAAGCGGTCCAGTTAAGTAAGCTTTATTGGATTTAGTTCACGATACATCTATAGTTTACATGCAGTCGTATAGACCGACAGACACATCACATTCATTGACAAATATTTTTGACAATTTCTTCCGGACACTTGAAATATCCTTAATAAAGAAAACTTCATTACTTTCAATAGACTTTAAATTTGCACCTTCAAAAGATCGACAGGTATAAGTCTTCTGTGGATTTTTCATTTTTTAGCTTTTAGATAAATACGTATGAAATAGGGATATTTAAATCTGGCACACCGCAGACTGTCTTCTGTGGTTAAATAGGGTTAGAATTCTGATACATTCATTTACCCTGGCTCGCTGCCACTTATAATTGATCCGCGGTGTTTGTCGTTTTATACGGTTAAGTATTCCCAATCACTGACTATCAAATCTGTTAGATCAATGATCGATCTGATTAACAGTGACAGATCTAGGATCAGCTTCAAGGTTCAGTTGCTGGTGAAGAATGTGTACGCGTGTCGCGCCCGCGTAAGTATATATAGACAACGAGAAGAAACAGATAAAATATTTTTCTCTGAACGAATTAATGGTACGGTTCAAATCAGCTCGACCAATTTTTTCTCCGGGGGGGGGGGTGTCATTATATATGTAGTTTTTATTTATTTTTTTCCCACAAAAGTGTTGGGGTAACTTCTGAACCACCACCACGTCTGGATTAGAACATGTGTTATATGAGAGTGATCTCCAACAGGACTATCGTACATTGACCACAGCGGAACGCACCCTCAGGATGTAACAAAAGTGTACAACAGACAAACAACTTAAATAACAGGAGACAAAGAGACACACAACAATACCCCACACACAGAACGGCCTAACAAACAAGGCAGCCACACACAGAACGGCCTAACAAACAAGGCAGCCACACACAGATTGGCCTAACAAACAAGGCAGCCACACACAGAACGGCCTAACAAACAAGGCAGCCACACACAGAACGGCCTAACAAACAAGGCAGCCACACACAGAACGGCCTAACAAACAAGGCAGCCACACTAAGATATGAAACACGAATGGCAATACAGGTATCTACATAAACTGATGACCAATGTCTTATTCAATACTCCCAGAAATTAAGTGATCAGAGGATGATTACAGGCGAGGATCCAGATACAGAGAATAATAGAGGTGCCTATCCAGGTATGGGGTGTAGGAGGGATCTTCCTCTGCATACTCTGTCCATTTTTCTGGTTCAAAGTGAGAGCGAAAATTGGTTTTTTTTTTTAATTTATACATTAGTTTCCCATGCAGCACAACCAATGTAACTCCTTCATCCGATAATGGATCTTGAATTTTCTGTTCACATCTATCAAGAGAGAGAGAGAGATTGTCGATATAGTGTTGTGTTCATGAATCGTTTTCAGGGGTATTTAATTATTTGGTTCCGCTCCCTGTTAGAAAATCAGTTAGATCAATACCAGATCGGTTTATGTTTCATGGTAATATACCCTTCCCGGTGTAAAGTATGTATCAGTAGCGAATTCACCCCGCTGTCCTGAAAGTCAACCCGAAATTAATAGTCTTTACGGGAAAATCTAAGACGTGTACTGGAATTTTCGGTATTTACAAGGATTTTTAGAGTGACCTCTCAGATTTACGATCGATATAGGACGCTAAATTGGAAAACAACAGTTTCTGTATACAATTAAATGGGCAATCTATAGAAATGATCGAGTCAAGTCATTATTGACGGTTTGATTCATAGGATTGTTATACAAGGAATAAGTCCAATAGAAGTTCAATACTCGGAAATAATGTCTTACAAACGCAGACCGTTACGGAAATCAAAGGTAAGGGGATCGAAGATAAAAGATTAAAATCATATATTACACTCTGTTTTAAAATGCAGTCTGTTTTCATCAATATTACATTTTATTTTGGGGGATGGGAGAGGTTTGGGGTGTAAGTTCATTTATTGTTTATAAATGATGATGATGATGATGATGATGATGATGATATGTTTCAATAGTAAGAATATATCTTATGCCTATTTTTTCCAAAAAGAAGAAGGGTACATATATGTTACAAGAACCCTTGTCGATTCTGTGAAATTCTGCAGATGCAGATGATATGAAAGAAAAAAAAAAGAGTAAAATGACACTTTTTTTCGATGAATACCCCTCAAAATCATCCTATGTGGAAAGTTCTTTCATTTGAAACAATGCGTGAGGCCCATTTTAAGTTGTAAATCAAGATTCAAGTTCGGTAATACAACAAACTTGTTAAGAAGGGATTTAAGTATTGCTTGTACAAACTCTATAGAAGTCCTGTTAAAGACCACCCCCCGTTTTGTTACTTGAGGGAATTTACGTTTGAGAGTGAAGAAAAGGGATCAACTTTGCAGATAATTCAGGGCAAATTCAGTCAAATATTACATAAAAATCGATACTGAATTTTGAGCTATAGAATGTGGTTTTTTTCTTGGGGGGGGGGGGGGGTTCGAATTTGAGGGACAGAGCTCGTAGTCTAATCCAGTTCCCTCGTAGACATAAAAAAGTAGGCCGCAATTTGTGCCTCCTTCAATGAAATGCATAGTACGTTGCTTTGATATTTAGAAAAATAAAATCATTTTAACTTGATAATTGACTGTTGAACGTCGCTTTGTACTTGTTCGAACTTGTACAGCATTGTTAACAAGGACACAAAAATCCCTTTATTATGATTTTTCAATGGTGCTTTTAAAATAATATTTTTCAATAGTGCTTTAAAAAAATAATGGACCTTAAATTCAAAATTGAAACAAGATACCGGAATCAATAGAAAGTCATCGGTTATTACTTGGTCTAGATGACAATTCTGTAATTTAGATTCTTCATGTAACGGAGTGCTTTTTGGTCATTGGTGGGGGGGGGGGGGGTTGCAGTTAAAATCAAAGTTTTTATCCATTTGGTTTTCTGAAATCATAAATCGGAAAGATGTAATTTTATATTTCGTTACATGAGAGATCACCTTCATTCAAGTTTGAAAAATAAAATGATTTCTATATTGAAAGAATTACTTATACATGCAGGTCTTCCTTTACAATTATAACGCATTCCTCAACCTTCTATTCAGAATTATCATTCAGATCTGTCAATTTCATTCAGACCTGCACATTTAACGAAGTTAAATCCTCGTATTTAATTGACATCTACCATAGATCTACATAGATAGAGATTTTACCCACGTTCGCAATGCGATCTTACAAAATAAGTACCCAGGGCCGGGCTGCATGTCCTATAGACAACGTGTACAGCACATGGCATTTAATTATTTGTGATCAAAACATGTTTGTACATTTACCTGTAAACAAATCGTCTTGTGGGAATTATATAGTGATTTATCAGTTAGTATGAACGTTCAGGCAGCTGACATTCACAGAACATATCATTTATAATTTTTCTTGGGGATTAAGTGTTCAATACATGCGTGCCATTCCGTCAGAGAGACGATAAAATCTGAAGTCTAGGTACGTATATATTTTTATATGCTGTCTTGTTAATTTACCTCTTGTAAGATTAATTTATAGTTTAGTAAATTTAAGTATGTAAGTTTTGTCAATAGATCATTGAAACGTTGATTGAATGGTAAAAATCGAAGAACGAATTTACAGCTGAATAAAAAGTGCATTTCAGTGATGAGAAAGGGGAGGGGGAAGGGGGGGGGGTGAAGTTTAAATGGAGGAATTCAATTTCAGGGCGTATTTTTAAATTTACAGTCTGTTGATGATAATGAAATGTGCTTACATACATTTAAATCATTCGGTAATAAGTCTGAAAACCGTCTTTTCATTTTGCAACCTTTATGAAATAAAAAGACTTTTAATTTTTGCTACGGAAAAATAAGCGAACTTGTACACATTATCATAGTTTTTGTTAATTTAATCTGGTTTCAAGAACAAAAAAATGTTTTCATTAAAGTTAACGCGCTTCAAAAGTAGACTATAGAGGGAGTCCCAATAACCCTAATTACTATAATTTAAAAGAGTAAATAAATGTTTATATTTGCTCCCCCCTCCCTTTCCCCCAAATAGTTTTATTTTTTCCCTTTTTTACTTTTCTACATCCAGACATAAGAACAGAAAGTTTTGTATAGATACAGGGGGTATAGTTCCCAGTTATATGCAAGTTTTATACTCCACTCGAAATCGCTTTCACTAGCTTTTTGAAATGGCCAAAATCCCACAGAATTGAGCCAATAGAAGTGGAGTGGTCATTAAAAAGTATTATCTGTGTGATATGAGGTCTATACTTACTGATAACGACTTCTTGTGAAACCCGAAGGTAAATATCATCAAGTACAGAATGGATTATCTACCTTGACAGGGACCTCGTATCGAACCAGACCAATATTTACAATGTGAAGACAACAAATAATGTAAAGATAAAATATGAGAAGAATTCCATGATAAAATCTCTCGAATTTCTCATCGTTTCACATCTTGTGTGAAAAAGAGAATAAAGTCTCGCGATCCGACAAACCCGTGCTCCATAAATGCTGTTTCAACTACATTCTGGTCCGGCCTAGACTAAGAGTTGGAGATGAACAAGTATTAGCTTTTACAAAAAGCTTGCCGTCAGTTAGCTGACTTTATAAGTTGAACAATTCTGGTTAGAAAAATGCATTTACCAATCGCACATTTCCGGACTTTTTCGGGTTTTTTTCCGATTCAAGTGACGGAAATTTCCGAAAATCTGCGATTGGTATAGGACGTATCCATGGTATCGGTACAAAGACTTTTCGATGCATAACACTGGTGCGATATGAGTTTCATTTAATTTGTCAGGTCATCTAGACTCTTAAGCCGACCTAATGAGAGAATCTTATATACATATTCTGAATAACCTAGGCGAATATTTGCATTTTATACAATTGTCAACCAATCATATTACCAAGAGGTATTCTATCCGTGCAAGTAGGTTACGAATGATTACAGTATACCGTCAGTCATAAAAGAAATAAAAACAGTGTTTGTGATACTGATACACTCCCGTCGACATCTTTGTCAGTCAGTATATGAAAGTCAAACACAAAGGCCAACACCCGATTCCAAAAACCACAATGGAAAGGCTTACTAATTCTGGGGAAAAAATACAAAACAGAACTTTATGACGCGAAAAGAAAAATTGGACAGACAGACGGAGACAATGACACAGCTCCATAGAAACACAAAAGTGTTACAACCATTTTCTGCAAAGTAATAGTGGGTCAAAATCGATGGAAATGTTAAAATGTTTATGTTTTTAAAAAAAGGAGGTCAAAGGTCAAGATTACGAGGTAAAAAAATGGAATTTATGGAAAGGCCTTGTCACAAGGAATACATATGTGAAATATGAAAGCTCTGTCACCAACCATTCAAAAGTTATGGCCAACATTAATAAAAGTTGTTCAACATGTTCAAAAGTAGGTTAAAGGTCGAGGCCAAGGTCATGAGGTTAAAATATTTCAATATTGTTCTAATACATGTATAAGGAATACACATGAGAAATATGATAGCTGTATCACCTACAATTCAAGAATTATGCCCAATGTTAAATTTTTTTTGCCACAGACCGACGTAGCTTCATAAATTTCGCCCTGCCCACACTTGTTTTTCTTCGGTTGTTGTTGTGTGTGGAGACAACAACAACCGAAGAAAAACAAGTGTGGACAGGGCGATATTTATGAAGCTTAAAAGACCGACCGACCGACCGGCCAAAGTACTATATGCCCTCGAATCTTTGATTCCGGGACATGACAAAACTTACTTCAATTCCAAAAAGGGGAATCCTGATCCGATCCCCCTTTTCATCTGTGTACAAGTTGTTTCCAATTTGTTACAACCCTTATTTTATGTCTGTTCGTAGGTCAGTATTTCCACCTGTGTGTGTTTATATAAAAGGACTGTGTCTCACAACACAAACAAATCCTTATTATTATCAATTAAATTCATTAAGTGAAAGTTAAACTCAAGACCGAAAATCAAAATCCCAAAAATACATAGTCAGTTGGCACACAAAATCACGATAAATACATAGTCAGTTGGCACACAAAATCACGATAAATACATAGTCAGTTGGCACACAAAACCACGATAAATACATAGTCAGTTGGCACACAAAATCACGATAAATACATAGTCAGTTGGCACACAAAATCACGATAAATACATAGTCAGTTGGCACACAAAATCACGGTAAACACAAAATTTAACATTTATTCTACAAAGTAGCAAAAGTGAATCCCCAATGTAGTTGAGATCACGTACCCGGGGAGAGTAAGTACATGTATATCTCCTGTCCTCACTTTAGCCGTATAGGAAAGGTCAAAACAGTACATAATTATATATAAAATACATGTATAACCATTGCAAAAAGAGTAAACTTTGGGGTAAAATACACAGATGATAGAGAACAGGACCGGATGGGGATAAGATACCTTATGCTTTTGACATTTCTTGAAAGAATGCTTCCGAAAAGTCGGACGAAGACGAACAGATTATTTGTAATATTTTATTGGTAGGACGAACTCTTCGGCACTTTTTTTTGGGGGGGGGGGAGTCGAGAGAAAAAAAAGGCTTTTTAAGTCGAGAAAACATGTAACCCTGGTACCATTGAATCAATGTTGTAATGCATTTATTTTATTTTAAAAGAGGGATATATGACTATTGAGATTTTTGCACCGATAAACCGATGGCTAGGAGGTACACATCGTACTGATTTATAATGTGACACAAGTCTCAAAAGTCAAATCTTGATAGATCGCGAATCTTAACCTGGATTTTGTGATTAAATACGCATGATCAACGCCAGGTTTTAGATCCGCGCTCGTGCATTTTGGCACCATTGATAACCTTTTTAGACCGGGTTTTTTATTGGAAGGGATTTTATGATATAATCAGTCTCTATTTGTCAAATTATGATTTATCTGAATGCAAAATAAGATGGGTCATACTTTGATGTATAAATAACTTAAATGTAGGTATAGAAGTTTGTTTTAATTCATTATATTCCGTCAATTCTACCTTTATACAATTAAATAGGATGTGTGGGAGGTCCAAGAACAACCTCTTCGTAAGGGATAGGAGTCTGACGGAAATGTTAAGATAAATACTTTCAAATTTTGATTTTGAAATCGTAGTAGATTCGACACGTTCAGTATTTCAATTTTTATCAGATTGAGCGAAGTTAAGAAAAAAAAAAAAGATTCGGGGAGGGGGGGGGGGTCGAGTGGTTCCCACTACATCTCTTTGGTTGTTAATTAATTGCTGATAAGTTTTGCAACAAACATGGATTAAGCATAACATACTTTTTGTATATTCTCTTTGATATAACTTCTTTTAATCACTCTCTGCATGGAACTTTTACTCGTCTTGAAAATTTACAATCTTTTCTTTATTGAGGACTATGAATCTATTTACACAGGAACGATCCGCTTTATATATAAATTATTCATTAGTGCACTGCATAATCACATGATACATGTAAGTCTTTGGTTGAGCACGCGATGAGTGCCCGGCGACAGAACACTATTGCTTTTTGCTTTACAGAGTTACGTCGCTTGGAGAGTAATGCGCTATAGGTGTCGCCACTTCCTTGTTTAAAAAAAACTGCCAAAGGCTGTCATTAGTACTACTGAGTACGCACACAAACGGTCATTAATAGGTAAATATTCTATGAATAATAATGTTATTATATAATAAATAATTTATTGAATGATGGTCATGGAAATAAACAAGTTAGCTCATATAATATATAGATTCAAATTAAAAATTCCATTATCAGAGTTTCTTTAATTCAGCAGTGACAAATATATGCTTTTTGCCGGACTATTCTATTAGAAGCATATCACTGCAGAATTGATCAATATCTACCCGCTGAAAGGAAATCAAAT
Organism: Pinctada imbricata; assembly: GCA_033119305.1. Taxonomy (NCBI): domain Eukaryota; kingdom Metazoa; phylum Mollusca; class Bivalvia; order Pterioida; family Pteriidae; genus Pinctada; species Pinctada imbricata. Next base: position 55,091,014 of record VSWD01000013.1, read on the forward strand.
AGGACGTTTCTGGTTCAAAACTCGTAAAATGCATTAATAAATATAAGAGTTTAGAATGTCACAATTTGACGGCTGTAATTTTACAGATACGTTGCAACATATTCCATAGAATCAATATGGAATGAATTTTGCAAAAATTCATATTCAAGAATGCAAAAGACCAATAAAAAAATCCTCCACACAACTTGTTCTCAAGGAATTAAACGTTGGATCCTTTAAGAGTGTCACACTGCCTACAAGTGTCTAGGAATATTGAACATAATTTACTGCATATCAGTGCCAATACTATGCTACTTATTATAATTTCAAATGTAAAATTCATATTTTTGATCTACAATGGCCGATTTTTGTTGTTTACAATACACCCTTATTTCATTTTCCTTTTGATTAACCAAGTTTAATCAATTTTCATATTTTCAACCATTGCACATGTACAATTTTTGCTTTTATAGTCTTCTCGAAACATGTACACACAACTTTGCTAACACTCCATATATTTATGCTACCAGACCTAGTTTATATCTACAAGATAAATAATCAGGGATTTAGTCTGATCATTTATAACTTTAGTGAGTACATGCAGTGCACCCCTCGGCAGTCATAAGAGGATAATGTTGTATACAGTTTTAAAACGCTTTCAGTATATTTAGAAATACCAGATTTGTCTAAAGATCAAGTCTTTCCGAAATGTGAAAAATTTTTTGTGAGTTGAGTAGGGAATCGGGTGTCGGCAACATTAAACCTAGATACCTACATTTAATTCGTGGTTGAATGTTTACGGTGACCTCATTTGATTTATCTGTGATTACGGATCATGGTCATATATGTCTTTGATGAATTTCGATAATTTTTGGCAGCATGTTTAAAAGTGTGACATTAAAGTATCTACAGCACAGATTCAACTGTCATTCAAACGAACGTAGGTATGTATCTATATTATTATGTCATTTGTTCTTATGTATTTGAAATTGTTAGCAATCGTGGTCTTAGTATTTCATTTTTTTCCAAATGGAGGCGGGGAAAGTGGCCCGGGGTGGGGTGGGGTGGGGATTCTGTTCAAAGAGGGAAGGGAGGGGGATCTAGTCTATGATTTTTTAGATAATTATACTCAGAACTCGGAAAAAGGACTTTCGGCTAATTTCAAATAGCTAGAGGGTACTGACTTTTGTTGACCCCTCCCCCTGAATTCACGCATGGAAAACATATTGCCTTTGTAATTTCAATGTGTCGTTACTCTCATTATACGATATTTTACAAAACTACATCAAAAAGAAAATTCAATTTATCCTCTCCATTACGTGTAAAATAAATCTTCTACTTTAATTCAAATTGTTCTTCATTTGCGTAACATTAGTTGTCCATTATTTAACGTGTCAATAAGTCCTTGAATCAAATTGAGCTCAGAATCGGATATTTTGCTGCGTTTAGTTTTGGTGTTATGAATATTTTGTCTCTTTTACGTTAAATGAGCACAGAAATGAACAATGCAACGGACATTAGCCAGTGAAATAGCGATAATCGACATATTATTAATTCAATATCGGGGAAATGGATAGTTGATGACATAGAAAGAAATTTTGCACCTGTACGATAATAAATGGAATCAATTTACAGGTATGTATAGATCGATTTGATGTCTACAGAGTAAAGTCATACACAGTGAATGCTAGGTTTTGTGATACAAATGGCGATCTGGCCGAAGGACATGACAAATAATACACACACACAGATCTATAGAGGGTTATAGCTAGACCCTCGTTTCATTTTGTAAATTGGAATATTTTTTTTTCGCAACAGTATTTTCACAAGATCATTCTGGACCCTTCTGGCAGGACTGAGATTCATTCTCTTCCCGCCAGTTTCCAGAAAAGCACTACATGTAGGTCGGAGCTTTAACTTGTGTCTCAGGCAGAAAAACAGACCACCTTTACATAAATACTCGTAATACGATATGTATAGTAAAATTTCTCTCGAAATTTAATTGCTATTTGATCTATATAATAAAAAATACTTCGAACTCTGAATAAATGTACCCGTCCGGGTATTTTACAGTAAGAAAGGATGTGTCCAGTTTAAATCCACGTGAGGTGGGTATATAAAATTATTTAGGAGATTTGAGAGAAAGTGAAAATACAAGGAAAAAAATGTCACAAAAATAAGCGAATGCATTCGTTTGAACTTTATCGTGACCTTTTTTTCTAATATTCAAACGTCATAAAAATTTGCTGGACTGATATTTGAAATTCAAAGTTTTGATTTTTAAAACACGTCAGGATTAAATGCCTCATTTGAAATAATCTCGTGTTGACATTAAACTTATTTTCCTTGTGATGTCAATGGGCACGATTTCTATTGACAATTTGAGTAGAGTAGACCTTAACAAATACCTGACCTATTGTGAACTGACATAAACATTCACACTGTTGCAGCTTGTTTGTAAGTTTAAATTAAATATGTCAATATTCTCAATAAGTACATTCAAAAATCAAGCTCTCGAAAATGTTTGCCAATACGTGTTAACTCGTGTTACCGCCTCTAGAATTCCAATAGTGACCTTGAAATCGTCATGTTACATCTAGTAGTTAGAACTTTTCCGAAAGAAGGACGTTCTAATAAGCTAGCCAATATTATTTTGCCATGGACAATTTCAAACCAATCAGAGAGCGTAAATAGCGTCACGTGCACGCCGTCTGAATTTCTAAAAACCCGACAAATCTCTGTGGACCGTCAGTGATAAACCTATAATAACTGTTTTATTTTGTCGATGACCAAAATCTCCGTTTTTTTTTTTTTTGTTGTTGCCGAAATTGCCATTTTAAGACTCCTTTTACATGCGGATTCATTATATACGGTAATGGCGGAATTGCTGACGGTCTACAGAAATTCAGACGGCGTGCATGTGACACGATTTTTGCACCCTGATTGGTTCGAACTAATCCGAGGCAAAACAAAAACGTATAGAATAGCTGAAATCTAGCTTTCCGAACGGAGGGGGTTCTAATAAGCTAGCCAATAATAGACGCTCGGGGTTCAATTTATGATTATATTCATAGCTCTTAGCCCGTTTTTTTTTTTTTACGATTCTCCTAGGGAGTCGGGACCCAACCCTTCCTCCTGGATCTGTCCTTATTGTCTGCATATCCGTCTGTCAAAATAGATACAAAAAGATGATTTCAATCGATACAAAAATACCGCCTATTGTACACATCCATTTTACAATAATAATTAGTCAAATGAATAGAATGTAACTCTACGTCATCAGCATTACGTACGCTGACTGATGACGTATCATGAACACCCAGAGGAAATTCTTTTTAATAAGCTATGATACCTTGCCCCTGTGGTTCAAACACCCCTCCGTAAACCCTCTTTTCCCGCCACTAGAAATAAATTCCGATTTTTTATAAGCTACAGTGTATTGTGTCTCGAGGTGTTATATTGATTTTCTTGTGAACTATTTATAAAACATTATTGAATATGTATTGTTGTAATATAAAAGCTTTTTGTCAGCTATAATTGATGTGGAATGTATTAAATTCACTTGACAAATAATGAAACTTGTTGAACATAGTAACATCAAATTGTCTGTTTGAAATATAAGTGTCCCTTTTAATATCGCTTTTGGTGGATTGTCACAAACAGAAGATAAATTGTGTGATAAAGTCAATTTCAAAATCACAATAATTTCTTTGTAAACAAGACATGTTTGATGCTATATTATACAGGAGTAACGGTTAAATCATTTAATAAATACCCATTATATAGTAAGGGTTCTTTGCAGGACTCAAAAAAGGGAGGGATAGGGGGATGTGAGGGAGTGGGAAGGAAGGAGTAAGTAATCATAATTGGTCAAATTCTACAGACTTGGGCGTCCCTTTCCCCCACGGGTTAGAACCCCTTCCAAGTCCTTCTGAAAAAAGCTATGAAATTATGCTTGCTCAAATGATGATGTTAGATCCGAGACTGCACTGTATAGTACTACTAATTCAAGACTTCAGTGAATAAATCAAGATGAGCAATAGCTGATTAAAAGTAATACAAGTAAAACATGACTCAGAAATAGCTGTTCGTATTTTCACCATGTTTTAATTAAAACTTCATTCTGGGTTGTAATTTTAACATTTGATATTTCTTTGAAAATGTCTTGGGAGACCTTCTCAATATTTGTAAAATGAAATGGACTGGAGTCAGTACAATGAATTATACGAATTGTAAAACTAGTTGTCGCAGCAAAGGGTAAATTTTCTATATTGAATTTGTATAGATGACTTATTTTTTTAACTCTATTTTTATGCAAGGGTTTTTGCCCTGTAATTTTGAGACATAAAGTGTCTCCTTTGTGATGACGGTGTTTCGGTGTCATTTTGGTAAGTAGTCAACAAGAAATTTTTCAAATGCAAAATTGGGGAAAATTCAAAATAATCACGTTTTTTTCAAATCTTCAGTAGTTTCTTGGAGGGAATTTTTTTTTAACAAATGACAGATTTTGATAGGGATATCTTTTGCTTACCAAGTCAGACTCGTAGAATTTTTAATCAATTGGTTATCTAATAATTGTATTCTACTAAGATGGTTAGATTTGACTAGAAGGTATAGAAAAATACCATAATGATTCTAAACTATATTTGAAAGGTATAAAATATTTTCAAATTAACGAGAGTTGCGCGTGAGATGTTTATTACGAAAAGTCAATGCAACCCCACGGAAATACAGAAATACCCCCCTCCCCCCCAAAAAAAACCCCTAAACAACAACAACTACGAAAAAAAGGGGTAAAAAACATTAACAAAAATCAAAATTGACATCGTTTCTCGAATTTTTAAAAGCGTGAGTTGTATATTACCTTGTACGTGTATACTTTAAAATACATGCAGATGCCGGATATTCAATGGTCATGTTGACGAAATCTTTAGTTTATATTATGTGATAATTTATGTGATAATTTGTTGGTTTTTTGTTCACAGGTTGTAAAGATTAAAATGAATGGATTCAAAGAAGACATGAGCGACGAAGATGACGCTGTCAAATCCGGGTCAGCCACAGGTAATTATCAATATAATTTTATAATATACATGGTACATTTACAATGGCGTAGCTCTGCCTGAAAAAGTGGAGGGGCACAACATCCCAAAATTTCTAACAAGCAAAAAAAAAAAAAAAAAAAAAAAAAAAAAAGAGGGGGGGGGGGGGGGGGGGGGGCAGACGAAGAGATAAAAAAAATATATGGTATTCACATGTAATAATATTCTATATCGTTTCAGTAAATGTCTTCATGTACATTGATAATGTAATATGTATAAAGGATGGATCATTCAGAGAGTCCATAAAGAACTGGCGAGCGCGTGGCAGCGAGCCAAAGAAAAAAAATGAAAATTGACCTATAAATTTTAGATTTATGGTGCAAAATATTGCTATTTTAAACAATGTTAATGCATCATAATGAACATAATGCACAAACATGGTTGTGCCTCCCACTTTTCAAAGTCCGCTGCCCCCCCCCCCCCCCCTTTCTCCTACGCCCTTGATTTATGATTCAAAGAAGACACGAGCGACGAAGATGGCGCAGCCAAATCTAACTAAAAAATCTAAATTTTACATTTACTCTTTCATATAAACATAAGCAACTAACTAGAATTCAGTACAGTATTTCATACGATACATTGCTTTATCTTAAATATTATGTTCACATGAATATTTCTGTCTACCATTGATTTCTTTATTTGTAGGATTTTCTGATCATGAGATGGATGAGCGATCTCCTCTCAAGTTCCATAACCGATACGATCCTGTAAATGTCGTCCTGGACAAAATAGACGCAGAGTTGTCATCCTTGTCAAGATCCCAATCGGTCAGTATTTGTACCAAGGCGGCATTCTGATTAATTGATAATGGTGTAAGGAAACATATTGCTTTTCTGTGTCAAAGTTTAGGGTCACAGAATTAATTTTCAACAGAATCTCGCCAACCTTCAATATTGTAACCTATTCATTTGAAGGGTCAGAGATGAAAGGTCAAGGTCGCAGATGGAAAAGTGGTCAAAGCCTTGTATAAGTACAATTTACAATTGCAGTGAGTTCAAGTCACATTGAACGTTTATTATGGAAATATTCTTATAATTTGTGATATTCATATAGTGATATTTTATCTTAGTGGTTTTATGACTTGTTTTCCTTGTAGAGTAATGAAACAGGGAGTACCGTAGTCAACAGAAGCGGTAGTCATGGTAACCGATCCAATTCATCCAATCACGACGAACTGACTACCAGTCAACTCGAAAAATCAGGTACACATATTTCTTTTGGAGGGAATTCGATAAGAAAATATATTTGCTTCAATAGCTAATACTAGCAAGCTTATTGAATATTTTTGTATACATGTACATCAGAATTCTGTGAATAATACATTCTATTTTTAAAAATAATTTCTAAATTTTTATCTGCAGGCAGTTCCATTAGAAGTACGTCTTCCCAAGACCGTCAAAGTCCCCGAAACGGATTAAGGGGACATAACTCCAGTAGGCAAGAAAACAAGCGCCATATCTCAGGATCTGTAGAAATGTACAAGGAACCACTAACAAATGGCAAGTCGTCAAAATAGTGAGAAAATGTCAGAATGTATTGGAAAATATTGACTTTTCCATAATGGAATTCTACTCGTTCACTTTTTTTGGGATAATCGTCAGCTGATACAGTATTTCAGGAATGCTTCTGGTTGTTGTTTGTACATAGGTATGCGTCTGGTGGTTGTTGTCTGTACATTGATATGCGTCTGGTGGTTGTTGTCTGTACATTGGTATGCGTCTGGTGGTTGTTGTCTGTACATTGATATGCGTCTGGTGGTTGTTGTCTGTACATTGGTATGCGTCTGGTGGTTGCTGTCTGTACATTGGTATGCGTCTGGTGGTTGTTGTTTGTTAACTGATATGCGTCTTGTGGTTGATGTCCGTAAATTGGAATGTTTCTCGTGGTTGTTGTCTGTACATTGGTATGCGTCTGGTGGTTGTTGTCTGTACATTGGTATGCGTCTGGTGGTTGTTGTCTGTACATTGGTATGCGTCTGGTAGTTGTTGTCTGTACAATGGTATGCGTCTTGTGGTTGTTGTCTGTACATTGGTATGTGTCTGGTGGTTGTTGTCTGTACATTGGTATGCGTCTGGTGGTTGTTGTCTGTACATTAGTATGCGTCTGGTGGTTGTTATCTGTAAATTGATATGCGTCTGGTGGTTGTTGTCTGTACATTGATATGCGTCTGGTGGTTGTTGTCTGTACATTGGTATGCGTCTGGTAGTTGTTGTCTGTACATTGGTATGCGTCTGGTGGTTGTTGTTTGTAAACTGATATGCGTCTTGTGGTTGTTGTCCTAAATTAGAATGCTTCTCGTGGTTGTTGTCTGTACATTGGTATGCGTTGGTATGCGTTGGTATGCGTTGGTATGCGTCTTGTGGTTGTTATCTGTACATTGATATACGTCTGGTGGTTGTTGTCTGTACATTGATATGCGTCTGGTGGTTGTTGTCTGTACATTGATATGCGTCTGGTGGTTGTTGTCTGTACATTGGTATGCGTCTGGTTGTTGTTGTCTGTACATTGGTATGCGTCTGGTGGTTGTTGTCTGTACATTGGTATGCGTCTGGTGGTTGTTGTCTGTACATAGGTATGCATATGGTGGTTGTTGTCTGTACATTGGTATGCGTCTGGTGGTTGTTGTCTGTACATTGATATGCGTCTCGTTGTTGTTGTCTGTACATTGGTATGCGTTGGTATGCGTTGGTATGCGTCTTGTGGTTGTTATCTGTACATTGATATACGTCTGGTGGTTGTTTTCTGTACATTGATATGCGTCTGGTGGTTGTTGTCTGTACATTGATATGCGATTGGTGGTTGTTGTCTGTACATTGATATGCGTCTGGTGGTTGTTCTCTGTACATTGGTATGCGTCTGGTGGTTGTCGTCCGAAATTGATATGCGTCTGGTGGTTGTTCTCTGTACATTGGTATGCGTCTGGTGGTTGTCGTCCGAAATTGATATGCGTCTGGTGGTTGGTGTCTGTACATTGGTATGCGTCTGGTGGTTGTTGTCTGTACATTGGTATGCGTCTGGTGGTTGTTGTCTGTACATTGGTATGCGTCTGGTTATTGTTATCTGTAAATTGAAATGCGTCTGGTGGTTGTTGTCTGTAGATTGATATGCGTCTATTGGTTGTTGTCTGTACATTGATATGCGCCTGGTGGTTGTTGTCTGTACATTGGTATGCGTCTAGTGGTTGTTGTCTGTACATTGGTATGCGTCTGGTGGTTGTTGTCTGTACATTGGTATGTGTCTGGTGGTTGTTGTCTGTACATGGATATGCGTGTGGTGGTTGTTGTCTGTACATTGGTATGCGTCTAGTGGTTGTTGTCTGTACATTGGTATGTGTCTGGTGGTTGTTGTCTGTACATTGGTATGCGTCTGGTTATTGTTATCTGTAAATTGATATGCGTCTGGTGGTTGTTGTCTGTACATTGATATGCATCTAGTGGTTGTTGTCTGTACATTGATATGCGTCTGGTGGTTGTTGTCTGTACATTGATATGCGTCTGGTGGTTGTTCTCTGTACATTGGTATGCGTCTGGTGGTTGTCGTCCGAAATTGATATGCGTCTGGTGGCTGGTGTCTGTACATTGGTATGCGTCTGGTGGTTGTTGTCTGTACATTGGTATGCGTCTGGTTATTGTTATCTGTAAATTGAAATGCGTCTGGTGGTTGTTGTCTGTAGATTGATATGCGTCTATTGGTTGTTGTCTGTACATTGATATGCGCCTGGTAGTTGTTGTCTGTACATTGGTATGCGTCTAGTGGTTGTTGTCTGTACATTGGTATGCGTCTGGTGGTTGTTGTCTGTACATTGGTATGTGTCTGGTGGTTGTTGTCTGTACATTGATATGCGTGTGGTGGTTGTTGTCTGTACATTGGTATGCGTCTAGTGGTTGTTGTCTGTACATTGGTATGTGTCTGGTGGTTGTTGTCTGTACATTGGTATGCGTCTGGTTATTGTTATCTGTAAATTGATATGCGTCTGGTGGTTATTGTCTGTACATTGATATGCGTCTAGTGGTTGTTGTCTGTACATTGATATGCGTCTGGTGGTTGTTGTCTGTACATTGATATGCGTATGGTGGTTGTTGTCTGTAAATTGGTATGCGTCTGGTGGTTATTGTCTGTACATTGACATGCGTCTAGTGGTTGTTGTTTGTAAACTGATATGCGTCTTGTGGTTGTTGTCCGTAAATTGGAATGCTTGTCGTGGTTGTTGTCTGTAAACTGATACATGTATGCGTCTGGTGGTTGTTGTCTGTAAATTGGTATTCGTCTTGTGGTTGTTTTCTGTAAATAGTTATGCGTCTGGTGGTTGTAGTCTGTACATTGGTATGCGTCTGGTGGTTGTTGTGAAGAGTGTTATGAACAAATCCACCGAAACACAAAACTGTTCACTGATTATCGATGAGGTTGGGACTGTCAGGTACTTGGATATATATGTGAATGATCTGTTACTAGATCTTCAGAGATTTGAATGTTTAACTAAGCTTATGGTATACAGGTTCCGTTAAAACAATGTCCCTCTATTGGTATTTACATGTTTGTGTTGCTGTGTAATAAGTTTCAGTTTGATCTACGAATTCTGTATCAGATCAAGTTAATTTATCTGTAGCATACGAGGGAACAATGAGAAACGGTTTTCAAAAACAAGAGATACAAACTTCGAGTTTTGAAACATAGAAAAGAAACCCTGGGAGTTTTAAAATATACAGTAATGTATTTGTATCATTAATCGAATATCATGTATTCAAGTTCCACCTTAACTCTTCTTCGTTTTGGCTTAATTAATTCGTCACTATGAGATGATTCGTCACTAGTTTGTTTAGTTATTTTCTCTAGATATTTTATATGGTTAGTCATTTTATGAAGAATGATTTTAAAAAAGGAATTCAGTTCCCTGCTGTTTAATAATTTGAACGTACTAGTATTGCTTTTGAATTCAGAGTTACTAAATGCCTGTGCATACGTGAAAATTCTTCAAAATGTTAAAAAACCCGACGTTTTCACGATTAAGAAATAAATTTCCCTGCGAATCGTCTTTTGTTTTCTTTCTGTTTTAAATCTTTTAACAAGTTACAATTGGACGATTATCTCACATATTGTAATATTGAATCTACTTTTTACGGAAAATTTGTCTCATCCTACATTGTCAATTGTCCTCGCCTGTAAGGGCATATACTAAGCTTGTTTAAAGCGCCAGATTGTCTTTTGAAAAGAAAAACAAACTGATAATTAAAATCATTTTATGCACATAGGTAATATACATGTGAAAAATAAAAGTAAAGTGAAAGATAGAGAATAAAACTGATGTTTTTTTTTCCAAAAACAAAAACTGAATTACAAACAGTCACGTACCTACGTTTTCAAAGCGAAAATTTAATGATATACACATGTACGTTAACGTTAATTTTGAGAATAAAAATCATGAATAAAATGCATGTGTCAAAGTCAAAAAAATAATGCATAATTCATTATTGACATTAATTTGAATTTTTTTTTGGGGGGGGGGGGGGGTTGAATTTTATTGAAACCTTGAGGAGTAGAACCAGGTGTAAAACAAATAAGGGTAATATGAAATAACAGGTCCAGTCGTTCATAAAATTAATTATAGGATACGAGATCGTGTTCTATTACCTGCCAGGAACGCTAATGGCTTGCCAATATTTGTCGATCTTTACTTACTGATTTACATAGAAAGTTCCTAAGTCAAGAAGTCAACAATAAGTATTGAAAGTAAAACCCACCAATTTACAAAAGTGGGAAGGAGATTTCCTCTATACTATAGAGGAATTAAAAGATATTTGTGTTAAAGTCACTCTTGTGTAACAGAAAGTGAAATACAAATAAATCAGCGATTTGAGACGCGCGAACAACCCATTCAGACATTACCAAATATAAGGCATATAGAATTAGTACGCTTGTATTTTGGCGTGTCAAGTTTCTCCTTAAAGAAATTTGTTTATTTTAAAATAAAGAAGGATCGTTTTTAAATTTTCAACGTCTGTGTTCTTATTTTCGTCGTGTCTGGGCATATATTTATTTCTATTTTGAATGGAAATTTACAGTGAAAAAATATTAACATCAATTCGATGGCAAATTGATTTTAATACTGTGGATGTTTTGTGAAATTAAAACGGTGCATTGTAATGTGGAAAATGCCAGTTTCGTTTCAAACATTTTCGTTCAATAGTAAGTACATTATACATATATCAAACCGCTTACTTTTCTATAACCATAATCCATAATGACATTAAAAATAAGAAGAATTACTTGTAATACCCCCTCCCCCATTTCCAAATGTGTCGTATTCATTTCCTTACTCTTGCCCTCTCTTGTTACATGACATTGTATGCTTACTTACTCTGAGTGCTACATTATAATCAATATTACAATTTATTTTCTGTTGTAAAAAAAAATTCAGTGCACCATATGCGAATTTCAACAACTTATGTCTTATCAGTGATACCCAAAGCCGAATGAATTAAAGGTGATAAAAAAAAAATAGATAAAATGAAATGAGAATAAACTAATTGTAATTGTCTTTCATGCGTCCTTCCAGGTGACGGTCGTCTGCGGAACAATGCACCGAGTGATCTGGATTCTGAGGCGGCACAACAAGTGGACGAAAAGTTTAAACAAATACTCAGAAAGAAAAAAGGTATTGTATCTTGTATCCTTGGTAATAACTATTAAAATTAACCATGTATCTTACAATACAGGTACATTTTAATGGGATTTGTATATATAGTTTAGCATTGCTTCGAAGTTTTTACAATCTTAGCTTATTTCTGGATTATTCATATCTTTTGAAGACTTTGATAGGAACTAAGATGATGAAACAGATCGTTGACTATTGAAGTCGAAAATAATAATGTTAATAAAAAAAACAAAACAAAAAAAACTCAGAAAAAGAAAGATAACTCTAATTCAATGTTTTGAAAATCTTAGAATTGAGCAGGATAGGGTTCCTTTCGGTTGAAGATGGAACATGTATTCCATGGATGTTATCTTTACATCTTACAAAAAGAATATGTCCGTAAGAAAGATAATTTCTGGAAATTTAGAATTTCTACCAATATGTAGTTCCTGTAGACATAAGACGGTAACGCCAGCGCTTTTTTTGCAGAAACTTTCCCAAGTTTGACGGTATTTTCAATTGTTCTGTTATCATTCATAAGCTATTAAACTATTAAATTGAGACATTGCTCGATAATTTCTTTTCTTTTTATCTGAAACTGCATACATGTACATATTTCCTTAAGATTATTTTATCAGAAAATATGTACATCAAGCGCGGATCCAGAGGGGGCGGGGGAGGGGGTGTCTGGACATCCCCCCACCTTGGAATTTTCGAAACATTGCTAAATATTTGTTATTAATATATATATTTCATAAGATTAAGTCCCAATTCCCCTTCTGTTGTCATAATATTTGAAAAATATATAAAGAAATTGTATTAGAAATCTTTCATTTTGATAATATTTTGCCGTCAGTATTTCAAAAATTTTCTCTGACTCGCTTCCGCTCGCCAGAATTTATTATATGAATGTACGTTATTTTCAAATGATGCTGCGCTTTCCTTTATGCAACACATATACATTACACCTAGGTCAATAAACAAGGGCACTAGGGAAACGAAAAGAAATTGAAAAAGAGACGAATAGTGGATTTTATTCCAATTCTTGGAAAAAAAATTTCGCTGGCTCGCTATCGCTCGCCATTTGTTGTATTTACATATTAGAACTGACAATCAATTTAATCAATTACTATTAGGTGAAAATTCAAAATTTTAAGCTGGTCGCTCGCCATTCCTTTCCAATCACCAGTTTTATTGAACTGACAATCATCAATCAATAACTTTATTTTCCTGTGTTTGCGGTTTTTCTTCATTTTTTAATTTTTTTATTTTTCTATTTCAATTTTTTTTTGCTCTTCAAAAAATTCGGACTTAAGGACCCCCCCCCCCTGAAAAAAATTCCTGGATCCGCCCATGCTAAGTTAGGTTTACCCCCCTTTTATATCCATGTTTTGACCCCTGCGTTGTGCTATCTTGTTTTTGTGGTCATCTTACAATGAAGAGATTATTTTACACTACAACTGTGCGTTCTTCGAGTCCTTTAGATAACCGGAAAAATGGGAGGGTTGTGGGCACGTAATCCGGATAATGACATAATTTGTTACTAGCGACTGTCAGATGGCCGTCTTTTGTGTTTGCTGTTTTGATGTCGTGTTTGGTGTTGTTTTTCCCTTTTTACGTTTCTTGCTAAAATTGTAAGTCTTCTCTGTGTTTCCACTTGTGGTGTTTTGGTGTGGGTACTGCCACCGAGTCTTGTTGGAGATCCCCTCCTTTCTGGTATTTATGAAAATACTAACCTAATACTCACTCTAAGGCTCGTGTGGAGTAGAAACATTATTTCAGGTTCCTCATAGAATTAAATGATTCATTATGGGGTACATTTGTACAGTCCTGATACTTTATATTTCGCAAAATCAACGTTAAAATCAACGTTGAATCGTACGTTAAAATCAACGTTAAAATCAACGATATCAAATCCTGTCATTTATTTCAAGGAGGATACCTGAATAATTTGAGAGCCAGCTATCCTCAAAGTGATGCAGAAACGATAAGGACAGAGGATTTCGAAAAAAGATTTCAGAATGCCATGGTGTATAACTCTGGTAAGACACGAATGGTTATGGTTCTTTCCTCCTCACTTATATCAGTTGAACGTGTATGTAAACAAAAAAGACGAATGTGTTTTTTATGAAATTAAAACTGATTATGAATACAAAGGGAAAAATAAATTAAAAGGAAAAGAAATTTTATAATCACTGATAGAAAGTTTTAACAATGTGAAAAAAATTGCAACAAGCTAATGGCTATAGTAAAATAAGTACTGTAAGTAAACTACTGCCCTCCTCCTGGAGAATGAGTTTTCCATGTCCTTATGACTTGCGACACAGGAAATTGTGATAGGTAGTCAATATAGATACTCTAATGTAGTTTGGCTAGTTATAGATTGTAGAAAGCTTTCTGTGAATCCTTGCTTGTAGTGTGTATGGCTTACTTTGTCTGACCAACGCTTAGATATGCAGCACTTTATATAATTATTTACATGTATCAGCGAATTTGCTACTGTAACAATTTCAACTAAATGTCCATAGAACACAAATTACTTTTTGAATGAACATACACGTATATTATTTCAGATATAAATGCATGTTCAGATTTTTTCTTTTGAATAAATGATGCATTGAATGATGATCTTATATATGCACATGTATGATCCGTTGTCAGACTAGATACGTATTTCTTGTTCCGTTGTTCTTAACTCAGAGTTGTCGGACATTATGAACAGGAAAAAAAAATATGATACCCTGTATAGAAAATACGACAGTACAGGTACCTCCGCCGGTGTCTCTGCATGCATGGTTTGAAATCATATCACATAATCATTACAAATGTTACGTACAAAATGTAAATGTTATATAGACGATGTCTTAATATAATCTCTGCATCTTGCATATTCATCTTGCATCCTCCTTCCATATCTATATAAACATAAACTATAGGCCATCTCCGTCGTATTTCTACATTCCATACATATATTGTACTATATAAAACTTTCTCTATATGTGTAATCTTTCTGCTCCATATCAGTGTAAAATTGGAGATTGGAGGTCAGATAGATAAATTGATTAAATAAAAAAAAAACAACATAAAAGAGATCTTATAAATCATTTTAGTGGCTTGAGTTACATGATCTTTTTAATCATTATTTCATTGCCATGTTCATTAACATTATTGTGTATGACAGAGGACTCTGATACATTAGAGGACAGTATCAGTGACCGTGGGTTAGATTCTGATGAAGATTTACAGAATAATCCTGATACCACCCCTGCATCAAAGGATAACTTTGACAACTCCCCTAACCAAGGTGTGCGGTGATTGGTTTGTTCTAATATATCACAATTTTTCAAATTGTTCAAAGATTAATATTTATTCGTACCTTTGAAGTTTCCTTTTAAATAATACAGAAGAAACATATATGCACGGAAACAAAGTAAATTGATTCATTTTTCATATTACATGTACCTACTAATTTTTTGAAAATAAAAAGTGTCTTTTAAAATGTTTTGCAAAAAGCTTGTCACCATGCAATAATGTTGCGCACATGACTTTTGAAACTGTTCATAAATAGTATACTTACATGTATATTATATTTACACGCACAAAACGGCATCGTTTCACATTACCACACGGACACAAATGAAATTTGTAAGGATTATTTTAGAGTTTGGCTAGATAGAAAGCGAATTAGATTTCATCATTTAGCAGAGAGCTTATAAATTCAGGTTACATTTTTATATTTTATTTTTCTCATTTCGCACAGTTTTATTCCCTCTGCACTTTGATCCGACTGTCGGTGTTTGTATTTTTACAGCACATTTGCATTTCGTACTCCCTATCAACGCACTACATTTTTGAACATTTTGGTGTGTGGTTTGCGCATTGAGTGGATGTTTCTTTGTTGTATTTGTAGTGTTTTTAAACAGTTATGATAAACGCATTTTAAGCTCGCCGGGACGAAAAGGTCCGGAGAGCTAATGCCATACCCTCGGGCGTCGTTGTCGTCGTCGTCGTCCGTAGACAAAACTTTAACCTGGGCTATATCTCTTGAATTATATGAGGTAGGGCTTTGATATTTCACATGTAGATACCTTGTGATGAGACCTTTCATTTGAGACTATGACCTTTGACCTTGCACTTTGACCTACTTTTCAAAAGCTTTAATCTGGTTTCTGACAAAAACCTGTACAGGCGAGCTATGTAATCTTTGATTACCCTATGTTATCTTTGGAATAAAGACTGGTAATTTTTTTTTATATCAATAATGAGGAATTAATGGAATTTCAAGGTGTCCGAGGTGGTCAGGGAATAGCAACAATACAAGAAGAGACTGAACTTCCACAGAAATTATCATTATCTCTACAATCAAAGACAGTCGGTAAGATAATTACGACATTTATTCTGATATCTGACCAATGTAATAAATTATTTTATCACATGATACACCCGTTATGCAGTTTCATAAAGCGATTTCATAATCAAATGTATGACAACTTCTTACATACGCTCTGCTTGAATACGATTGGTCAAGTTTGGAGCCTCATCACCTACACTGTGACAAGACTGTGACCTTTCAAATATCGGTCATATATTAAATTCAGACGCAAATTCAATATCAATGATTGAAATTGTTGTTGTTGAAATGATTATTGCATTAATGTACTAAACAAAATTGAAATATTTTTATCTTTACGCACAGAAAATATATACGATGTGGAATAACTACTTCTCATGGCGTAGTACTCAGATAACTTCTAGGTCACGGCGTTGTTCGCCTCTAGTTCTCAGAAACGTTGATTTCACGTTCGAAATACACATTTTATTTTGGCAGAATCATGTGATAAAAAGAATATCAAATGAATTTTCATTTCATACTATGTATTATGAAACTTGTTGTGCGTTTTACATCAACTCGTCAAGGGTCGGGGATATGAAACACACAACTCTTTTCATAATACATCGTATGAAATGAAAATTCATTTGAGATCCTATATATTGAAATGACAACTAGCTAGCCGTGGTTTGTTGTCCAATAATTCCCCGAGTTGCATGAACCAAACAATTACATTTTGATTTTATGGGTTCATGCGAAGACAACAAATCACAGCAAGCTACTTGTTATTTCTATTCTAATATTGGTCTGCACGAGCTTTATATTGTAGCACGTGAAGGGGCGAAGCTTAGTTTACACCAGGCGAGGTCTATAGTACATACAGGGAGAAAATCTTAAGTCATGTTAGAATTGTATTTATGCAGTTTCAAGAACCCATGGAAAAGAAAAAGCAAAGGATATAATATCATCTAGAAGGACATAATTATAAACATGCACATTTTATTAGTTATTTTCAGCAATGAACTATTTTGTAATTTCGAATAATTCAACTATGTATTTCTACAACGGAAATATTGAGATTTACGTGTTCTTTGCGTTTGATACAATAAGCAAATTCAAATTAACTTCAGGCGCGTCACCAAGATCAAAATCTACAGAGCCTAGGTCACCCCAGAGACGCCGTCTGCCGCGCCACCTACAGGCCAGTGACGCAGAATCAGTGAAAACGGAGGACTTCGAGATTCGGTTCCGGGACCTGATAGTCCGCCCATTAGAGCCAGGAGCGGATACAAGGACAGACAGTGAGATAAGTGATCCTCTCCATCAAAAAGTCAAGGAAATATTACGTCTTACTGCCCCGTGTAAGTTTGATTCTAGATTTTGTTATTTTGTGTTTATTTTACTGTACCTCATTTTCTATTCGGTACATATAATTACTAGTAAATGTTTTAATTTTAACCTCGCTTTCTCTTGATAATAATTAATTCTTATTTCTTACCCATTCAAACACATTTCTAAAACGTGTCTTAGATAATTTTTTTTTCATTCTAATCACCTGTATCGATACCATCAGTATTTTAACAGGATCACGTCAAGCTAAAGCATCTGCTTAATTACTACTGATTATTCATAAGTCACAAAAAATACTGATCAAACTGACAGGCATCGTCGGAACCCACGGTCGGTCAAGTGAGTTTAGCGTGACCGACCGTGATTTCCGACTATGACTGACAGGGAAGGTATAACAAGTAAAACAATCTGTGTCCCTTTGATCGACCTTCACAGCAAGCGCGCGCATCACTAAATCCTTGCACATGTAATGAAGTTCGATCAACTTCGGTTGATCGCTTCTTCAACGCATTCGAAAATTTCTGTTCTCAAAATTTTGCAAATTATATACATTTCTAAAACGTGGGTCCTGTACGTAGCGTCAAATCCCACCCATCCTACATTTTTGGACAATATTTTTCACACTCTTTGGCCATATTAGATTGTTTAGATTGAGGATCACTGACGGGGGTTAAGTGCACGAAGCGTGCGTGTCTAAACCATGCTGCAAATTTGTCTGTTCTGAAATGATGCTATATTGAATTTGAAGGCGTTAAACATTACTTATTCAAATGAATACTAATTTCTATAAGGTTTTGAAAATCACACCTGTATAATTGTTATCACTCATTTATCATGTTTGTAATGCTGTAGACATCGTCATTAGTGGAACAATAACATATTGTGGTAAGCATGCTGGTATCCATCCAATACTAACAACCAATCATGTTTTAGAATTCAGGTCACATGTTTGTTTTCAGTTTGGTGTTTGTTGGCAAAAATCAGCTATATTTGACACCCGTTTTTCACGTGTAATATATTCAATATTGTATTCATCACTTCCCAACACTACAGTTGCACAGTAAACTGTGATGTGTACTAGAGAGATTTCTATATGTACCATTAGTATGATTATCAAAGTCTATATACACACTTTGACAGAAGAATACATGATACAACTTCAAAAAAACAACAACAAACAAAAAACAAAAACAAACACACACACACAAAACGGAATTGGGCAAGAGATGTTTTCTATGCTTGCCTCCAGGCAAATTTGGTGTACTCTATACATCAACCGACGAGGCCTAAGAAAGAGTTGCCTGTCCATCAGTCCGTCTGCTCAAATATTGAGTCATTCTGTATGCCTTCGTCTGTAACTAATTTTACTCATTAGTGGGAATGATTTGCTGTCATTATTTAGAGATCATTACTTTTTTAAATCTTTAAAATTTATCAAGCACGTGGAAGACATTTCTTGTCTACTGACTATGGTTATTTTGTTATGAATTTTATCAGAATTTGATCATCCTTTCCCTATCCGCATGTTAAAGTCGTTTCCTAACTTAAATGGTAAATTACACCTAATCAATTCTTCATAAAAAATGTGGATGCCATGCACTGTTCTTTACTTTCATGTTTGTTTATCGTCAGATGATGAAAATGGCAAGATCAAACAGATGACAACGGCAGCAGACGACAATCGTAACAACTCACACAAGTAAGTTGCTTAATTAAAATAAGGCAACGTAGTATAGAATAAGTTTGTATGTGCATTGTGTACAATATTCATAAAGTTTGAATCAAACAATGTACATGACTGGGCTTATCTAGACTTCATCTATGATTGCAACAGAACAAAATTTGAATCAGTTGACTCGAAAACTTTTCTTGATAAACTACTTAACTCGTAACTTTTCGATTTGACGTACCGAAATAATTGCGAAATACATGATCATATATATGATTTTCACAACTTTTCTCGGCCTGACCAAGAATCTAGATGCATCAGCATTTTCTATAATTTCAGTGCTTACAAACTCTCTGTGTCAAATGTTTTGATGACACCTTTAATTTTTGATTTAATGATTTTCTTTATCGCTATTTTACCCGTCCAATAAATCGTCCTACAATCAAATAAAGATGTCAGGATGGGAAATTATATAGGTAGGTTTCAATAACACTGAATATACGTAATCCCTGCTGGCATGAACGTGTGATATATATACACCTATAATGGTTGGCAATGAGTATCGGGTGAAAAAATAAGCGTGGCGGTTTTTTATGTAGCCTGATCAAGACCAGACTAGGATATTTTACTAATGAAGGACCAGGTAAGATTCCTTTATTTAATTTATTTACGTTCTTTTGATTAGGAACGATACTGATGTTTAATGAAAGAGGAAATTCAATAGAATCGTTTGTAGTAAAGACGGACGGACAGTGACCATTAAAAGAACGATGATGGCTCCAAAGAACATGATCATTCGAAAAAGAGCATATTATATATCGATAAATTTACAACAACAAAAAAAAAACAAAAAAAATTCTAATTATAGAATACTAATGTTTAGTGCAAAATATTGGAAGAGAGGGTCAAAGAGAAATGAAATAGTCCCTAGAATAAATCGAAAAAAAGAAGCAAACAAACAAACAAGTAGGCATAAAAAGATTCGTAGGAATGGTATATATGAAATGAAACGAAAAATAAACTGTGGAAAATTCGCCTAAGCAAGAAGGCGTCTTAAAATAGATCAAATTGATGTACATAATATATATCTATTGGATTTCTCATAAAAAAACCCCAAAAAAACAAAACGGACAACAATGACAACAACAACAAATAATCCCTCCAAAAATGAATAAATAAATGAATAGAAATAAATAATTGTAACAAGTGAAAAGAGAACCAACCTTGAAATTGTCTTGTTTTAGCATTCATCTTGACCTTCAAAGTCTGTTTTGTCAATGTCAATTACATCATTGGTTTAAGAAATCTGTTTTTGCATCCATTTAAAATCAATTCTTTTGCTGCATTCAGTTATATTGAGTAATTCTGTTTTGCAAGTGATAAGATTCATCCATTAATCGTTTCAAGCTTACCATATGTGCATTCGAGTTACTCATCATTATTGATTAAGAAAGTTATAAGAGTTGCAAGTTCAAAATTTACTAGTATATAGGAAACAAATTGACTCAACTATACTGCCAAAGAGAAGTAATTCCTCTAACGAATGTATCATGCCGAGAACCATTTTTAACGTGTTCTTTGTAGATTTGACGTTTGAAAATTTAGTGACCTACTTCGATGTAAAGATAGGACACCACGTGACCGTTTTACTGCAACGTCATTGGCTGAAATTAGTACAAGGTGTGATAAAAGGTCAAATACAGTTAACCATACGCTATGTACAGTGTTTTGGAAATATTATCTTCCTAAATATAACCTCAAGCTAAAAAAATAAGTGGCGCTACCTACGATGAATCAGAAAATTCAACATTGTCATTTTTAGAATGTTATGGACCTGCATTTTTAATGCACACTTGATACATGTAATACAAGAGTGACCTACAACATTTTTATCAGTCGTGATTGCTATTGACATTTGATATAAAGTAGTATAAAGGTGCACATGAACTACTTAATAATGTGTGAAAAATGTCCGCTACAGTAGCAATAGCTCCGATCTTTTGTAAATGAGGGGAAATCATTATAACAACCACCTGGTTTTGCATACATAAGGACATTGCTTTTCAAAAAGCCGATAAAGTAGAAATTATCCACAATCTTATCACATTATATATAATGACCATAGATCCAATAGCTTTGATAAGAGATTAGATTGTAATATTGAAATATATGATTTATCGTAATAAATTAGTGCACCATTTTTGCGTTTTAACAAACAATGTATCATCAGTAATGATCGAGGCCGAAAGAGGGGAAATCAAATTAATGAATATGTGAAGAGCGAAATTCTAAACATGTGACCTTAAAATGTTTGCCAAAGAGCCAGTTAAGAAAAGACTTTTTCCATGAGGGAGAATAATTTATCACATTTAGTGTAAGAAGATTTACAAAATTAATATATTTCAAGTCAGCGAAGCAGCACAGTAATACTAGGCGAACGATATCATCGGAGACTAATAATCCACCAGCAGATATACCAACCTAGTGGTTGAAATCATCATGATGAAATAGATGTTTTGTATTTTCCCGTCCAGTGCCCAGTTTCACAAAAATTATTACGAAAATTATACGGAATTTTCGTTACTTTCGTCCTTTGATAAATGGTTCAAAAAGTTTTAAAGTAAGATTGTATCATGTTTTCTAACATCATTTCTACATACTTAAAATAAATTCAAAAACAAAACTTCTCAGATTTAAGTAAGTCAGTTGAACTGAGTAATCAAAAGTTACGAAAATTCCTGAAATTGTTCGTAAGTATTTTTGTGAAACAGGCTGCAGATTCCAATTTTCTGATCAAGAGGGATAGTCTCTTGCATCAGTGTGTCATCCTTCATGCTTTTTGCCGGACTCTCCGCTTTATGACTTACCTTTGTAGTTCAGTACTTGTTAGGATACTTCCTTTCAGGAATTCTCCTTATGTTATCGTAACAGTTGAGACATTGCCGATTTGCAACGTATCCATACACCTCAAAATATAGTGCTTTTTCTAATTTAGGAATTTGCTGTCTGACACATGCAAGATCAAGATTATCCTCCTTGAAAAAAGTTTCAATTGCATATAAAGTAAATGCATAACAAAAAATCAACTATTTTTTCTTGCTTTCACTGCTCGCCGGTGGCGTAATAATATAGTACTTCTTTAACTTATACAATGTAAGAGTTGTCTTCCCTATGTACATGATGTATATACCGATGAGAAACGTAAGTAAAAACGAAGCATGTTCTTGTTGAAAGAAATAGGAAATTCTGGTAATTAAAATGAGAATTTTTGGAAATTATCAGTGATAATAAACTTAAAGTTACGCTGGAACTACATGTCACCGCTCTTTTATAAGATATAATATAAATTTTATGTAATTTTAAACATGCATGCATGGTCTTAACGTCTTTCTAGTTTCTAAATGGGTTAATTTTAAGACACTGCTCCGGGTTTAAGTCATCAGAATAAAATGTAATTTAAAGTATACCACTTATAGTAAATATAAACAGTTTATGCTGTTTATAGAACACAATGAGCTCATAGAAATGAAAATTATTAGCTTCACATACATATGCATCCTTTGTATAAAAAAATCATCAATTCATCATTACATAAACAATAAAATTATTCAACATTCATCCGCTGACTATAAATTTTGAATAGAAGTATCGTTCAGGACCTTTAGTCCTTTGATTTTTAGTCTTGCTGTTGTTGCTTGTGGTGATTGTTTTGTTGAGGAAACTTTTCAGAAGTTCAATTCAGGTCGTAACTATCATTCTTTTGACGTGTGACATGAATGACGTTGTTCTTTATTAATTTTAGCACACATTTATGAGTTAAACCAATGCAGTGGATATGTTGACTTTTGATCATATACGCTGTGCCGCTAGAGCTGTGGGTGGGCATTCATATGCTTATGTTTTCTCGTTTGATTGATCTAACGTTATATCTCAACATAAGATTATCTAAACTTGCCATGTCACCCTAAAATTATCATCAAAATATCAGAAGAATACAGCCTTAAGCTGCATTTGGTATGTGTCACGCTCCGGAATAAACATCGATCAAGTATCCATCAGTTAGTCCAGAAGATATGCAAAATAATGAGAATTTTTCGAAGTGAGACCAGGTGCCCGGGGAAAGTCAGCGACTTCTGTTTGCAGGAGTTCAATTACATTTTAGAGCCGCTCAGTCTTGACAAGATAGCTCTGGTAAGCTGGTTTAAAATCTGTTGTGTTCAGACGGTTGCTCTAGAACTGTTCTGTATTCCTCTCTGAGAATAGCTATCTTTATTTGCGATATTAAGGATTATAGGTCTATGGGTTTGTAATATAAATTCCACGAAAATGACTTTATTCCTCCATATCATTGGTTTGATTATACAAAATAAATTGCAATAAGATAAAGACTTGTTTTCTAAAGTACTATGCTTATACTACATTCGTGAAAATACATATGATGACAAAATGTCTCCGTTCAAAGACTATTGAGTACATACAGAAACCGATAATAGATTATATATCACACACACTGTTTGACAATCTCTCGTGACATACATATACAAATTAAGGTTTTATGAAGCTATACTTATCTCCATGTCAGGGAATGCACGTTGATTCCGCGATATATGTTTCTATGGTTCCATAGGAAAATATCTTCATTAATGAGAAAAGCTACTGAATGTAATATGACACAATGGGACTGTAGAAGATGTGGAGTTTCCAGCATAATCAATATGGGTTAATGATGTTGAATGTACTTTGCTTATGTTTTCATCACTTTATTTCTTTGATGTATAAGATGGAAAAAAAAGGAAAAGAGGAAAGATAAAAATTGAATGCGAAGAACTTTACCGGTAGCCAATCAAATGGAGGGGAACAAAACTAATTGGTATGTGTTACATTTCGAGAATAATGTTACGACACAGAAGCATATTTACGTGAAATTGATATATTTCTTTTTCTATCTGGAATTTGTTTTGCTTTTCATAATCGAATTGACCATGGACATGTTATTCTACCTATATGTACATACATTATTATCATATTTGTACGTGTACAGTGATCCATGTTAAGCAATCGTACAATTTCATGTTGGATCTAGACAACTTTATTCGCGTTTTGATTTTTTTTATTAAATAATGAATAAATAAATAATGAAATCCGGAACTCAAAATATTGTCTATCAGAAGCTTTTAAGCGCGAAATACACAGCTTATTTCGTTCCTAATTGTTGTACATTTTATTCGATCGTATTCAGAACACACATTTTTATGGATTAAGGAGGAAAAATAGTCATACTGTCCATAATTAATGATTTTAACGATCGATCCTTTAACAAATCCACCCTTCCTTTTTGGTTTTTCGTCTCTTGGGTAGTATTCCCCCCGGAGATACAGAACCCCATTTTTCCAGAAAATTTGTATCATGGATAAACACCTCCAGTATAAGTGGCGTTCTGTATTTCCGCGGGGAACAATGTTAAAAATCGTTTCCGTTTTCTATTGATTTCTATGGGAGAAAGACAAGTTTTGACCCAAATATTAGCAATATTATGCATATAGATCTAATATAACTTCAGATTTTGATTGGATACCGTATATGTATTAAATAAGGAACGATTTTTCTTAAAATTTCTATTTTCAAAATACCACTTTTTTAGGGCAGATTACGTCTTATCTTATCAACTCCTTCTGCCTTTAGTATAAGTGAATGGAAGTCAGAATCCAAAAATCACATCATATGTACATATTTGTTGGTAATATAGGAATCGCGAAAATTGTACTCGCGAAAATGGAGGCACCCTATTTTACCATAAGATTGGCTTTGGGCTTCCTTTTTGGTCCTTCTTACTTGGATACTGATATTCTGCTACGTCTTTTTGTATATTTTTGGACATAATAATTTTCATACCTTTTGGCCATATTACATTGTGTAGAGTTAGGATCACTGACGAGGGTTTAACACCCGAAACGTGCATTTCTGGTCCATGCTGTAAATTTATCAGGTCTTAAATGATGCTATTGAATTTGAAGACGTTTAACATTTGAACTACATGACTGTACGTGGTGAGTGTTACTGCTGGTGGACCAAGATTCCCCGAGGGCACATGTAGCCAAGTTCGATCAACTTCGGTTTATCGTCTGTCTCTTCAACGCATTTGAAATTTTCTGTTACAAAATTTCTTGAAATTTCTAAAACGTGGGTCCTGTAGCATCATATCCCACCCATTCTGCTACGTCTTTTGGTACATTTTTGGACATAATAATTGTCATACTTTTTGGCCATATTACATTGTTAAGACTTAGGATCAGTGACGAGGGTTTAGTACCCGAAACGTGCATGTCTGGTCCATGCTGTAAATGTATCAGGTCTTAAATGATGCTATTGAATTTGAAGACGTTTAACATGATACTGAATCGACCCTACAGGAAATTGGCGCCGCGCAATCTCTGTAAAGTAAAAGCGCAAAATTTTAATTCAAAAAAGAAAATCAAAGCAGACAGCGCTACTGAAATGTATTTTTGCGGCTTCTGATAATGACTTTGAATGAAGCATCACTGATGAATATTTAATATCCGAAGTACGTGTCTGGTGCATAATAAATTGGTTTGAAATTTTCGTCAATAAGGTAAAGAGTTGGAAAACTTCCATACTATTGCATACGATATGTTACATGATCCATATGATATATATTGATATAATTAGAACACCGCATTTTAACAGCGCCATCTACAGTACATACTACAATGCCTTCTGCACTTGCACTGAATATGTTTCATTTGATAAGTTGTCCTTGTGTCATTTTCTCCGTCCGTTTGTCCTATTTTCTTTTCGCGTTAGGAAGTTCTGTTTTGTGTTTTCTTCCAAGTTTCCTAAGCCTTTCTATTGTGGTTTTTGGAATATGGCCTCGGCTTTTGTATTGGACTTTCATTCATTGATTTTCAGTGGAATCTAGTGTACATTTCTATATCCAGATTATTTTTCTTGAGATCTAATGAGAATTCTCGTAAACTGATTTTTAACAATCGACATACAGTTCCAGATCATGTCAAGGTCTGTTCTGGTATAACGCTGCCACTTTTATGTACCTCTATGACTCTCTTAATGTTTCTGATATGTATGTTTGATGATGATTTGGTTAACATTCGATAAAATGAAAAAAAAATGATGAATAGAAATTCTAGTTTTGTCGATTTACATACGAATTGATGATTTACCAATGAAATATGATGCGTTGACCTTAAGCGTCATCATGTGGATTCTAACATGATGAAGAAATCAGAGCTGGTTTACTATAAAAAGAGCTATTATTATAGGTCATGGTCAATAGACATCATATCGTTCTATGACTGTTACTTGATCGCTAATCATTTATTCTGTTGTTCCATTATTTCTACTGGCCTTGATCAGGAGGTTTTGTTTCGCTCTTCTTCATACGAGCTATCTCTTTCAATGGCGTTATAAAATTCAAAATGAAAATGCGACATATAACCTACTTAAAGAGGTATGTTAAGTTCGTAAGTAGTGCATTTCTGATGTTGTATGAGTATTATACCTAGATTTCATGAGTAATTTACAGATTTTGTGTCTATTAAGACTTATATTATAACTGTTACACAGTCTGTTTTCCTCAGCCGCCTCCCTTTTGGTGTAAGCGTTAGACATATTATTGTATAGTTTTACACAGTTTAATATTGTCATGAAGGTGTGCTCCCCTGTACATGCTATAGGGAAGTCTCCTTATTCTCATGTTGAAACAGAGTAGGAAGGGGATCCGGCGGCTTAACAATTATTTTTATTCATTGCTGTTGTTAAAAATCGAATTCCATGAATATTTTCAAATGATGTGTATATACATACCAGAATTTCAAACGCTACAAATGGATTAGACGCGTGATTTTATGTTTATAATTTGCTTTTTGTTGGTAGAGTAGACAAGCTTTTGCATGCACTACAAAGCAACACTGGTATTAAGCTTCACATTGTAAAACATCTTAGGAAAATGATTAATGAGCCGTCCCATAGGAAAACCAACAATGTGGCAATAATTACGTCACAGAGAAATCGCTGCACAAACGACGTCATCGATTACGCGCATTTTCACGTCGTGTTGTTTCGTCTTTTCCAAAAGTTTATCACGTGTTCACGACGTCAAAACGTCATAAAAGGTATAGTCTTAGCGTATCTCGTAGAAATGATTTATTTTTCAATAATTTCTATCAATGATAAAGGACAATCCAATTTAAATACGACGCAGGGCTTATACATATATGCTTCTTTTTTTCCCTCAATATCTAAAGCTTTTGTCCGCGCGACTAAACATTTCACATGGAACTTTAATGATACAATAATAATGAGATCCCGATTAAACTGGCTATGTTTTCCTACATAATGACAATGTCCATAATATAAATTACACACTTTCTTCACTGTAAATATCGTAACAATACGAGAAGTAGCCATGTGTAGCACGAACGTAATCTCGCGGCTAAGGATGCTTTTCTTCAGCGATAAAAACTTAGTATCATCTTCGCATTTTTTTTAAGATCGAAAAATATACGGTGAGATTCAACACTGTTTTTTTTCTCGAAATCAGTCCGAATTTGTGAAGATAGGAAGTAATATTGTTTAGATGTGTACATTTTTTTAGGGGGGGGGGGGTCATACTATATCTCAAGAGATGCAAATTTTCACACAGCAACATTTATGGTTCGGATATTATAGATTTTGTCCTCTTTTTTTTTATTTACGCTGAATGCTGAGATTATTATTGAAAATAATAATAATGGCACAGTGCAGTATACAGGTACTTGACACGCCTATTTAAGTTACATACTTGGGCGCTGGTTAGGGCTAAAAATAAATGAAAATAAATTTTTATTGAAAACTTAAAATTTATTTGGAAAGGTTTAGATAGAGGAAAAAAGCAGCCATAAAAAGTTTTATTTGAAAATATGCAGTAACGACTATAAAATTGTCGAATTTGTAAAATTAAATCTTCATGTATGTACCCTTATAGTAAAAACTCAATACATTGTAGGTGGCGCTAGTGGAATGAATAAAATCTGCTTACCCCAAATTCGAAATGACTTTTTAAATGTATACTTTCATATGTTCACAAAGAAAAAAATTGCATCATAAAATTTTGTAAAATTAATTAATTTTCAGTGACACCGTACCTTTAATGCAGGATATATTCTTTTATTGAAATTCAAACGTAACGCAAATTAAATTAAACTTAAACATTTCTTGTTTGAAAGAAGGGGAAGAGGGGGGGTCAAAATTAAAGCACTCCGTGCATACCTACGCTAACATCCCTGTAACGTCCGATAGTAGTAATAATCAACTTGTTATGGTTTTTGAGTTTTAGTTAAATGATGTATTTTTATAATTTACATTGTAAATTGTATGATTCTACTAGACGAATATTCTACAGATAATCATAAACACTCTCGATATCGGGATTTCAGCATTTTAAGTTGGGTAAGCAATAATTGGGCTTAAAAATTGGATTTCCTTGACCCGATCATGTCCAGGGTAAAGCCGTAGTAAGCTATCAAAAGGAGGGGGTGTTCCGAGAGAAAACGGTTTTCAAATGTAGAAACTATATTTTTTATAAGTGTTATCATTTAAAATCGTTCAGACAGAACAGCGTTATAAGAGCAGTTCAACTGCGCTTTTCCATAATGCGCGTATATTTCAAATTTTGTAATTATTCCTAGGGGTGGGTTTCAATCCGCCAATGGGAATTTTTATTTTTTCAAGCATAGAAATAAGAATGTAAATATACACCATCCCTAAAAGCAAATTGAAAACATCAGAGTTGAATTCTTTAAGTGTATGATCCAATGCCCCCATTGCTGAGGGGCGACTTTGCCAATTTTGGCCTAAAAAAGTTCATTACACTGATAAGTTTTCAGTAACAATGTGAGACATTGTCCCCCCCAATATTACAACTGTTTCAGTTTTTTTAAAATTGTGTCTTTTTCTAACTTTCCATTTCATAAATGAAAGTAAGCACATTAATTCACTTTCATTTATAATAAAAGAAAGTTAGAAAAACACAAATGTACAGAATACTTGGATAAGCCAATTAGGGACTGGCTACTCCAAAATATACTAGTAAGTTAAATGACTAAAAGGGAAAGACAAATGTACCGGCAGGGGTGTAGCTAGTGTGTTTTCGATGTGGACGTTTGCAGAAGAGGTGGGCCCAGAACCTCAATTGCCGGGGGCGGGACCACTGGCAAGCATTTTTCAAATTGGGATAATGAATTTGCTAGACTCAAAATGCCGAGTGGTGGGGGAGAGTATGGAAGGATGTTTTCCCTTCTCGTTGTGGGGGTTCGTGGGCCTCCGAGAAAATTTTGGAAAAAAATTGAGCTTGTGGCATCTGATGCGTATTTGAGCTGTATTTATAAGGGCTAAAGCGTATGATTCGATGTCAGCAAACGATAAACTATATATCTAAGATGAAGAAAACTTTCTTTCGATGAAATGCTTTTCCTCCAAACATGTACGTCCATATACAGATATTTGACGTGTGAAGAATGAACACCCTTTCCAATCGACCGCTCCAACCTGATTTTTTTTTTTGAAAAACGTATTCAAATCAGTGGCTTCCTGGGCGGGTGTCTTTTTGCATTTTGTAAGCAGCAATTTACTTGTAAACCATGTCTTCTTTTGTAGAGGGAGACACCTTCTCTTTTTTCGTCTTTTTTTTGCGAAAACGATGCGGACGTTTTTACGTACAAAAGTACGCCCGGCTACGCCCCTGCCCGGAATGCAGGATAATAAAATAATTATTCGAAACGGAAACAATTGTACAATGTAATACAAATCTGCACGCAACAATTGTCATAAAATGTGTAAAAAGAAACAATTACTGATTTGTATCAAGAAGTCCGATTCAAAAATTTTACTTTCGTCACTAGCGCGTATAACTTTCAAAAAAAAAAAAAGAAGAATGTATGATTTTGTTAAATAGATCTACACATTTTTTCCGAACATTCAATTAGTATGTTTAAAAAATATCTCCTGAATCAAGATGCTGGTTTTTGGAAATTGTGCAACTATATAAAGCTAGTACATTTAGTAGAAAGGAGGGGATCTCCAACAAGACTCGGTTGCAGCAACCACAGCAAAACTCCGAAACACCCCATGTAAGTGTAAAAGTATTCATGAGTACCAATATATATTATCCCGGTTATTATCCCCGGTTCTTTTGTCCATCCAATTTGATTGATAAGCTTTTTAAAGTATTTCTTGCAGAAATAAGTGCATGGTCGCTTGAAAACGAACAAATCTTTATTTAAAAAATACTATAGAAATACTGATTAGCTGCACACTTGAAATGAGTCACGTAGGTTCAAATACCCACACAATAAGAACGTCATGACGTCAAGTAACTTTGCGTCGTAGCTAGCTACTATACTAATTTCAAAATCTGTTTTGATAGATTATTTCATTCAATATAGTTATTTATCCCACCTCTGGCAAATTTCTTGCAATCTGATTGGTCGAGAAGAACCGAATATTATGTTGTATTATTTTACTGACATGATATCATTTTAATATCCTGCTTCCACTAAGACGCTTTACGATATTGACGTCACCGAAATGCTTTAAAATATGTTGACGTTACATACACAAGCCAAAAGCCATCGGTGGGATAAATTCGTTATACAGTGTTTTACAGGAGGGATACAAAAATATATTGGGTCGATGAAAAAAGTTGTATTGGGCTCGGCTTCGCCTCGCCCAATACAACTTTTTTCATCGACCCAATATATTTCTGTATCCCCCCTGTAAAGCGCTGTATAACTAATAATATTGGGTATCAAAATGATCGGAAAAGAACATGTTTTTTGAAAATGTGAAAAACGGAAATTATCAAAATTTTGCCATATTGTTGGTTTTCCTATGGGACGGCTCATTTATGACACATGTAGCGAAGTTCGGTCAACTTCAGTCAATTGTTTTCAACGGATTCGAAAATTTCTGTTCACGAACTTTTCTCGAAATTTCGGTAAAGTGGGTCCTGTAGCATCATATACCACCCATCCTGCTACGTCATTCGGCATTTTTGTCCCCCCGTGTTAACGATTGCGCGGCAACATTAAAACTATAGTATCTATATTATTACATCATGCGGGTTGTGTAAGTCCTTATCATACTGAAATCCGTTTCTTTTTACCCGTAAGCCTATCCGTAGTTTATGTAGGTATCCATATAACTTGTTAATCTACGTTTGTGAATGTTTAACCTTTATTAGTCTCAGGATTCCTTAAAAATCTTTCTTAATCGTCTATCTGATAAAAGATGAAATCAATTATGTTGTTTACCAAGAGATAAGACATATTACGTTCAATATTAAGGTATGAGTAACTTTATCAATCTGTGTGGAAGCTAGGTCATTAGAGGTAAGACGATTCCAATTTTACTTAGTGTTTTCTGTATTTCTAAGAATGCTATATGCGATTCAATTTATAGATATCCGAATACGATGTTTGTCCATCCATAACACTTATTTATTTGATCTTAATGAAAACCATTGGTATTCATGTACCAGGATATATAATCTCTGTTATGGGATGTGGCATGCTATGTCAGAGAGAGTAACCCTCTAACTCGGCAAGTGTTTCTCTCAAACCTCGTCGGAATCTCTTCTGTTTTTTACCGTAAGCGCATATTTGATATCCCAACAGGTATATTGACTATACTCCTGAGCATTTTTATGTCGCCTGCAACACAAGAGTGACATATAGGGATCGCTTTGTCCGGCGTCCGTTTGTTCATCTGTCTGTCTGGTAGTTACCAAGTTACACTTTACATATTTGGCAATAACTCTCTAATATACAACACACATCTCTTAAACCTGCAGGGATGGTAAAGAATGGAGAGACTCTGCTCCCAATATAGGTCAAGGTCACTTTCAAGGTCAAGGTCACATAATAAGGGTCAAACATGCGACATTCCTGTTCTTAGACAGTGCTATTTTTAGAAGATTTTTGATTTTTGACAGTACCATGTTCCATTATGCTTAAATTATTGCGCCTGTTACAAAAGGGTTCTTATGGCTTTGTTTGACGTTTTTGTAGACATAATGTCATTAATTATTACGAAAACGTACACTGAACTCATGGTTATTCTGAAAACAGACATGCCGCTATGTGTTGTTCTGTAAATGTTGAAAATGTTCATATTTGAACACGTTAGATATGTAGAATGCGAAAACGTAAAGCAATATGAAGCCATCAGGAAACAACCCTTTCCTCAAGGTTGAAATAATTTCTTTGACATTTTCTGTTTTTTTGTCCTCGTGCTTGTAGGTTTTTAGACCAGAGTAAAAGAATAGAATATAAAGATTCTTTTCAAAATTGAATGTGTCTTCTACAAAAATTAAAGAGAAATTGTATATATATACATGTATATGTATACAAGTACTGCAATTTTTCAAGACATTAAATTGTCAATCATTCTTTGTTGATTAAAATCACTTCATAACCGGACAGGGCTATGCAGTCAGGGAGATATAACTTAATTTAAGAATAATTTATCTATCAGTCCACCAGCAGAGTTACCACTCTAGTGCTGGAAATTACCAACATTGAAATATAAGTTCTATCGTAATAACGGGTTGCGCATTTTTACAAATAATGTCTGATGCCGGAATGGAGGACATCCAAATAGTGAACACATGAAGAGCGAAATTCTAACATTACATAAAAATAAAACCAGAGGGCGCTACTGAAATTAATTTATGCGGCTGATGAAAAGCACATTGGCTGGAAACACCACTGATTAGGATTTAATATCCGAAACACGTGTCTGTCTGGTGCATTAAAATTGGTTTGGAAATTTCCTTCAAGAAAGTATAGAAAGTATAGAGTTGGAACACTTCCGTATTACTAATATTTATACTATTTAAAGAGAGGTATATATTGAGAAATATTTCCCTCAGTAGTTTTATAGTTTTGTCAGGTACACTGATAAAGGCAGACTTCTAATGAAACGATTACATATATTCATAATAAAGGTAAAAAATTCCATCACCTTTTTCAAAACTATTTGCTGCGAATTTGTTTTATTTTTACCAAATTGGTGATAATGACAAATATGGATAATGACCATATCCCTGTCTACAGTACAAAATCGATAATTCAGAAAATCAGAAACCGAAGGCATACAAAATCAGGATAAAACAGGAACCAAAGCAAACAAAAACAAAAACCTCCACCATATGAAAAGAAGCGAACTCCCGATATGAGAAAACAGTTGTGGATTTTTACAATAATTTAATCCAGTAAAAACGGAACTAAGATCATTACTGATCTACCTTTTTGTGAAAACGCTTTTAATTTATCCTCGAGTAAAATTAAGCAAAAAGGAAAAAAGCTGGCATTTGATAGTCAATTGCAATCAAGTTTATTGTTCGACCAAAATCATAAAATTGACAGTGCCACGAAAACACATGTCGTTTTGAAAATGAAATGAAATGATGAGATCAATTTTTGTCATCTTTTTGGTCATGATTTAATCAGACTGCCAAGAGTAGGTTATCATCTTACAGCTTCCTGATTGAATTTTGAAGCAAAGAATGACTTGACAATGCTGATTCCAGAAGACGGATGATATTGTATCAATCACTTTGTTAGATGTGACTTTTTCATGGATAAGGGAAACATTGGTTACATATGGATAACATTTTCAAGTATTTGCCTGAAAAAAAAAATAGTATGTTATGGAACAGAAGGTTGGAAAATATAATCCTTGTGTGCAATTCTACGGAAAGGAGGAAAAGTGTTCGTTCTCGGAGAATATTTTGGAGGTGCCGTCCATGATTGGTCTTCGATTGAGTATGACATTTTAGATAGAGCAACGTTTGGACTGGAACACTAAATGTTGCGAGAGTTATAGTTTGTAATCTCGTTTAGAGAATATACTGAATATATGTTAACCCTGGTTGCCTTACAAACTGAAAGTTTATGTTTTCATCTTCCTTTTAAAAGCCGATTTTATTTGTAAGTTATGACTTTGTCTTCGAAATCTCGCGATGTTTGCGAACCTGATTTATCATCTCACATATTTCATTTATCAGTCTCTTAGTTACTGTCAAAGGAGATCTTGTACGAATGATTCCAATTAGTTCCCATACATTTCGAATAAAACCGTTTGTATAAGAGCAAAGGATTGTGTTTTAAGGAGCGGGTTTCTTATTTTCTGACATCATATTTTGTGAGTTAGCATCCATAGATATGCTTCCCACTCAGAACTCATTGTTACATTTACCGTATTCACTGATTAATACATATCAAATTATTCGATACCATGAAAATATTACTTTGAAGTCTTAACGATAAAGTGTAGACATAATTACATTACGATTGATGCTCAAAAAGGAAATTACAGAAAAAATATCCTATCTCGGAGCCAATTATTGACAACGCAAACGAACATGTGCATAATGACTTAAGAAGATTTTGGATTGTGTGTATTTAATCAACTTTTCTGTAGACGTATGACGTATGGATGTTAACGATATATGGACGAGGATGTTTCCTCCAGGCTACTTGGTGATTGTATTATACGTTTATATGCTTTGTTGACATGTTTAGGACATCCTTGTTTCCTCAGTATTTGTACATGGGTGGATATTGAATTCTTCTTAAAAGATGATGCAGAAATATAGGGCATGGCGTTGGAGTAATTGGCAGTAAGTAATTAACCCTAACACATTTACTCTTGTTGTATTGGAATTACATGTACGTGTATAATGAGATAATGAAATCTATTGATAATTCTGATAGTTGTATTGTCAGCATAACTGCAATGCGTTGTCGCTGTGTTAAACCGTTACTCTCGGCTAGGGATAGAAATATAGATTTTAAATGAACATTCTTTTACAAAAAAGGATTTTTCCTCAATGTATGTTTTTGATTGTTAATAAATATACAGGATTCCGAAAAATGACAGCTATGTGATGACGTTATCAAGTTTAAGATTTGGATTTTTTAAAATGAAATATCGGAATCACCCATATAAGGAGATGCTATGATGAGCAGGGACGCTAGAGGGCAGCACGTTCTCTTGAAACTATAAATATTTAGATAAGGATTTAGGAAATCCAAATTAAAGAATTAGCTTCGATATTGGAAGAGGAAATGTATTTCATAAAAAGCAAAACTTACCACGCGTGATTCATATTTAAAGGATAATAATCATGATCAATTAGGAATTAACAGTTAAAGAAATTTGTACTAAGCTGTCCAAAATGTTCGTCCTCCAGGTCCGCAGTGACGAGCTAATGTTATTGTCCTTTCGTAAAACCCTTTACCAAAAAATCATGTCAATAAATTTAAATTATAGAAAAAAAGAGTATATCATATTCGTATACGTTAACTAGGATGTCGAGATACGATGTAAATGACATTATCCAACAGTTAACTCCGCAACAAAAAAGCTGCCATTTTCGTCAGATTTGTCACGTGACGCTGAACAGGACGTTTTGCACCGAATATTTCTCTTCCTTGGTTGTGTCGTTCTGAAAGAAGTCGGAACAGGTTTTTTTTTCTTTCGGTCGAAATTTCTTTTCAGTCATTTATTCTTCTTTGATATACAAAATCAAAGTAGCAAGAAGAAGAAATTCACTTAAGGAGGACCAGGACAGTCAGACTTACATAAAGATCCTATCATTTACTTTTCCTAAAGGTTATGAATGTTTATAATTAAAACATACTTTTTCTTCCTGCAAAGTTTCATCAATTTTTTACCGTTAGTTTTGAAGCTACGAACGTACATATATGCCTATTGAAAGCCCCAAAATGGGCCGTTAATGTGACGTGAAAATTAACACACTTTAAGTAATAAAAAACAATTAAAATCTTCTGTAGATGCAAAAGAATATTAACAAGTTCTGTATTTTTATGCCCCCGGAATCAAAGATTCGGGGGCATTTAGTTTTTGGCCTGTCCGTCTGTCTGTCTGTATGTCCGAAAAACTTTAACATTGGGCATAACTTTTGAATGGAAGGTGATAGAGCTTTCTTATTTCACATGTATATTCCTTGTGACAAGACCTTTCCATTTATACCAAAATTTTTGACCTCGTGACCTTGACCTTTGACCTACTTTTCAAAAACTTTAACATTGGGCATAACTTTCGAATGGTAAGTAATAGGGCTTTCATATTTCACATGTGTATTCCATGTGACACGACCTTTCAATTGATACCAAAATTTTTGACCTCGTGACCTTGACTTTGACCTTTAACCTACTTTTCAAAAACTTTAACATTGGGCATAGCTTCTGAATGGTTAGTGATTGGGCTTTCATATTTCACATGTGTATTCCTTGTGACAATACCATTCCATTGATACCAAATTTTTGACCTCGCGACCTTGACCTTTGACATACTTTTCAAGAACTTAAACATTGGACATAACTTTTGATTCGTGAGTGATAGGGCTTTCATATTTCACATGTGTATTCCTTATGACAAGATCTTTCAATTGATACCAAAATGTGTGACTTCGTGACCTTGACCTTTGACCTACTTTTCAAAAGCTTTGACATTGGGCATAACTTTTGAATGGTAAGTGATAGGGCTATCATCTTTCACATGTGTATTCCTTGTCACAAGATTTCTCCATTGATACCAAAAGATATTAACCTAGTGACCCTGAACTTGACCTTCCACATATTTAACAGAAAATGGTGTTTATACTAAGTTAACAAAGATGCCACCGGGGGCAATCGTGTTTCACAAACACAGGCTTAATTCATTAAGATATGACGTGGGCAATCAGATAGGTATAGAATTATAAATGATCGCGAAGACTTTTAAAAGAAATTGTCAAAATGAGATAAATTGATGTCTATTTTCAGAACATTTTTGAGTTGTTAATTTTTGATAATAGAGTCCGTTTATCAGAAACACTATCATTTATTTTCCGTGAAAAACTTGATATTATCTTCTTCATATGTCAAGTGAAACACCGATAAGTTCCTATTGAAATTTGACCGTCAGTTTTTAAGTTATTGTGATTTTGTTATCCCTATCCCCCTTATTTTTACGTTACCTAATGCTGACGATCTTGCGAAAACGCGCCAATATCGCCGTTTCTATTTTGACGTCATAATTGATCTAGAGCTTTCCGATGGCGTTCTTTCGGATACTGTTCTGGACCCCCTTAAATATGTGTTCAATACGAATTAAGGGCGATTCCATTTTCTTATCAAAACCTGGTCAAGCAAACGGATTCGTTTTTCTGTCTACTGATATCTTTGAAAGTAGACCAATGATATAAGTTTTCAAAATCAGACACTTTTTTCTTTTTGGTTTGTTCATAGATTTCTGTAAATCACAGGTGCAAATAAGAGACACACATTGCAAAACGGCATAAAAGTTCAAATAAATTACACACACTACAACACGCCAGACACGGCAGTAAGAAAAATCAAACAATTTTAACTTTAAATGCGGAACATTCACAGAAGTATACAAAAAACGACTTGACTTGGTAAATATGAACGAGTTTTATACGTCGATTCTTTTTTTCTTTCAATGTCAGCCATATTTTCGTAACAATCAATATTCTTTTTGTAGGAGGAGGCAAAATAGCGATCGATGGAATCACCGAAACCGGACAGGAAATGATGTACAGATGGACCAAGGCCTGCGTCGACCATCTTCAGCAATGTCTAACTCGTTTGACGAGGAGTCGAGTATAGCTACATCGTCAGATTTAATGAACTGGTCGCTGACGTCTAAATCTGCACTTAATAAAAGGATGTCTTCTAGCAGTGTCGGAACATCTTCAATTTCAAGTGGCTATAATCAGAACTCAGATCGACAAAGCCCTGATAGACCGTTCTCGGAATCACGAACAGCATCTTGGTCAAGCTTATTTTTAGGAGAAAACAGTGAATTTTCAGCAAATCAGAGTCCAGTGTCTTCGCCTCAGTATTTGTCTAGAAACCCACTACTGGAACATGTGTATGACGACACAGGGCGAGTTAACCTCATGTTGGATCGGGATGGATACTGGAATATTCAAAAGTCTCCATTAACTAGAGACGAGAATGAAAACAAAGACACAAAACAGCAAAGACGTGAACTCATTCTGCCAGAGGAGGATGACGATGAATACCCATTCGCAAAGTACAGATTCAATAAGAAACCAGATAAGGATTTCAGCAGCTCACCGTCAGAAATATCATGTAGCTCTCGCGATTCCAGCAGTGGAGGTGGAAGTTTGTCAATTGACTACTCTAGACGTTTTGTACAGAGGGGACCAATCAAACAACAGGAATCAAATTTATCGACATGGACGTCCTCGCTTACATCAGCGCTAAGTGATGATTTCCCATCATTAGACACTTTACCAACGAGCATGGACAATTCAAGAAATCCTAGTACAGTGAAAGGATCCTACCCGAACGTAGAAAATTCAAATATGAGTTATGGTATGCCGAATATGTATGGATCGCCATACCTAAATATGATGCCACCCCCTAATTTCTACCCATATCAATCTGTGCAAAGCTCACAAGATCAGCTATTGATGGGACTTGGGTTCGGTGGAGGATATGACAACTTGCTTCCCGACAGATTTGCTCAGGATTGGTATAGTAAAATCCATAGAGCAAGATTTGAGTTCATGCGAAGACAACAGTTTGAAAGGCAGATGGAGTATTCTTTTCCTGATTTTAGTGAATACGAACCATCGAGCATACAGTCCTCTGGCCGAAATACACCGCTATGGAGACACTCTGTAAATGACTATCCAAAAAGTAAAGGCAAGACAAGTCAAAGAAATGGGTCTCGTGTATCAGTATATAGCAGTGGACCTTCTCCAAATCTGTCATTCGATACACATGGAGGGATGTCACCTAAGGTAGGAAATGATCGTCAGAACAGTATCAATAAACTAAGGGAACTGTTAAAAGTGAAACAGACTGACTTTCAGAATAGTAGAAATGAGGTGAGAGATGTAAGACGGAAACAGTTTGCCACATGTAGGCAGAAGTCTTTGCCGACGTATTTGGAAACGCTCACTGAAGAGGACGATGATAACAGAGCGATTAGACAATATTTACAGGGAAGAAAAAGGCTTTCTCGTGTTAGCGAAGCTTTCTCAAAGGAGAAAGGATCCGATACATCTTCTTTAGACCTAGGGAAAAGTGAATCGGGTGGAAGCTCTCGTAGTCTTTCTAAGGACGACGGAGTTGAAGAGAAATCACCACTGAAGCCTATTTCTAAAATGAAATCTGAAATATTTGTCTCTATCCCCAGTATAACGATCAACGAGTCTGGATCCGACAGTAGAACAGTAAGTTCAAATGATAGTCTTGAAATAGCTGATATTCTGAGGGAAAGTAAAAAAGATGTGACTGTCAATGGAAACGGAGAGAAAGTGTTTGACAATCATGTTGATAGGGCTGTTTTGTCAGTAATTACGAATGATTCTGAACGAACAAAATCAGAGAAAACAGTCAAAGAAAACACACTTAGTGTGATAAGACCTCAATATCTAACAGTTGACCTAACAGACGACCGATTACAACCGCCTGCTACACCATCGTCTGCGTCGTCTGTGTCACCTTGTCCTTTATCACCAATAACTGTTATAGAGGTCAACCTTGATAATCAGAACGACAGCTTAGATACTGACGACAGCCATGCTGCAAGTAGGAAAAGCTCTATGGACAGCGAGGCAGCCGAAACTGTCGGTTTGTTCCAGTCTCTTTACAAAGGCGATGTCCATGTGGCAATGTTAGAGACAATTAAGGAAACCAACTCTAACAAATCATCGATAGAAATACATGACACAGGTATAGACATTGAAAATGAAACCAAAAACGAGATCACTGGTACGTGTACATTTGACGTGTCAGTACAGGCAGACGACGGATCGCTGTCACCTATCATTAGATTGTCGGATCTTGATCAAATATTGAAGAAGCTGATCTTAGAGGAGAATGAGCTGTTTTATGCAGTACACGACAGAGGGACTCAGTCAGAACCGGTACTGTATAAAACTAATGGCGAAGACGAAAATGAGCTATCAAATTTCGCTGCTGCTGATCGTTCTTATATATCATACACCCATACACCTTCACAAACCTATAAAGATGGTACATGTGACATGCAGGAGAAAGATACACAAACAAATGAGTCACTAAGTGAGTCCGTGGATGTCATGACTCAAACTAGATATGACCCTCATAGATTAACCACCACGTGCGGTAATTGTAGTAAAATGTTAAGAGTTTATTCCTCAAGTCAGAGTTCGTTTGAAGTGGGTGACAGGAACTCTACCACAGTAGATCGTTCCCCGGGTATTGTCCACGGCCGTCACTTAGGACGACTTCTGAATGGGACATCGGAGGAATCGGCAGATTCTAATTTCTCCAGGATCTTTTCGTCCAGTATTTGTGATGACGGAGACGATGATGGCGAGGTGTTCAATGATGCATTCAACAGCGTCAACAGGAACAGAAGGCATCGTATGAAACAAACCATATCGACGTCATCTGAGGATGACGTACAAGTAAGGCGCATACAGTCTGCACCTAGATTAACTAATGGATTTGATTATTTCACAGGAGGTAATAATATGCAGCACAACTCTCATGGAATCACCATAAACGTTAGAAGGGATAGTGATTCTTGAGAACACAAAATGGATTTAGCTCTTGAGACGACATGGTCAAGTATGTTTTCTATAACGGACGCCGGACGTTTTAGGAACTACAAGTATACAATTTCATTTGATAGTCTTTTTACTGTAAAAGGTTACATTGCGTAATGCACGTACATAATGTCTTTCATTTTTTTTTATCCGATAGATTATCCATGCTTATACTAACATTAGAACGTTATGCGAACCATGGCATTAACATGCAACTTATTAACCTTGACATAAAATAAGTAATGATTCTGACCTTGACATTTCTCTTATGATATCACCAGTAACCTTGATTTAAAATAAGTAGTGATTCTGACCCTGACATTTCACTTGTGATATCACCAGTAACCTTGATTTAAAATAAGTAGTGATTCCGACCTTGACATTTCACTTGTGATATCACCAGTAACCTTGATTTAAAATAAGTAGTGATTCTGACCTTGACATTTCTCTTATGATATCACCAGTGACCTTGACATTTCACTTGTGAAATCACTAGTAACCTTGATCACGCTATTTGAACCATGGCATTTACAAGCAAATTATTGACCTTGACACAAAATAAGTAGTGATTCTGACCTTGAGATTTCAATTGTAATATCACCAGTAACCTTGATATAAAATAAGTAGTGATTCTGACCTTGACATTTCAATTGTGATATCACCAGTAAACTTGATATAAAATAAGTAGTGATTCCGACCTTGACATTTCACTTGTGATATCACCAGTAACCTTGATGTTGAATATGTGATTTACTCTCAACCTAACTTTTGGTCTTAACTGACCTTGGTGTTATAATTGTGTTACTCAGCCTAGTGATAAAACTATGATCCTAACTTTGTGCCTTAATTTTTTATCCTGATTTTTGAGACATTAAAAAATTACTAATACTATAATCAATTTATAACCTTGAGATCTATCTTCCCATGTATACTGTCATAAAGTTGATTCAAATTCAGATTGCTTCTTTGACAAAATAAGATCATACGTTGCTATAACCTTAAGCATATTTTGTAGAATAAAATCGGTGTTTTACATTTAAAAAGGGAAGATATGTTTGTGAATGAATAAATTTTATGTTTTATATATAAAGATAGAAAATTACTGAACATGCTTAAGATGTGTGTAATATAGTTGAACTTTCGCATGTACAGTACGTAATATTCTCTTTTATCTCATATAGCTTTATTCGACTTAAAGATTTTTTACGTCTTTATCGAACACAGAAGAATATTATTAGTACATGTTCATGCTTAAAGACTGAAAAAGATATCATATTAACATTGTAAAATAAAGAATCTTAAATAGTGTCAGAATTAAGATTTATTCGTAAGACAACAGTTTTCTATTCTCCAAACCAGACAAGAATAAATTGAATTTCATTTTTTACATCTATACCCTGTGGCCCGTTTATATAGTTTGCTAGGTAAATTAGCCTTTATTTTCCATTAAGAAACTGAAAAGAATAAAGCTGAAGCTCTCCTGACGTAGAGAAGAGATTTATGCGATCGTTTGCAGTTTTATCTCAGATCGTTGTGTATTGCGAATTGTCGTGGGTCGTGTCAATTTCAATAGCGTTGTCATGGTAACGGATACAAGCTTTGTTATAACAACCTGATGAAGCTAACATTACCTGATAAGGTATTTTAGAGGTGCTTGTTATACAGACATAGACTAATGTAGATCTCAGCTGTCTTGTTAACGATCGATAAAGGAACTGCTGTAAAGGATAAAACCTTTGATGTCACATAGATGGCGGATCTGAACAAAAAACATATACATGCAATGTGATAATATGTTATTTGAAGTGCAAAAAAAAAATCAATAGTTATTAAAGAAAAATTCCTCATTTTTAGGAAAAGAATATTGAATATTGTCATCCATTGTTGAAATCAGAACAAAAACAATTGATAATTCGATCTTTGTAAATTACTGCATATACTGTGAATTTGGAGTAAATTATTTAGAACCAGACCTTTATGAAAGTTGTGCGTTATAATGTAACGATTACCTCCTGACACAATCCTATTATATCCTATTATATTGAGCATAATATTTGATATATATAAAATTATAATATTATAGGAATTTTTTTTCTGTCAAAATGACTTTATTATGGGGAAAAATTTATAAAACAGAAGTTTAGCCAGGAAATTTATTTGAATTGAAACCATTGGAACAAAAATCTTTCTTTTTTTGAAACAATAGGAAAATATAATGGGTACTTAATAAAGATGGGTAGTGTGGGTACTAATTAAAAGTAGGTATTAACTAAAGGTGGGTTTTGTGGGTACTTATTAAAGGTGGGTTGTGTGGGTACTAATTAAAGGTGGGTAATGTGGGTACTTATTAAAGGTGGGGTGTGTGGGTACTTATTAAAGGTGGGTAATGTGGGTACTTATTAAAGGTGGGGTGTGTGGGTACTTTAATGTGGGTAATGTGGGTACTTATTAAAGGTGGGTAGTGTGGGTACTTATTAAAGGTGGGTAATGTGGATACTTATTAAAGCTGGGGTGTGTGGGTACTTTAATGTGGGTAATGTGGGTACTTATTAAAGGTGGGTTGTGTGGGTACTAATTAAAGGTGGGTAATGTGGATACTTATTAAAGGTGGGGTGTGTGGGTACTTTAATGTGGGTAATGTGGGTACTTATTAAAGGTGGGTAGTGTGGGTACTAATTAAAGGTGGGTAATGTGGATACTTATTAAAGCTGGGGTGTGTGGGTACTTTAATGTGGGTAATGTGGGTACTTATTAAAGGTGGGTTGTGTGGGTACTAATTAAAGGTGGGTAATGTGGATACTTATTAAAGGTGGGGTGTGTGGGTACTTTAATGTGGGTAATGTGGGTACTTATTAAAGGTGGGTAGTGTGGGTACTTATTAAAGATGGGTAGTGTGGGTACTTATTAAAGGTGGGTAATGTGGGTATTTTTTAAAGGTGGGTTGTGTGGGTACTTTAATGTGGGTAATGTGGGTACTTATTAAAGGTGGGTAGTGTGGGTACTTATTAAATGTGGGTAGTGTGGGTACTCATTAATGGTGGGTAATGTGGGTACTTATTAAAGGTGGGTAGTGTGGGTACTTATTAAAGGTGGGTTGTGTGGGTACTAATTAAAGGTGGGTAATGTGGATACTTATTAAAGGTGGGTTGTGTGGGTACTTAAATGTGGGTAATGTGGGTACTTATTAAAGGTGGGTAGTGTGGGTACTTATTAAAGGTGGGTAGTGTAGGTAATTATTAAACATGGGTAATGTGGGTACTTATTAAAGGTGGGTAGTGTGGGTACTTATTAAAGGTGGGTAGTTAAGGTACTTATTAAAGGTTGGTAGTGTGGTTACTTTAATGAGGGTAATGTGGGTACTTATTAAAGGTGGGTAGTTTTGGTACTTATTAAAGGTGGGTAATGTGGGTACTTATTAATGGTGGGTTGTTTGGGTATTTTAATGTGGGTAATGTGGATACTTATTAAAGGTGGGTAGTGTGGGTACTTATTAAAGGTGGGTAGTGTGGGTACTTATTAAAGGTGGGTAGTGTGGGTACTTATTAAAGATGGGTAGTGTGGGTTCTTATTAAAGGTTGGTAATGTGGGTACTTATTAAAGGTGGGTAGTGTGGGTACTTATTAAAGTGGGGTTGTGTGGGTACTTATTAAAGGTGGGTCGTTTATGTATGCCTTTGAAATGTTCTGGAACTATGTGCTGGTTTTATATTAATTCTTAAACCAATTACAAATCATACCTCAAAGTTAGATCTGTCTTGTGTGTGTTAATGTATAGAGAAATATGATGTAGTCTAATTATGTATCATGTATGCATTGTATTGATTTATGAGCATTGTACAAACATGTTTGTATTTATCATGTACCATACATATATTTATCATGTACCATACACATATTTATCATGTACCATACATATATTTATCATGTACCATAAATATATTTATCATGTACCATACATATATTTATCATGTACCATACATATATTTATCTTCATTTCATCATATCATGGTAATTTTTGCTTTTGATATGTACATGTTGAATATGTGCACAAGAACAAATTACATTAATTTTATGATTACACATACATTGTTTTCTTTTGTATGTTTATACGAAACTTTAATCTTGCCTTAAATCATTTACATAATTCATAAAAAATAATTTACATGTTACTATTTTTTG
The DNA here is from genome assembly GCA_033119305.1 of Pinctada imbricata. Lineage (NCBI taxonomy): Eukaryota > Metazoa > Mollusca > Bivalvia > Pterioida > Pteriidae > Pinctada > Pinctada imbricata. The sequence goes on from VSWD01000013.1 coordinate 55,135,929, forward strand.
TGACTAGACCTTGACCTGTAACCTAATGACAAAGAAAAGCTGTTGACGGGGTTTTATTTTTTTTTTTTTAATTCTTCACATATAGATAATTCAATAATGATACAATGATTTACAGGAGTTAACTCTTATGAAAGAAAAGATAAATCATAACTTTCCTGGATAAACTTTAACCACTCTGCAAGGAGATTGTTAAACTGTTAGTCCACACGCAGTAGCAAGGTTAACGTCTTCAAATTCAATAGTTTCAAATAGGGATATATCACTTTTGACGTATCCGGTACTGTATCGTATCAAGTTACGTATCGGTACTGTATCGTATCAAGTTACGTATCGGTACTGTATCGTATCAAGTTACGTATCGTGCCTAATAATCCAGACTGAGTCTGTAACGGAACGAAAATCGTGCAGATACAGTGCAGATACAGTTCTTATCGCAAATACCTTCAAGAGTGAACAATGTTCATGTCGACACTATTTTGTATTCAATGAGATCCATATTTTATATATTCACAAGATACATGGGCTTTCAGATCGTGTTTAATGCTTTAGTTATCAAAGTTTAATGTTTATCATATCGCATATGATGTTGTATTCCGTCAAAAGCAAGATATGTTTCCAAAATCAAAGCCAAATATTTACATTGCCCATTAGGCAATTAGAATTATATTCCAATAACTTTGGTTGCTATTGTGACGTCACGTTCAAGTTTTGCATGTAGGGAGAATTTACCAACGTTAAATTACATTTGACGCTGTTACAGGCTTAAATGTGCAACGTGCATGCAAGTAAAAATGACAGATGATTGGAATAAATGAATTCGCGATTCACGGAATTTGCACGTGACCAACCAAAATTATACACCCATGAACACCAAAAGTAAGACAGTCATTTCTTAAATGAATTAATACTGAAATATATTCAGAATCCAGAATTTTACTCATTTACGGAGGGAATATTACTTTAGACACGATACGTTCCTGGATACGATACGGTTAAGGATACGTCAAAAGTGATATATCCCTTTTAAGAACAGATGCACGGTTCTGGTACTTAACCCTCGTCAGTGATCAAAGCTGTTTCCAACCTAACGCCACAACACGCAGTTTTATCTACTTGTACTCATGATCTACAAAGAGGCATTTCTCTCGTCGACTTTTGAAAATCTATGATGTCCGATAGGAGTGTGGGGTATGAACTTTCATCGTCATATACTTACTTTCACTGTGTCATGTTCTATCGTAATGATTTAGTGCACCATATTCGCATTTCAACAAATAATGTCTCATCAGTGATGCTCAAGGATGAAAAAGAGGAAATTCAAATTGCGATTACTGAAGAATGAAATTCTAAACATTCGAAAGAGCCAGCTAAGGACAGAGCTATGCCATGAGGGAGATAATCCTTACTCTCGATCAGAATAATTTATGTCAGCAATGCGACATACTTGACTGATACTGAATAGACGCTGATACGAGTCTTAATTCAAATATTTTCGGTCATGTGACGATTTCAGTCCTGCCTCTTTCATGCGAATGTGTATTGAAGTACTATTTAGAGCCGATCGTGATGGCGGTTTATCCGGGTATTTCGGATATATTCCTCTAACTTTATAGTACATTACATGAATTCTGATGAGATTTGAAACGAGATTTTCATGATTATTCTTACTCATAAAATGTTAAATTTTCTTCTACTGTATAAAATGACCCCGATTCTTTATAATTAATCGATATATAGACGATCCAAAAAGGGACCTTAAGGCCCGAGATCCTTTAGTATAAGCAAATTTACAAATATAAATAGTCAGTGCAGAAGCACATTAATATCTTATAGTCTAATAGTCAACCAGCATGGATGCCATTCAAGTTGTTGAAATTATCATACTGAAATAGATGTTCTATCGTAATAATTAAGTATACCATATTCGCAGTTTAAACAAACAAATTATCATCAGTGATGCTGTAAGAGGGGAAATCCAAATAGTGGTTATATAAAGATACTTAGATTTCATGGACCACAAGACAGGAGCCACATTTCTCCTGTATAATATTATCTGTTTTACACACAGGAGCTCGATGCCAACGATCCACAAGAATATCGGACTCTACTTTCCTTATATACTTTGACTATAGAGAGGTGTCGTTGAAGGTTGTTGGCATAGAGCTCCTGTGGTTTTACACTGTGGGTTTCCCATTCATTGTCGGATATTTTTTTAAAGACATGATCTCGATGCTTTTGGGCTTTTGGTTATTTTAAGCTCCTCATCTACATGTGCATATTGTATCTCTTTTTCCCTTAATTTCGGTAAAGAAATCGTACCTTAATATTCAAAAACAGCGTGTGAGCATGTAGATAAGTCATCCGTACTCACTGAACATCATGCAAGACTAACGTATGAAGGATAAAATGATCTTATGTTTAAATTCTTTAACTGTGAGTTAAACAATACCTCCATTTAAAAATATATCTATATATATACCCCTGCTCCCCTAAATGGCTAGATATTATCGGTATTTTATGTAGACTGGACTGTTCGGACATGATTGGGGTTTGTATGAAGATAGGATCCTTCCCATATCAACATAGCAAAGCTTTGAACAAACGATCTTCTTATCACTTTAATATCCCTACATCCCAGTAAATTTAGAAAGTATGGACTATTAGAAAACTTGGCGATCGAAGAGCTTGTCCATCGATTTATAAGCCGAAATGTACACATGTCCGAATCGTCCAAATTTTAATTGGATAAATCCAACCTTAAATGTCCCACCTGAATTTAAAGTCAAAAGCCGCTTCTTTTGAAATCGATAGATGCATATCTACGGTGCAAACTAGCTGTTTATTGTTTATTGTTAGATTGTTAATTTTAACGTGTTTTAACATCTTTTCAACACGTAACTTAGAACATTGAGCATGGAGCGAGTGCAGAAATCATCGCCTAGCTCAAAGAATGTAGGTTGCGTGATATAAGATTTTAATTTCAAATATGAAATGAACAACACCGCGTGATGTCTATATATTTGGCAAAGGTTCTCAATTATTAAACGGTTTGGAATTCTATTTTATTTGCTAAATGGAGGAAATAAAAAGTAAAGGTGTAACGGACACGGCGTTGAATCAGTCCGCGGATTCATTACTTAAGGGATTGACACAGGCTCTGGAGAGGATGAATGACATTCGGACGAAAGATAAGAAAAACATTTCCCGGACGTACGACATGTCATATTTAAGGTAAGATTTCAATGTATTACATTACCGACAGGTATAAAAAATATTGATACGCGAATAATAAATCCGCAATGAAGTATGCGATATACAACTGATGATAGACTTTGACCTAAACGATCTAATGTCCGTCCGTCGTTACTGCAGCTCCACAAAACAAATCGTTCGAAAACGAGACATTACTACTTTTGTTACGCCGAACCTTCACCCTTCAAACTTTTGAAACTTTTATATATTTTTTTCTCAAATATATAAAGGTAAACAAAAGTTTTTATATGGTTTTTTTTCTGTTTGGTCTTCAAATTTGTGTTGCTTTTGTAAAGTTAGAAATTTCCCCCCTGCACTCTCAGGATTTATGTGTAAGTGCTACTTGAGATGTTAAAGAGTTGTGTTTCAGCAAACTTATTATTTTTTAAGGAATGTATTTTGAAAACATTTATTCAGTCCACGTGTAGGTAACAGTACACTATATCACAAGTTCTCCTTGAGTGAATTATTATTATAACAGTTTACCCTATTGACCTGCTTGAACTTTACCAGAGGAAGGTTGCGGGGGGGGGGGGGTGTCAGCCAAAAATATTCAGAAGTACATGTATTTCGAAAACATCTCCACCTTTCGACATGTTCTAAATAGTCTGTCCCTGACGTCCCTCTACTTGCACTATCCCCTGCGAATAAAGGAGGACAAGAAAATTTCAGCCATTTATATATTGGTGTGTATAGGTTTCCTTTTTGGTGGACGGAGGAAGGGGAGGAGGGAGGGTATTCTACCTTTAGATTGCCTGCCTCTGCCTTTTAAATTAGTTATGACACGGGCTGTCATTCCTTACCTGTTAGCTCTCAAAGTGACCCCAGATGAAAACACAAGAGCCTTTCCCATGTAGCAGGCAGAATTGTGTCCTCAGAATAAATTAGGATTTCCATAAAAAAACCTTTGAACAACGCATTTATTTTTTGTCCACTTGTTATCAAATGAATGAAATATATCTCTTATTTCTTTTCAAAAGAAGGCTGTCAATTCGTGAACATTTCAGCGTTTTTGTTTTAATTGCCAAAATGTATCCCGAAAAACATCAAGAAAATAATTAGTTTAGTTATCAAAAGTTTGTAACTTACATATTGTATATTTCGTGACATCCTTTCGACTTTCGTTTCATTGTTATTATCTGCAAAATCATGATAATGTGCGCGTTTTCATTCCGTGTGGAATGGTTGCTTTCAAGATCAAAAAGGCACTACTACTACCTACCTTAACGAGCAAAGTGTAATAGTAAAGAGATGATCGATTATTAATAGATCTCTTCCATAATAACTTATGACTCGTAAATAACATTTTTAAAAGGTTTAAATGGGTCACTTCAAATTATTGCAAATATTCATGTCATAGGAAATTTTCATCATACAAGGTAGGTCTCATTGACATAAAGGAGAACTCTGTTAAATAGAATGATGTATAATGAATTTCAACTCTCTTATAAGACCGGAGAGAAATGATTACTTACAAACAGATAAGTAATTTACATGGTATATTTGTCGAGGAATTTCCCATGAATTAATTAGATGACATCTATAGTTTGATTTACCGAAGATCATATGATGAAGTCTAGATCATTAGCATGTGTGTACATTGTACCCTAAGTCATACTTGAAATATATTTAAAAAGATCATTATTTAATGATATCATAATAAAACAGACATCCTAGTAATATGACGACACTTTTTATGTTGATTGTATATAACAGATGACACATTTACAAACGAAATATTTATGTCAAACTACAAATAGAAGATGTAAAGAAGAATATAAATATTAATGAATAGGTCCTCGGAGCGAAGAACAATGCAGAATGACTTTGACAGACGACAGAAGACGGAGGGGGATCGCCATGATGACAAGGAGGTACCAGGGCGTGGCCGTGACTCAGAGAGGAGGTCCCAGTCCATGCCCCCACGAAGAGAGGAGAAATCACCTTCACGTACGGCCATCAGGGTGTCTTCTAGGGTTAGTAGTAGTACTGAATAAGAATATTAAAATCTTGTTATTTTTTTCTGGCTTTGGAAAATACCCTTTCAAAACTGATTTTGATGAGGACAATATATAACTTATCATTTCATGACTTCAAGGTTACTATCAAAAGAGGGGAGCTTAATTTGATTTTTCCGTTTGTAAACAGTAGCATGTATGATTTCTCATACAAATAGTTATATTATATGCTTTGAGTCTGATTGTAAGTATATGTATAACAAAGGACTCTAAATTGAAGACAAGGTCATATATATATAGGCGGCGACACAGAGTTTCAAATATATTGGAGAAAAGCGGAAGTGAAATAGGACATGCATTGTATGTGTTTGAGATTGAGAGGACTCTGAACTCTGTCTCTTTTCAGACTACCTCCTTTGAGGACCTGTCCTCGGCTTCATTTCCTCCTGGACGACCCCCACCAATAACAGGTCGTAACAGTCCGTACAATCTCCCTAATTCCTCCAGCCCGACCCCCGGGGATCAAGTCATCTACACGTCAAGCCCTACCCCAGGGGACCAGGCCGTGTATACAAGGGATACACGCTCTAAATCACCTACCTGACTACGGCAGAGTTGAGGGTTCAGGTCGATTCATGTCAAGGTCACTCAGGGATGTCAGATCCTCCGTTTGAATTACCTATTTCACCGGAGCAAGATGCCTACGAGAGGTCAAGGAGAGAAAGGGCAAGGTCGCCCTCAGAAACAGAGAGAAAACACATAGAGAGGTCATTGTCCCCATACGAAAGGCTACGAACTGAACATCTAGCTGAAAGGTCAAGGCCAGAAGGTCAAGGTCAAGAGAGAGTCCAGCAAAGAAATAATCCGTCCCAGGAAAGACAAAACGCTTCGGGCAGAACAGAAAAACCACATACTGAATTCGGCAGGCCACGGTTTAGTCAGTCCTTGTATAGTCAACCCGAGGCGCCCTCTAGGATGAGAACAATGTCAGAACAACCTTTAACCTCTTTCCTGCCAGGTCAAGGTCGGGAAATGCCGAGTCCGATTCTAAATGGCAAAGGAAGTCCAAGAAATTCTGAACTTGTAAGTTTATACATTTGTATACTTTTATTTTATGATGTAATGTAGCATCTGTACTTCAATTTGGTATAAATTTGACCTACATTTTGTATAGTTTAACTAGGAGGCTCTTTAAATTTAATTATACCTTTCTGACCTATTTATTGACGTTTCTCTTATGTTCTAAGAAATACATATTTGTAACGAAAGGTACATTGTTTAAGATTCACGTGTGTTTTGTCCTGATTTATGAATTAAAAAATAAAGGCGGGCTTCTATTTATTAGATATTATTTGTAGAATTGAGGAGCATTCCAATAAATAAACGATATTCCAAAATTACGTTTTGCTATCCAAATGACATTTATTTTGGCAAATATGTGCATCCTTTCAATTTATTTTTTCACAATACTGAACATAAAAAAAATTATGATATTTTCAGTCGGTATCCTTTCAAGACGAATTCTCAAATAACAATGAACGGTTCACAGATGGCAGAAAGGTACGTTTGACTTAATTATTTGGTTGCGAAGGTGCATCTCTTTCGGATTCAGACGTAACTTTAATTCTTTGTGTCGCCAAGTAAATGCTGCTTAACCATGGTTCTGATGATTTATTTCAGTCACCTTCACATCTTGACCTAGCATACTCGAGGTCAAGGTCATACAGGACCAGAGAGAACAAACATAGTTCCCATGACAACGAGGAAGAGTCAGAGCCTAAGACATTAAGAGGCGTGTCAGTAGACCTGAGGACCGCACAGAAACAACTGAAGGAGATCAGGGCCTTGTCAGAGGACGCTAGGTAACATTTTTTTTGCCATCCCTCCTTTTTTTCTCACACAATATCAGCTTATAAAGAGTTGAGTAGTTTCTTGATCGCGAATTTTGGGATCTGATTTTGGGTCTCTAATTCACTGATTTTAATTCACTGGTTCTAATTCATTGACTCTAATTCACTGATTCTAATTCCACTTATCCTTAATTCACTGGTTCTTATTCACTGAATATTCACTTATTCACTTATTCTTAATTCACTGATTCTAATTCTCTAATTCTTAATTCACTGATTCTAATTCACTGATTCTAATTCACTGACTCTAATTCACTGATTATTAATTCACTGATGATTAATTCACTGATTTCTAATTCACTGATTCTTGTGTTTGACTCTAATTAACTGATTCTTGTTCTCTTTACGGGACTTGGACAGATGTCCAAACGTTACATTATCATGATTATCACCGTGAAATTTTTCGTCTATTCCCGCTTCGCTCAAAAATGATCTGAGTTTATGGAAGAAAAAAATTACTTGCAACAAGGCTTTGACGGCACAGGCATGATCAAAAGTATAGAAAAACGGAACTGAAATCGACTGCACGTGCAGAAGATAAGGAACTTTCAGAAAGACGTACAGTCTGGATTTAAAATGTTTTTCTCTTAATGAATGATGATGATATTGGTTAGGCATCTACGTAAGCCAGTTCACTCAGAGTCCTGACTTGCTGACAAAATTTGGGGATATATCTAGACTTATTTATTTCCTCATAGGACCCAGCTGATGCTGACGGAGTTTAAACGTGATAATACAGTGAAGGATCTGGAGAGAATGAAGGAAGATTTACTCAGGAAGAAAAAACAAGTCAAGGAATATGAAGATCAGTTAAGGTTCCGTACAGGAGACATGCGGGAGAGGTCACACATGGACGATCAGGTAGGAATTTACAATTATCTTATCTCATAGAAAGCGCGATTTTGTTTACCTGGTGTAAGTCCAAATAATGTGTCTGACATTTTTTTTTTAATTTCTTCGATGGTTTGGTGATGGAAAAGAGACCCCCTTAAAAAAGTTAAAAACAAAACAAAAAACCAGATACTAGTAGAATGTTTGATAAACTGAAAACGTATTTGTTTCTCAACCATTTTACCTGAGATCAAAATTGCTGTTTGGCTACTACAAATAGGCAAAATGTAGAAAGTCATGGAATTTTTATTGTTCTGTAGTTTGAGCACCACCTGATCTTGAAATCTTTTAGAAAGTTAAGATCTTTCGACATAAGAGCAGGGACACTTGGTTTGCTCTTGAGCACCCCTCCTTCTCTCTAACGCGCGACGAAATTCTTTTATCTTGAAATATTTTTGAAATCTTTAAAATCGCCAACATTATAACATTTGACAGACAGAAGCGTTACTACAAGAGAACGAGAGTTTGAAGCACAGATTACGACAGGCGGACGGACTGGAACTGGAGCGTGACGAGTTAGTCAGGCAACTGGAACTGGCTAAAGAAGATCTCTTTAATGAGCAAAGACAAGCTAGAAACAGGGTGGAAGAACTCAAAGACGTATGTATTAATATATATGTGTCTTCGTGTTATTGTATTTGTATCGAAGCAATTCTATAAATTACTGTAACTTTTCGTCTGTTCCTCTCGACTTTAAGACGACTATAATAGCTTTTAAAAAATCTGGTTCTAATCGAGCAAACAAAATTTGAAGAAATCAGAATGTAAAAAGAAAAATGGTTATTTAAACGTAGATTTATCTACAAAGATTTGATTGTTATAAAGGAGTTGTATTTTGAAAAGTAAGACGTTGTTGTTGTAATCGTGTGTGCGTGTGTGTTCCGGCGTATCACCACAACGTGATTTTCTCTTGTTGAGATTATTTCATTATTGCTGCAGATTAAAATATTTCTTCCAGACAGAGGGGATAATATATACAAAAATGACAAGGAGCTGAAAATGTGTGTATTTTAGTGTCTGCGTTTTTCTTTATTTACTTATTGAGAGTTACTGATGCTGACAATCCCGCGTCCCAATATTATTTGTGCCATGAGATGCACCTGTGTAAGACTGCCACTGAAATCCGTCTTTTTGTCTTTGTTGTTGTTGTTGTTGTCTTTGGAGGATTTTCTTTGTCCTCACCAACTACAGTACGTACAGATGAGTGCAGACGTTCAGTACGTACAGATGAGTGCAGACGTTCAGTACGTACAGATGCGTGCAGACGTTCAGTACAGATGAGTGCAGACGTTCAGTACGTACAGATGAGTGCGGACTCTTCTGTAAGATTGCCATTGTAATTTCTGTAAGATTGCCGTTGATGTTTCGTCTTGATTTTGTCTTTGTTGTCATGTCTTTTGGGGGAATTTTCTTTGTTTTTGCCGCTTAAGTTCCGTCTTTTTGTCTTTGTTGTCATGTCTTTGTCTTTACCAAGTACAGCATGTACAAAAGAGTGTTTTATATTACAGGAAGTTGAGAATCTGACGTCACAGTTGGAGGAGACCAAGTCACCACACTCTGATTTCTTACGTAGGATCAGGAAACTGGAGTTAGAGAACGCCAAACTTCTCTCTGAAAAAGAAGAACTCAGTAAAGTAAGCTATCTATATCTACTATACTTATACCTAAAATCATTTTTAGAATTTATTCTAGTAATTGAAACTATCTTGATGTATATACACAAAATTGACGGTGGTTAATGTTGTTTGATTTATGTGTATTCACACTACGAACTAACCTTCACGCACAATTTTTCTGATACATTTTTTTGAATTTTAGAGTTATCTTTCTTGAATTGCAGTAATGCACTGAGAAAAGAAAATTTTGCGACCCAGTTGTGTTGTAATCTAATTATTTTGAATCAATAGTATGATATATATATATATATATTGAATTAAATTATGAACTCAGAGACTTAGAGTCATATCTAAGCCTCTACGTGTAAACTATGTTTATTTTTAAATTGAGTAATCTGGAATGTGGATATTGAAAAATCATCAGTGTTCAAAATCATCTTTTGTTGTGTATTCCTCAAACTACGGTATAATTATTTTAAATTTGCGTTTTGACATTACTTTCGATTATTGAATTAAATATATAGAAGTGTGTTGGTCGGCCGATAAATTTTCAATAATCATAATGTGCATTACCCCATGATTGATGAAAAATGAAGACTGGTAAATACATTTACATGACGTTATGTGTCTTTTGATCAGGATACACCGAAGTCGTCTAAGAGAGGAGATTTTGAGAAGCGGTACGGCAGGGAAGTGGAGAAGTTACGGGTAGAAAGTGACGATCTTCTTAGTAACCTACGCAAAGTTCAAAACGAGGCTGACACTGTCAACAGCGAAAACAAGTTACTGAGGTCAGTAAATACTGAACGTGCTGATAATTTACATTTTGTTTTACCTTATCAAATGAGCAAAATTAGTTTTGGACACTTTCTTACCTAATTAAAGATATATAACTTTATAGATATGCTAAAACAAAATTCAGAAAAACGAAACCTTAAAGCTATTTGAATCCCTTAGATGAATTTTCAATTAAAAAAAAGTTCAACATGGTAGAATTTATGAATTTCGCGTTTTGCTTATGCAGGGAAAGGATAGGTGATTTGGAAGACAAACTTAATAAAGAAAGGTCCGCCAAAGATGGTGTCATAGATGATCATAAACGCTCTCTTCAAAACCTCAGAAAAGAAATGGTATGTAAAACTTACATGATACGGTGATACGCATGCCCTTTCTCCCATTTATTGATTGATACATGTAGGACTTCACACATTCTATTTACTCGTATCTACAAGTATATGTCCGTTTGTCTGTTGTCAATCGGCAATTTTACAGTACAATTTAGGGAATAACTAGCTTCTGACATTATGTTTGCGGACATTAGATACTGATTTTACGGTCACAAACTGAGTTTTTCTGATACGAAAGCCTATTGAGCTCAAATGGTAGCTGAGAAAATTATTACGCGTTATTACGCGAACTTTACGCGTTATATCGCGAAACTTTCGCGTTTTAACGCGAAACTTACGCGTTATAACGCGAACATTACGCGTTATATCGCGAAACTTTCGCGTAATATCGCGAAAATAGACGTGCAGAAACTTTTGCGTTATATCGCGAAACTTTCGCGTTATATCGCGAAACTTCGCATTATAACGCGAAACTTCGCATTATAACGCGAAACTTTCGCGTTATAATGCGAAACTTACGCGTTATTACGCGAAACTTACGCGTTAAAACGCGAAACTTACGCGTTAAAACGCGAAACTTACGCGTCATAACGCGAAACTTACGCGTTATATCGCGAAACTTTCGCGTAATAACGCGTAAGTTTCGCGTAATAACGCGAAACTTACGCGAACTTTCCACGTTATAACGGGAAACTTTCGCGTAATAACGCGAATTTAGCGCATTATAACGCGAAACTTACGCGTTATAACGGGAAACTTTCGCGTAATAACGCGAATTTAGCGCATTATAACGCGAAACTTACGCGTTATAACGCGAAACTTACGCGTTATATCGCAAAACTTTCGCGTTATAACGCGAAACTTACGCGTAATAACGCGAACTTTACGCGTTATAACGCGAAACTTACGCGTTATATCGCAAAACTTTCGCGTCTTAACGCGAAACTTACGCGTTATAACGCGAACTTTACGCGTTATAACGCGAAACTTTCGCGTTATATCGCGAAACCAATAAGCAGGCTATGTACGATGAATATATGTATGAAATATCAAGGGCCTTCCATTGATAATATAAATGTTATCTGCGTTCAATTTTCTCGACTTTAAATGAAATATAGGCCAAAAGTTAATGTCAGACTGAGTGCAATTTAAAAGTATGGTAAACATGGTGAATGTATTTTGGAGTTACCTGACCTGGTCACTCGAGTATAAAGTATGATTCAGATCATCCATACCAGAATTGCAGTAAGCATCCTCGGATACATCACCCATACAAGTTTGGTTGATCTAAGACTCATGATAAGTTTGATCTGTCCTGTTAAAACATTGTCAATCAAGTGTAAAATATAGGTCGTAAAGTTCAGCTTCCCTACCATGCATTGCAGGAAGGATCCTCAGATTCATCATTCACACAAATTTGGATGATCTAGGACTTATAATAGACTGGAAATTGACCTGTCCAATTTTACTTAAACTGGTATTTCAGGCATGCAATATAGGTCAAATGCAGCATACGTACCGTACATTACAATATGCATCCTTACCAGAGTAGATGCATCACCCATACAAGTTTGGTTGATTTAGGACTTTTAAAACATATGCTGATAAAGGACCTGTCCTGTTTCACTTAACCTGGTTGCTCAAGCGTGAAATATAGGTCCCATTTTCTTGAGTGCGGACACGTCGAGGTGAATCTTGCTTGGACCATGTAACTCAATATAAGCTTTCGTACCAAAGTGCAATGATGTTCGATTCGTCCCAAAATCTTGTCGCAATTAAAAATCTTAGTATTTGAAAGTGTTTACTTGGAGACAGCTACGTGTATGAACGAACGCCCTGTCAGACGTATACGTCAATCATACACGTAGCTGTCTCCAAGTAAATGTATACTGATATGTCTGACAGGGCGTTCGTTCATTACTTTTATATACATTATATCAGATAGCGACATTGCATTATATTAGAATGAAGCTTATATTACGAATACAGTTACTAGTATAATAAAATCATACATATAACAAAGTAATTTCAAACAAAATTTTCTACAGCAAAACAAATTTAATCGCGCTATCAATTTTGATCTTTAGGCCTGCAATGTGGAGTCCAATGTTTATAATTGTTCACGAAAATGAAGTTTCAGAACGGATGTTATTTTCAGGATTTGTAAATTTACTTCAAATTGAATGTGAAATCATGTTACATATCTGCAATTGTAGTAATTCTTTAATACCGACAAGAAGTACTGATAGTAGTAAGTATGCCTCAATTTACCGTATTTGACAAAATAAATATGTCAATACAGGACACGGCGATGGTTCAGCTGAGAGAGAATCTGTTCTTAGACAAGCAACAAGCATTAGAAGAACTACGGCAAAGCATGGATAAGACCAGACGGACGGACTTCTCTAGAGCCGAGGATAAACTACGACAGACGGTCACTGATCACCAAGGTGTCCTCAAGGTCAGTAGTACGCATGCGCAACAAATGTTATCTATCATAATTGTGTGTTACATGTAATTTGTTATACTTTGATTTATTTAATGAATATTGGATAAAAAGGAGTTTGCTTTCTTAAATTGGTGTTGGACAAACTTACATCCAGTTACCTATCCTTGGTCTGAATTATTTTGCTTGACACATGTAATTGTTATATATACGTTATGTAGTAGAATAACGTTTTATTTCATTACCTTTGTTTGCAGTACAGTAAGGTAAAACATAACCGCAAACTAACATCTACATCATTAAATTTTCCCCTAATTTGCATGCAATGTTTGCAAATTTCAAAATTACATTAAGTCTTGTCCAATTCATGCGGAAATCATCTTGGGATACAAACCATATATAAACTTTGTCCACTCATTAATCTATTTTTGTGTCGCCTGCGAAGCACAGCGACACTTAGGGATCACTTTGTCCGTTGTCCGTCTGTCCGTCCGTCCGTCCGTCCGTCTGTCTGTCTGTCCTTTGTTCATCACCTGTACATGTACATAGCTCTGTATATTGAGATCTCGGACATGAACTAGAGGAGGTCAATGTCTATTTAGAGGTCAAACGTTCAAGGTCAAATGTTAGACCTTTGTGTACCACGCGGCATCGGACACATGCAATGCCGCATACATGCATTTACTAAAGGTGTAAAACTGACTAAGGGTGGTACATGAATATAGCTACAATTTTTTGAGGCGATGTCAGAAAAAGGGACGCTCTAATTGTTTATGAAATATTAAATCTTTGGGGGATATTGCTAGAATTTATGAGAGTTATTTATTGACCTTTGCAAAGGGGAACAAAAAATCATTATTTTCTTGAAGTTACAGTCATGCATTTTCTGATTATTTACAAAACATTTTACATTAAACATCTATCGTGACATTAACTCTGTAATTCAAACAAAGTACCTCTAATATTTCTAATGTATTGATATCATTCACTAAAGACGTTGACAACTAAAACTGACATGCTTAAATTTATTCTTTATAATAAAACCATCTTCATTCCTAACAAGCTGTAAGGATATTGGTCGCCTCATCTGTATTTTTCAATACTCGTCGTACATGTAATTTCTTGGAATTTACCGAATCCAATTTGGAATTGGATCCATAAAGGTGTATTTTCTATTGAACTCGATCATTACTGATGATATATTTTTTGTTGAAATGCAGATAGGGTGCACTGAAACCACAGGGCATATATTCAATGATTTGTCTCCAAAAACTTGCAAACATGCTGTTTTACTATTCAAAGGCGCATCGTACCCCCTAATTCATCTCAGTCTCCTAATTCTGTACACGTCGATAACAAAAATAAATGGATCTCGTGGTTAATGTATAATTGTTGATTGTACAATAAAAATAAAATGAAACAAAACAGAACTTCAATTTACGAAAAACACATGAAAATCCTTCGTATGTTATGAAAATAAAATGAAAGGCGACATCTTTTATAACACTTTAAATTGTCCAAAATCATCACTTCTTGGTTTGATATTATTACAGAAGAAAGACGGGGAAATAACTGAGTTAATGGATATAATACAGAGATTGGAGGCGGAGAAGGAAAAACTGGAACACAAAAATAAATATGACGTACAACAGAAGGTAAAGTATACATCAATATTATTGTCCTTTTCTTTAAATGATTCAATTCTGAATCATTTAAAGTGAGCACTCAGATAACGATTAGTAACATTTTTCTTCGTGGCATTATTTATGTAAAGAAAGGTTCTGTTATACTACCCCTTGTCGGTGTTTCCACGGCGCTGTTGTGGGGTCCTGGAAAAAAACAACATGGTCATGATGGTAGCGCAGTAAAATATCGATCAACGCCGTGCGATCACATTAGTATGTTGTCTTATGGCCTTGAAATACTACAGCGTATAACAGTAGCTTGTGCCAGCGTGTAAGGTCGCCGACAAACACGCTGGATGATCGTCGTACATGTTCCGGGGAAGTTATGAGGACGTTGCAAGAACGCTCTCACACGGAGCTATACGCTGTCGAACGCTCTTGGCTTCGATGAAATTTTGTCCGTGCACAAAATTGGAAGCGTGTGCGAGCGTATTGGTCACACACTCCGTGATCGTTACTTAAACGCAATGCAGTCGTTATGCATGAACATGAACGTTACTCACACGTCAATATACTTCCCGAACACGCTCATAAAATAGATTTGACGATAGTCTACATGTAGCTTTCGCGCATAGTGTTCGTAACGTGAACGGTGCGTGTCTCTAACGACTGCCTGGCATTCTCGGCGTGTGCAAAACGTTAGAAAAGCGACCAAATCACATCCACCGGACAAATTCAATAGTCTAAATTAATCGGTATTATATGTGATGAAATAATGACAAAATAAGCGACGAAGGGAGAGAGAAAAAGTATTATAACCAAGGCCATGGATGAGAATCTGACGCTTTCTTCTTCTTCTTCTCCTTCCGGTATGGAGTTACCTAGTATAATCGGATTTTTACCATTCCAGCGCGAAGAAACTTAAAAGACAGTATACAATGCTCCAACACGCAATCAAAACGTTACACGGATGCTGTGCTATGGTTTAGTACACGTCGAGATCGTTAGAAATGCGCTTGGTACACGTTTTCATACGCTGTCATACGCTATGCATAAGTTAAAAACGCATAACCCACTCTCTAACAAAACGTTTTGCAGTCTTTGTATACGTTAGACGTGCGTGAGGCAAACTATATGAAAATGGATTTCTTTTAATCTTGTATAACCGACAACAGTGTTCGGCAGTGTATGGCAAAAATCTCTCATACGTCGCCAGAATGCTGTCCAGAACGCTGCAGTTTGACAGGAATTTTTTTATGAAAGCAATTAAGATGCCCATATTTCTTGAAAGGGTGTGCCATAACAATTACAAAAATGTTTGGTGGCCATAGGATGCCGTTTTGAGAATACATGAAATAGTTGTGCGAATTAGAGCGCAGTAAAGTCGCAGAAGCAGCGCAGTGAGGTTTCTGTCTCCAACGCAATACGAGCGTCGCGATAATTAAATTGCGATAGGAGCGCAAAGGAAGGGGATGTAACATTTCGGAGGAATTCCGCTGTAATGTTGTTTCATGCTACAGCTGGTACAACAAAACACATCTTGGCCTCATAAATTATCTCAACATCCTGATAAAATGTAGTTACTGTTTCTACCGTCCCGATTGACATTAAGTGCATATTCATATCGAATCAAACTTTGTTTGTAGGTAGAAGAAGCTTTGAATGAAGAGAAAAAGAAAATGGTGGCCGACAGGGAATGGATGGTACTCAGGGAACGCGAGCAAATGGAGCACTGAAAACAGGGTCAAGTTCAAGGACATGACCAATGAACTAGAACAAGAAAGAAAACAGAGAGAGCAACTGGCGGAACACTTAAATCAAACAAACAAGGTAAATGAGCGTATTGAATTAGAGGGAAGGGAGGTTGCTCTAACCCAGCCTTTATTCAATGCCAAGGGAAGTAGGCTGAAATTCGGCTATGTTTAAGTTATCAGGGGAAAATATTCCATCGTTTGCCTTACTGTTTTGATGACTTGTTTAGTATACATTTACTTATATCTGGATCTCGAAATAGATAAAAATGATATGCTTGTTATAAAATACCTATTGTAAAGATATAAAACCCCAAGAAAGTCCTCATAACTTTGCTAAAACTTCAAGAAATGCAATCTTTAACTACACGCATGAATTTCTGTACTTAGTCTACGACTATATATGTCCATAAGAGTACTTATTAGGCTGAAGAAGACGACTACTTTTTATGTCATTTCCATCTTTTTCCTATTGAAAGTCTTATTCAAATTGAAATTGAAATTCTTTATTGACTTTCACCATATTGGCATATATCAACATAACACATGATATGCATGAAATGAACAAATGGTAATATTTGGTTCACATGTACATGTACAAAGTATAATCAGTCAGTAGAATGATTATACTTTGTACATGTACATGTACACAATCTTATAACATGTACATGTTCACTAGGGCTGTAACGGTTCAGAAACTTTTCAGTTCGGTTCGGTTTGAATT
The DNA here is from genome assembly GCA_033119305.1 of Pinctada imbricata. Taxonomy (NCBI): domain Eukaryota; kingdom Metazoa; phylum Mollusca; class Bivalvia; order Pterioida; family Pteriidae; genus Pinctada; species Pinctada imbricata. The sequence continues at coordinate 55,153,229 of VSWD01000013.1, forward strand.
ATGAACCTCGGTTCTTCGGTTTTCGATTCGGTTTAAAGAAGAGTACATTTTCAAGGTATTATTACCAGTTTGTTAGGAGTTTTCCACTATTGTGCTAATGTGAAAAAGTAATTTTGATATCAAAATGATACAAAATCATATTCTAACTCAATTAGAATTTTCTTGATCAAATAAAGTGCACTGGAATTGCTTTCAAATTACATTTATTGCTCTTTGAATTTAGATACACTCAAAATATGAGGCAAGTTTAAAACTGTTTAGTCATATACAAGTACTGGTAAGATTTCACGAATCATATAACATAACCAAATTTTCAATAGTGTACCTGTTCTGTAGTCGCCTGTTGGCTAACTTGTTCAATTTTGCGAAGTTTCTGAATACAAGTAGATCAGGTCATACTCGGCCTGCTTCTCTTCAGAACGATGCCATGCACGTTTTCTGTTAATTTGTGCCGACATTGCCGAAGTAGAACAAGTCGAATACTTTAATTCAGTTTTGCAAATCCTGCAAACGATAATAGCGAGCGAAGCTCGCATTTATGGTAACGCGTATACGTAAGTATCGGAAAATGCACGAGCAAAAGATATACATACTTGGAGCTGAAATAGTATGGTAAGAGTACCGGGGATAAGGGTAAAAGTGACTCGATTCCCTTAAACGACAGAGCAGGAGAACATACCTTGACAAATTCGCAATGGATAGAATTCTTCTATTTTATGGCGCAATAAAACTAAGTGAAACTCGCCGAATTGTTCGTCTGAAAATCAGAAATTCAGCAGCAACTAATCCGCCATCTTTATCACTAATGACGACACAACGGTACGTAACTCTGCAGTATACTTGACGTCATTATTCCTGTATATGTGACGTCATTGTAGCAGTGCGCCAATTTTCACGTGCAAGAATGGTACACGATTGTACTAATGCAAGCAAAACAGCCGCGATTTTCTAACACTGACAGTGTATCATTCAAAGAAGATTGATATGATCGATATAATTATTTGGTAAAGAAGAAAGATTTGATTTTTTCAATTGATTTCAAGGTAATTAGAGTGGAAAGGGGAAGGATTTCAGGCTCCGAACCGAATCGAACCGTGAGATTTTGAACCGCGGTTAACCGATTTTTCGGTTAATCGTTACAGCCCTAATGTTCACAATCTTATAACATTAATAAAATCATTTCTTCTGGACTCGCTAGATATTGCTTAAAATTGTAGGTGGCGCCGCTAGTCCTGATGATTCTATTGATTTGTATATCAATGTAACTTCTTATCTTTTCGAAAAAGGAGAGAAATCATCTGTCATCTGTTACTATGCCATTTCGCATATGTATGATGAATATTTTAAATTATAGAGGAGAAGATTTCGGCGGCCATATTTACGAGTTTCAGTATGTTTTAAAATGTTGGTTTTGACTGAGTGACGTGTTGATTCTATTATATATTATTCACTGATATAATCATATAAAATCACAGCTGTATTGTGTGTACACTATTACATGTGTAGAGGAGTGGTTGCACAAATGTCTGTCCAAATGTCCGTGTGTACAAATGTTGGTGTATTACAAGAATAATACTTTGGGTTTCATTGATTAAAAACACAGGGATTCTGAGACATTATAGCAATCTGATCTTTATACCTTCTCACGATATTATGATAGCGGTAGTACTGTCTAATGCATATCCGTAGGTCACAAAAAAAATCTAACGGCAACACTATATGATGGACTTAATTTTTATGAAAAGTGTCATAATATAAAGCCTGCATGCAAGTAAATACAGAGGTGTAGGCGACAGAATGGCAAACTGCTTCAGAGAATTCAGAATATTGAAAAAATTGAAAACATACCCCCCCCCCCCCCTACACACACACACTCATTTCCATGTTTGCCTGAACTAGAAAAGTAAGCTTTTCCAAGTGACCTTTGGTTGCATGCGATCTCGACCTCTATTCTAGCAATTGTTTTTCCATTATAATATCTTTTACACAAATTTTAGGTCATTTGCCCAAGTGAAAAGGGTTTTATCCGAAATGTTGAACAGCGTCATTTTTATAAAAGCTGCGTGGCCATAAAGATGTAAGTCTAGAATTTTGGATTTTTTAATCAGAGAAGAATCAATCATCGATATACAAGAATACGAAAGATTGATATTCAAAAATCGATATGAAAAATTGGATTACATAAAGCATGCAATTACTCTTCATAAAGGATCTTTCAAATATGCTAGATCATAAATACAGAGCATACATGATTTGTTTGTGAGCAAGTACACGGTCAGTGTTGACAATGAAATCAAGTTGTGGGTCGAAATCTAAATATTTCACAAACAAACTCTAAACCTCTTGTTTTTGCCGACACTCTATATGGCAATTGCTTGGTCCTGACAATACATCGATGTTTGAAAATGTGAAACACGCGCGGATGTAAGAGAGAAAAGTAGGCACCTGAACACCCTAACCTAGGATTGATCAAAGGTGCTTTTGAAACTTTACCTACAGGCTCCTATTTATCGGATGGCTTTTACGTACATGCATCTTTAATTTCAGATATATGCAAATCAGACTGTTCATTTTTATAGAGTTTTTACTCAATTCTTATGAACAGTATACGTTTCTATGTTTTACTGTGCTACATGTATATCTATTTTGACAACTTATTGCGAAGACGCTCATGCTTAAATTATCAAATCTACTATAATATATTATACATGTATAATTATAAGCAAATTCTTTTTCAGTCCTCACCCTTCTAATGTTAATTATTCCATCTGAAAGTAAAACTCTTAATCTATTATCAGTCTGTAGCTAAATAGAAAGTCTTAATTTCGGGATTTTTTCCTACCTTACCAAAATCATCAAGCCCTCCCCCCCCCTCCCCCGGTGTTCTTTCTGTCCCAAAAATTTTGATCCGCGCGTTTGATAAACTTTAAATATCGAAAAACTGTACAGGTCATTAATCTAAATATTTGGAGATATCTTGGCTAGTAATCTAGTCCCTAACTTTCAACTTTAATGAAAATGTTTATTTTTCTATTTGACTTGATATGGGGGGAGTAGATAAGGCGAATTCTTGACAAAACATGTTTTTGGAAAGTATACTATACCCACGATCGAGTTGATCTTCCGTTTGTTTTAGGATTTGACGAGGCGAATTTTACTTTTTATGATACTTTAAACGAAACTTAAATATTTGGAAACAATAGACAGGTGGACCTCTAGGGTGTCATAAAGAAACTTTAAGACTTTAAATGGATTACTTTTCAAGCTAAATTAAACAAAACCGACCAGTCGTTTTCCGTTTTAGATCCTTTTTCTCCGGGGATTGAAGTTTGATGCAATATTATATTAGGACACAATTTATTTTTCGGGTATTTTATGTGCAAAGTATGTACATGTACGTATATTTTTACGTTTGAGAAACCAGGATTTTAAACAACAAAAAAGGTTCAATATTGCATATATTTGGGTATTCACATTGCAAACTTAAAAGCAATTTTGATCATAACTGCACGGAAATGTGTTATGTGGATTTTATGGAGTATGTTAATGTCAGTTGTCGGAAATACAAGCCAGCAGTGTAAATTCAAAAGTCGGACCAGTTGTGTGTGCTAACTCTGAATATTCAAAGTTTTAATAGAATCTTAATCTGATGTGTAGAACAGAATTAAATCATTTTTATCTTGATCACATTCATCTAAAGTGTTTTATAGTTCTAAAGTGGCACGCAAGATCGCTTAGGTATAGATTTCGCTTTAAATGAAAAGTAAACAATCAGGCGGACCCAAATTTTGCGATCTGAAAGCGGTGCACCTGTACAGCGGAGGGAAATTTCGTTTTTGTTGAATGGCTGAATAATGAATATTTGATCGTTGTACAATATGCGCTTTGTGGGGAAATTTTACGTATAGCAAGGCTTATGAACATTCACTGTAGGATTTCTTTATTTAGGGATCTTCTATAGAAAAAAGGAAGTTATATATTGAAAATTAATAGGAATTCCGTTTTGTGAAACTGACAATTGAATTATTTGGAGTAGAACCTTAACCGCTCGGTTTCCTGCGACGTCAAGTGAATCGTCATTGATTAGTTTCCCCTGCTTTATTCAATTAATAATGCATAAGTGCCGCTAATTAACTGTGTATTATTATGACGTTTTGTTCAATAATCAAAGCTGTGGGTGACATCCATAGTTTCTAGTCTCGACGTGAAGCGTTCTAAGTAGCGCATGGTGTATGTTATAGTAAAGGTTACTTCTAAGTAGTGGTGAACATAGTACATTAATGTTATTATAGTAGTTTTATAGAGGGAATTATCAGGAATTTTGAACAAGACAAGATGGATTTGGATTATGATCAGTTACGTGGAATCAGGAATCGTTTTGTCTCATGTCAGCAGGTACTTGTTTTAGAAGTAGATTTATATAAAAGTTAGTACTAAGTTGGACAAAGAGCTCTATATAAATGTAGCTGTCACTACCATGATTTTTTCCAAACGTATAAATTGTGGACTCTTACAAAATATTTACTCAAGTAACTAAATGGACGAGCTTCACATTTACGCAGTAGACTTGAAGTTTAGACACTCCAAGACCCGACGTCACAGCATTTGACGTTATTTCTTACTGTGACGTCGAAACAGATCTATGACGTCATAATGAAAAATAACGTCAAACGTTATGATGTCGGGTATTGGAGTGTCTGAAATGCAAGACTAGCAGTAATATGAAAATGGTCTATTGACATGGAACGTCATGTTTCCCAAACCACAGGAGCTCGACGCAAACCATCTACAAGAATATCCGCCTCTACTTTCCTAAAGAACTTTGACTATAGAGAGATGTGAAGGGGCGGGTATCATTGAGGGTTGTTGGCATCGAGCTTCTTTGTCTCAAACCTGCACGATTTTCCCTTCATTCCTTTATACCATCTTACTTCCCGCTTTTGCTTTTTCTTTACTTTATTTCGTCAAATTTCATCTGTTTCCGACTGACAATTGATCTTGAAGAACATGTATGTGTCGTCATTTTCTCGTCTCATAAGTTTGGATGTCAATCTTGATGGATATCAGTTCGTGTACGTACATGGAATGTTACTGTAAAATACACACGAGTTTGAAACCTCAAAAGGACCAAACTAAGAAAACAAAATTCCCCAAGGGACCAAAAATATGTCCTTCACGAACCCTTTTGGGCTCATGTTTGTTCATATTTGCAGGCTGGAGGCAATTTAAGGCATAGGTTCGATTTACCCACTGTCCATCTCCAAATAGATCTAGTGGGAAGACTAGATACTTAATTACTTCCTAAGAGAATATCGGAGGGTTTTATGATTTTATCTATGGTTTCACTTGTTCTTAATTTACAAAAATTCAGAATGCTTCCTTCTAAACAGTTTTAATAGACCCATCAAGGAAATGTCAAATCTAGGTCGCATAAGACAGGTGGTCTCTTAATACGGGGAGTCGCTTAAGGCAGGTTTAACTGTGGTTTCTTTTTGTATTGGATTCATTCACTACGAGAGTGCAGTCCGTTCCCTCGACCAAACTTGGGAACTTCCCCAACAGAACTTGAACCCCTCCCCTACAAAACTGGACATCCCCCACCAATCTGGAGTTTTTCTCTACATAAATGAATTGGTCATTGTATTCCCTGTGTACAAGGTGTGTTAAGGAACATGGATCTAAAACGTACATAGTGTCGTAATATATATGATCTTAAAGAGAAATAAATTTAAAGAACTTCCCTAACGTCTTAGAGATTATGACTAAATACACTCCACACTATATAGATTATTTATATACTAGTATGTACAATGTAATAGAATCCATTAAAACCCTATAGGCTTAAAAATGTTAGGAATATACGCTGTACGAATTCTGATCTTCATAATATGATTGTTTAACTTCGATTTATAAGATATCCTTTACAAAAAATCCTTTACGATAGCACGGCTAATACTGTAGGTCAAAGTTTTATAAAGCTGTGGGATAAGAACACCATATGTATAATGGAAGCTCATATACAATTACTTATAAGGGTAGGTAATATTCTATATGTTTAACTTTTGTTTATTTTCTCTTCTGTAGAGCTTTCTGGTCTCTCTTGTATAAAGCTTTAATATTCGTGAGTTTTTGGATTCTTAAAAAGTAGTCTACATTAATTTGTTACGTTGGAGATTCTACCCTTGTCAGGAATTATTGTGCAACGTAGAGTTTCCAAGCCTTTCTTTAGTAATATGTAATTATTCTGACAATTACTTCTGGTTTGAGTTCTGTGACGTTTTGCAGTATAAATTATTATTTACTAGAAAATGTCTACTTCTAGCCCAATTAAAGTAGCCGAGGACTCATTAACCCCCCCCCCCTTTTTAGCTCTACTGGTCTCAGACCAGTCGAGCTTATGCGATCACCCTTCGTCCGGCGTCCGTCCGTCTGTCCGTCTGTCCGTCTGTCTGTCTGTCCGTAAACAATTCTTGTCCGGACAATTCCTCTGAAACTGTTAGAGATAGAAACTTAATTCTTTTTGTATTTTACTTGGTCCATGGTCTAGTTGTGCACCTGACATTCAGTTTCAGTCCCTGACTCCCAGGGTCTTAGAAAATGGGCGTGGTCATTAAATTCTATGTAATTTTGTCCGGATAGCTCTTCTATCACTTTAAATGATAGAGACATAATTCTTTTTGCAATATGATGGGTCTGTAGTCTAGTTGTGCACCTGATATTTTGTTTGAGCCAATGACCCCCAGGGTCTTAGAAAAGGGTGTGGCCATTTTCTTTTATATTATTCCATATAATCTTATGCTTACAGCGCTGACATTATAAATAATGGAGACTAAATTCTTTATGCAATATGATGGGTCTGTAATCTCGTTGTCCACCTCATATTTTGTTTGAGTCTCTGACCCCAAGGGTCTTAGAAAATGGGTGTGGTTGTTTTCTCTCTATTAAACTACATGTGATCTCATGATAGCTAATTTCCTAGAATTTATGGATAATAGTTAATTGATTTATTCCAAAATATTATCGGTTTGCAGTTTAGATGTCATTACAGTATTTTACTTCAGTCCCTGTTCCCTAGGATTCTGGAAAATGGGTATATGGCTATTTTCTCTTACCCTATCTACATGCATTTAGAGTACATAAGTGACAGAAACTATAAATAAACAAAGATATTGCAATTTTACAATATTATCATAGATGAGTCTGTAATTTAGCTTTTCTCATATTTTATTTGGGACCTGACCCAGGATTTTATCTTCAATTCTATAGAAACGCTAGGGGATAGTTTCAGAATTTCCTCTGATCAATCAATCAACATGAAAATCTTTTCTATAGTGTTGATACAGTGCAAGAAAGATATCAAATAGTCAAAATGCATGTATTTCTCACTTATTTTTTATTTGTTTAACATGTTTAAGGTGTAAGACTTTTGGGGAGAGTAGTGAGAATTTTTGTTGCAAGAGTAGAATGTCCGAAGTGATCACAGACTTGAGCTGTGCTTTCTGTTAAATGGGAACACCAGAATCACAAAGATTGATCATTTTATCAAATAAAATAGCAATAATGCATCCTTGACATTGCCAAATGAAAGGAATATTGTGCTTGTGAAATTTTTTTTTTATAGGGGGGGGGGGAGAGGGGGGGAGGTAACTAGAATGTCCTAAGTGATCACAGACTTGAGCTGTGCTTTCTGTTAAATGGGAACACCAGAATCACAAAGATTGATCATTTTATCAAATAAAATAGCAATAATGCATCCTTCACATTGTCAAATGAAAGGAATATTGTGCTTGTGTAAGCTTTTTTTTTTGGGGGGGGGGGGGGGGAGAGGGGGGAGATAACTAGAATGTTCTAAGTGATCACAGACTTGAGCTGTGCATTCTGTTAAATGGGAACACCTGAATCACAAAGATTGATCATTTTATCAAAAAAAATAGCAATAATGCATCCTTCGCATTGCCAAATGAAAGGAATATTGTGCTTGTGTAAGCTTTATTTTTTTTTTTGGGGGGGGGGGGGGGAGAGAGGGGGGAGGTAACTCTTACATCTTTCTTTCTTCTTATAAATTCCTCCACTGCTTGGAGTACCACCCCCAATGATGTAAAACTGTGTGGTTTGATAAAATTTTTCATAATGTTTACATTAAAGCAAGTGACACATGTTTTAATAGAAGATAATATAACAAGAGATGCCTAATTGGCATATCTACTATCAAATTTAAAAAAAATTAAAATAAAATACTAAAAAAAAATCATTTGTAAAAGCCGACTCATACAAAAATATTTCAACCCAGGAAAACTTCTACCAAAATTTTCCTTTATTGCCATTTGACAATATTATCATAGATGAGTCTGAAATTTGGTTTTTCTCATATTTTATTTGGGGCCTGACCCAGGATTTTATCTTCAATTCTATAGAAACGCTAGGGGATAGTTTCAGAATTTCCTCTGATCAATCAATCAACTTCAAAATCTTTTCTATTATGTTTATACAGTGCAAGAAAGATAACAAACAATCAAATGCATGTATTTCTTACTTATTTTTTAATTGTTTAAGGTGTAAGATTTTTAGAGAGAGTAGTGAGACTTTTTGTTGCAAGAGTAGAATGTCCTAAGTGATCACGGACTTGAGCTGTGCTTTCTGATAAAGTGAAGCACCAGAATCACAAAGATTGATCATTTTATCAAATAAAATAGCAATAATGCATCCTTCACATTGCCAAATGAAAGGTGCTTGTGTAAGTTATAGAAGTTGAATTTGTAACAGCTGGAGAGGGAGAGATGTGTACCGGGAATCGAACCCGAGATCTTCTGCTATCAAGGCAGACGCTCTTACTAACTGAGCTATCTGGGCACGATGCCCGTTCCTGCCACACTCCTCTCTACCAATTTTTCAGGTTTCCATGCACTGGAAACCTCACACAAAACTCCACTTCACCTTGAGTCATTTAGTTTGGTGCCAATTCTGTAACAGGAGAGGAAAAGATGTGACCGAACCGTGAATTGAACCCGAGACGTTCTGCTATCTGGGCAGACGCTCTTACCAACTGAGCTATCTGGGTACGATACCTGTTCCTGCCATGAATTAATGGTAATAAACTAATGTTTCAGGCCTTTTTGTCAATTGGACCTCGAGTCATTTTGTCCTTTTAAAATTTGACCAATCAAAAACATCATTTCAACCTCATGCAGATTTTGAAATATTTTCCTGAACTGGGATATATGGTAGAAATGTTTTCTATAGAGGATCAAATATTTCATACTGGTATGTAAAAATATTTTGTATTATATTTTAATAATTAGCTTCTGTCTACATTGATACCACATTCGCCCTAAAAGTTCATGTTCTTCGTTCAATATTCTATTTACATTGTTTTACATTTACTAAATACATAGCCTAAAACCTTTTTAGGTTTTAGAACAAAATGGCCGATACTTTTAAAATTTCACTCGGTAGGCCACATGTCCTATTATATTTAACATGTTTAATTTCAATCTGAAACTGCCTGATTACTTGATCTAAGTATTTTCACTGGTCAGTATAAGAAAGAAGGAAATATCTCTATATAGTATCCTATGCAATACTATTTCAGCTCAAATGAGAGGTTATTTATGCCTTAGTCTTAATTTTATCAAAGGGCATATAGTGGTAGGTCTGTCTGTTCATCTGTTTGTCTATCCATCCGACTGTCAGTATATCATTCCATTCAACTAAATTCTGATGAAAGGGTATAAGATAATAGAGCTGTCATATATTGCATGTCTATGAACCTTGAGAAGGCTCATCTTTTGGAGCCAAATTTTTAACCTTTGACCCCCATCACTGACCTTTGACCCACGTTTTTTTGAAAAATAAAAACATCTGTTATTTTAGTTTTGATACATATGGTATGTTATACATGTTGTATATATACGTTTTTAGTAATTCTCTCACATTCTAGAGAAATCTAAGTCACGGTCCATTTGATATTCTTGGGGGGGGGGGACTCCGTTTTTTTCCAAAAAAAAAAAAATTTTGCTCTGAATTTTGATGAAAAAAATTAATTAGGAATTGATGGATATGCATTGGCATGTGGTTGTTGGTTCTAATAAAAAAAAACTTGATACACATTTATCCCGCCTCTGGCAAATTTCTTGCAATCTGATTGGTCGAGAAGAACCAAATATTATGTTGTATTATTTTACTAACAGAATATTATTTTGATATCCTGCTTCTACTAAGATGCTTTATGCTTTTGACGTCACCAAAATGCTTTAGAATATGTTGACGTAACATACACAAACCAAAAGCGATTCAGCGGGATAAATTCGTTATAGAGTGTTTTACAGGGGGGATACAGAAATATATTGGGTCGATGAAAAAAGTGGTATTAGGCAAGGTGAAGTCCAGCATTCATTCTCTTGAGTGTATATGTACAAATCAACCAGGAGAGCTTCAGTCTCATCAGAGACTTCTGGTTTTCATCCTCTATTTACATGCGACTTGGAAAATGAGAATTTATGAAAAAAGAAACATACTGATATATTATTTTTTTTGAAAGTATCATGCCATCGACAAATGAAGGATATGAAACTGCTCGCAAAAATTACAAAGATTGCAAGACCTATATTTATGTTAATAAATAAAAGTCAAAGTCTTCTAAATTTTTTAGAAAGCATTTAAGTTCAGGGACTTTCCAAGAAGGAGTTGGTAAAAAAGGACAAAACTGGACAATCTCATTTCTCATTATATTTTGATTGATATTTAGCAATATTTCCGTGATTTTGATATTCTACACTGAAAGACTAAATGATCTCAACTATATACGTGTAGTAAAAATGTAGTTAAAAGTTTGTATATAATACCAAAAACATACAATGTATATACTTGGTATAAAAAACCAGTTCCATCATAGTGATTTTTGATACTACAAAATTCGTTACAGTTGATGAAAACTTTTTAAAAACTTGTACTAAGTTCATTTTAAATTTCGAATATTGTTTATCCTCCATTGAACTATTAAATACTTTGACATTTAGCTTTTAAGATTAAAAAGAAACTGCATGGGCGTAAGGCTCTAATATCATGCACAGACTTGTGTTTTAACGTGATTTGGTTATGGGAAAGGGTACGAAACACCTTAAATTCAATATTTAATTCAAGTAAACAAAAAGATAACGTGTGATTTATCGATTTCTTGAGTCGGGTTGCTAAGTACATTGGCAAACGGTATACGTGCATGAGCATTTTGATTTCTGATCATATATTAAAACAACAAAGACCATGTACATGTTTTTAGAACAAGTGCAGTCATATAAACACACAAACATTTATAAATAGAAATAGCAAATCAGTGTTCCATATGGAGGTTTGATTGCATCGAGAAAGTGTGACCAGATAATGATAAAAAAAAAATCAGAAGAAAGGACAACTTGTTTATTTTTAACCTTTAGTTAGTTCCATATTAACAATTTTGCAAACCCCTCCCTTCCTCATTTTAGTTTCATGCATACATGCTCATTTTCACTATATACGCTCCTGTTTTGACATCCTACATGTGCCAGTTTGTTTTCCAAAAAAGCAGTGTATGTTGTATCAAACCTCATGACCCAGTGAAGCCACTTGAAATGTTCCTGAAACTGCTTATTTTTTCTAAAACGATTTGAATTGATTATATTCTTTATTGACTCAATTGACAGATCTAGAAAATGTTTCCAGAGGCAGGTCTATGCAATCAGGAAGTCCAGTCTATGATTTCGACATAAACAATACATAAAGACCGGAAAACCAAGCATTTTAGACAAATTCCAGGAAGGTGTCTTGTTGTCCTGACCGCCCCTTCTAGATCCGCGCATTTACTCTGTAAAATATTACTTATTCAAAGTTTTAATTGTATGTACAATATTGTGAGTTTTTCCTACGCGTGTAATTTCTTTCCTTCGAACTTCATGGACATAAATTAATTGTGATAATAGTCCATTTTTCAGAAAATATTTATGACCGTTTTGAACCTTGATTTTATATGCACAGACCCAAGACATCACATCATTTGGCAAAATTTTGAATTGTGACTTCATATTATATCGCACTGACATTATGCGTTGACATGATTCTATTTTGACGTCACAACGAAAAAAATCGCCAAATTTTGTGATTTCTGGTGTCTGTCCACCCAGTGAATCTACTGGAAAATCATCTATTATCCATAATAGAGCATTTACGTGCTGTCATATTCATGGCATTGCCTCTTCATTGTGTCTTCATTCAAGTTAATAAAGTGTCCCTCTCTAATGAACATTAAGTATCTGAAACATGTATGTATGATGCAATGATTTGGGTCATATGGATGTACCTCTCTGGTCGTGTAGTCTGATAGTTTTCAACATGAAACAATAAAACATCATAAAAATCCACGTAAATCTTCAAGATGATTGGTTAATTTGATACATGATATGATTTGTTAACAGGAACTGGAGGATCAGCGACAACAGAACAAACATGCCATGCACGACAAGATGGCCGCCGTAGCTCGTGTCAAAGACCAGATGCGACATGAAACGCTGAATGAAATAGACAAGGTCAAAGAAAAACTCAAACAAGTAAGTCAATTTAAACATGAAAGAAAGACTAATTGAACAAATAAATTTTGTATGAGATTGCTTCTCCGATAAAATGATTAAAACAAAACCCCAACAACAACCAAACAACAACCAACAACAACGAAGATAAGACGAAAAATAAAGAAAGAAATCGGTATTTCTTTATTTTTTGAAAAGAAACTGTCATTTTCGAAAGAGTCTAATCTTAGAATGAGGTCAATGCAAGATCATTTAGCTGTTACTAGTTAGAAACATTTGTAAGTCTGTGTTATTTAAGCTTGTAATTGTTATTTTCTTATTTCCACGTTTAGGAGCATAGAATGGAAATAGATCGTTTACAAGACACAATCCGGAAACAGGAGGACGAGCTGTGTCAGCTCAGAGCAGAAAGGAAAGGTTTCCTACGTCCAGAATTAGAAAACACGTTAGATAGAGTAGAACGGACGATTGTTAACGAAATCAACGAGGAAGTCAGACGAAATTCGGGATTGATTGGAATACCCGCCAAGAAAGTGGACGCAAGAAAGTGAGTTTCAACATCTTCAATAAGATGTCAAATTTTGGTTTCGTTTTTAAATGTTGCAGGGAAAACGAAGTGTCCCAATCCTGCTACCTGGGGGCAAGCATCGCCATAAATGCCTACAATGCTCAACAAATGTTTGTAATACGCTAAAATCCTCAGCAGTGTAGATCTTCACATCGTGTCCGTCTGTTACCGTTTTGGTCTCTGTAGCGTCATCATGTTTAATATCTCCACCTTGTTTTACCATGATCTTGAATGACAAATATGGATAATGACCATATCCCTGTATACAGCACAAAATCGATAATTCAGAAAATCAGAAACCGAGGGCATACAAAATCATGATAAAACAGGAACGGAAGCAAACAAACAAAAACCTCTAAAAATGGTTAGAATCACCGCATCCATCTTCGTGATATACCTTCAGTTGTACTTTCATTATAGCTCTGTAGTGAAGGATATAATTGTAATTTTTTTTTTCAGTTTTTCCATGGACAATGATAGTTTTACCACAAGTGGTAGAGGACGGACGCCCACCACGGCAGCATTGGTACGTATATAAATATACATAATAACTTACTTCTTTGTATCATATAACCAGGAATGCTTCACACCTTCCTGCACGTTTGGATTAATCAACAATTCAATTTTTCAATTTGGAACAATCATTTTTGCTTGCAGAATAAGAAAGTTGTAAATGATTTGCTTTTCATTTACCAAGGAAGTATTTACTATAGGTTTAGGTGATATCCGTCCCTACAAACACACACTTTTCGATTGGCATATATATATTTCTGTCAATAACATTTGTTATAAATTAAATTTAGAATTTGTATGAAAAGTTTGCATGGCTAGACAAGCATGTGTCTATGAGCTCCATGTTAAATTGTAATTGCTGAAATCCTTCCTCTATTTAATTTTGACAGACAATTTTGAATGCTTTAATAGAATATCTTTAGTAGCTATAATTGTGTACATATTGATTGTGTAGTATCAATGCAAGTCTCTGGAATTTTCATATAATTTTGATGAGTTTATGGTTTTCCCTGAGCACGTAATTCATACAATGTATATTGATTGCACATTATGTACTTTTTCACTGTTTGAATAGCGAAGTAAAAGAACAGAATCTAGCGGAGAGGTTAGTCACTCTGATCCGTAAATGCAGGATCACTTGTTAACAAAACATGACCAATCACATGCTAACATTTTTATTCTTTTAAAGACATTTCTAACATTATTAGCTGTCCAATTTGATTTCTTTTTATCTCTTGGATGTCTGGGATATTAAATGATTAACATAACATTTTATAAGCCGATTGACAGTGCGATTTTCTGTTAACCACGATTCATAGATGGCGCATGGTGTTGTCCATACTAGCAAAACACAAATGCGACATTCTATGGCGGTAATGCATAACACTTTTTATCGCATATAATGGTCATCTTGTACAATTACAAACAGTGCCATGAGTGAAGTCAGTATATTTTCAGCCATAATATTAATGCGGTGTCCTTGGGAGGCCATCTGATCTAGACAAGTGTAAATATAGTACCTTACGTAAGATATTACGTACACTTGTCTTGATAAGATGTAGGAATAAATGAAACATTGTTTTATGTCCGACCAGAAATGAAAGAAAATAAGTGTATCATTAAATGAATTTTGATATCATAACAGCATATCTTTGACTTGGTGTAGATATATGGATTAATGACACCTAACTCTCTTTCGTATCGGATTAACTGAAGTCTCACTTTGAAACAGGATATTTTACCGTAAGAGTGATAACATTGAGTTTTGTAATGCTTATTTCATGGCAAACATTATTAGCGAAAGCAGCATTAGGCAGAAATGCTGAAAAAGATAGTGATAACAAATAGCGCACATTGAATTTTATCACTATACATTTTAGAGTCTGAAGTAAACGTAATCTTGAATAATTCTTGACATCGAAAACTCTGCTAAACTTAAGGAGGTCCTGAATAGCCAGACTTGAAAACGATCCTATAATTTAATTTTCCTAAAAATTGAATATGCAATTAATTGAAACATACTTTTTCTATACGCAAAGTGTCATAATTTTTTAACGGCAAAATGAACACTTTATAAGCATGTAGAGGCAGAAAATTAACAAGTATACTGATATGATGTGGGCAATCGGATGTGCTTAGAATTATGAATTATCTCCAAAGAAATTGTCAAAAGGAGATAAATTAATGTCTATTTTCAGGACATATTCGAGTTGCGTTTATCTGAAATCCTATGATTTATGTTCCGTAAAAACTTGTTTTCTTTATATGTCAAGTTAAACACCGATAAGTTCCTATTGAAATTTGACCGTCAGTTTTTAAGCTATAGTGATTTTGTTACCCCCTCCCTCTTATTTTTACGTTACCTAATGCTGTCTTTTTACGAAAAACGCACCAATGTCGCCGTTTCTATTATGATGTCAAAATTGATCTAGAACTGTCCGATATGGTTCTCTTGACCCCCTTAATGTCGCTAAAGTAATACTACACAGCCAATTGTGCCTCACATGAAATTCATATGAAATGAGCATCATGTAAATTTCACATGAAATGACAAATATGGATAATGACCATATCCCTGTATACAGCACAAAATCGATAATTCAGAAAATCAGAAACCGAAGGCATACAAAATCAGGACAGAACAGGAACCAAAGCAAACAAACAAAAACCTCCACCACATGAAAAGAAGCGAACTCCCGATATGGGAGTGAGACCAGGTGCCCAGGAAGAGAAAGCATCTCCTGCTTGCATGCAACACCCGCCGCTTCAATTCGGTAGAACTGTCACATCCGGTTACTTCCATTTCGGAAGACATAGAGTACAATCTTTGGTTGGATGGTTCAAATGGTCTATGACAAAATATCATCCACCATTCTGGAGAGTGGGACATCATAGTGTATGACGAGTTCCCCATATCGACGATAGAACTTGTTCAGTGACGATGTTAGTCGGTCACAAACAAATCCCTGACTGAGAAGATTATCTGAAAGACGCCTAGCTCTCAGAACAAAATCCGTATATTTGGTATTTGCTCTGGCATAGGGTATTAATTGAGATATGAATACGCCATAAGCTGGAGATGAAGGGATGTTGCTACACAAGATTTATGTGAAAAATATTTTACATGAATTTCACATGAATTTCACAAGAATTTTTCTAAGTGACCTTCACAGGAAACTGAATTTACATTACATCCATGTAAAAATCTTCATATGAATTTCATGTGAAAAATTTCATGTACATTTCATGTTCGTGCTCGTTTCACATAAATTTCATGTAAACTTTCATGTAAAGTTCATGTAAATTTCACATGAATTTCATATGAGGCAAACTTGGCTGTGTAAATGAATTGCTTCTTTCCTACACAACAGAGACGTTGTTTTCATTAGGTTATGATCTAATAAGGTACTAAACAAGCTAAAATGATGTGTTGTTTATTGTAGATGTACTTGTGTAATTAATTAAATCAATAGATCAAATCTTAATACATTTTATCGTCCTATCTAAAACTTACACGACATATTATGTTAATGATAAAGCCTCCTTTCTATTAAGATAAGTATCGCCATTATAATCACGATAATATTGCTTCTTTAAAATGTTGTGAATAAGAATAACCCAATAATGCTTCGAGCTAAAGTCTGTTCTAACTATAATAATAATAATGTTTCTTAAACTCTAAATTGAAAAAGAGTAATCTTATGAAATATTTTTTGTTTCATTCAAAACATTTGAATAATATCGATTGCATTGAATTATACAGAAAAACGGAATGTCTGAATTTGCATAAATCCAATAAACAATTTCATGGGAAGACATTTTTGTAATACAAGGCACATGATCTGTTCCATGCTCACTGAGAATCTTCTGACAGGTATCCTTGACTGATCACGTGACCACTTGTTGCACTCCTTATAAATGATTTCTTTCTATCGTCGTTTACAGGCAAACTTACGGTCATGTAATCAAGGACTCAGGACACATGTTGTATTTCTGGATTTTAACTCCCTATAATCGTCGTTTACAGGCAAACTTACAGTCATGTAATCAAGAACTCAGGACACATGCTGCACTCCCTATAAATGATTTCTTTCTATCGTCGTTTACAGGCAAACTTACGGTCATGTAATCAAGAACTCAGGACACATGTTGCACTCCCTATAAATGATTTCTTTCTATCGTCACTTGCAGGCAAACTTACGTTCATGCAATCAAGGACTCAGGACACATGTTCATCAACTGAAAAAAGAACTTGAACTACAAAAATCAGCTTTAATAAGAGTCGAAAGGGAAAAGGTACAGTAGTATTACAACAGCAATTAATTTTCAAATATCTAGAACTAACAAATTGGCTTTCATAGCTTGCCTTGTTCTTGAAAAAGAAGTACTTACTATAATAGTAAAACACATAATGATATATCGCTAACAGTTCTGTACAGGACTGCGAAGAAAACGCTTTGTGATAAATATATCTCTACTTAGACTACAGAGATTAATTATGTTTAATAAAGGCAAACTTATTTGACAATAAGAAACAATAATGGAACGTTTCAATATCACCACTATTAAGCTACATAGAAACCCGCCAGGACATCAACACTAGTCAAGCAACAAAACATAAACTATTCATAGCACATACAACAGGAGACATAAACACAACATATTATAACGGACAACATGAGACATAAACACAACATATTATAACGGACAACAGGAGACATAAACACAACATATTATAACGGACAACAGGAGACATAAACACAACATATTATAACGGACAACAGGAGACATAAACACAACATATTATAACGGACAACAGGAGACATAAACACAACATATTATAACGGACAACAGGAGACATAAACACAACATATTATAACGGGCAACAGGAGACATAAACACAACATATTATAACGGACAACATGAGACATAAACACAACATATTATAACGGACAACAGGAGACATAAACACAACATATTATAACGGACAACAGGAGACATTAACACAACATATTATAACGGGCAAAAGGAGACATAAACATAACATATTATAACGGACAACAGGAGACATAAACACAACATATTATAACGGACAACATGAGACATAAACACATCCTTTGACCTACTTTTCAAAAACTTTAATATTGGGTTTAACTTTTGAATGGAAAGTGATATGGCTTTCATATTTCACATGTGTATTTCTTTTGACAAGACCTTTCCATTGATACCAAAATTTTTGACCTCATGACCTTGACCTTTGACTTGCTTTACAAAAACTTTAACATTGGGAATAACTGTTGAATGGTAAGTGATAGGGCTTTGATATTTTATTCATTGTCACAAGATTTTCCCATCGAAAACAAAAATGTTTAATCAAGTGACCCTGACCTTGACCTTTCACATACACGACTTAACAGAAAATAGTGTTTTTACTAAGAACGATGCCACCGGAGGCATTCATGACGTTTCACAAACACAGGATTTATTATCTTTTATTTTGTATTAGAATAAGAATTATTTGTAGTGCATTTTTCATTTCTTTCTTATTGGTTAAATTCTAACTGACCAATTTTCATCATTTAGGCATTTAATAATTTAAGTAAAGAAATACATGGAAAATTAGAAACACATTACAGAATGAAATGTTTTACTTAGATCAAAAGATCTTTCCGTTTTTGTTATAACTCTTCAACTCTTCAAGTAATGAATCCAAAATAACAAGTTTTTACAAATCAAGTTCAAATAAAAGGTCAGTAAGAAAGTTTGACTAGAATAGATTATATGCATGCATTATTTTACTCCGTAGGATGATTTAGTTAGAAACGTCAAAACTCAGCTTGAAAAAGAGAAAAACAAAGAAACAGATAAAATGAAAGAAAAACTTCTTCAGGTACCTGCTTATTTATCTTTTAATTTTTTTTATTATGTCAAATTGAATCATGAGTAGAAATATTACAACACATTTTACATCATGTTCTATAACTTTCTTGGATTGTATAATCTGATGATTTCATTTGAGATTTAAAGAACGTACTATTAAATTTCTAATGTTTTATGATCACTGCATGATTATAGACTGTTCAATTAGAGCTTACCCAGCTTGTTTCAACAGTTAGATAGCTTTTGCTTTAGAAAGTAAATATCAATACAGTTCAGGATGAAAGCAAAATTACCAAATAGAATGCAATCAATTCAGATTAATATAAGAATTCAAAGTGTACTGCTCTGTCATATTGTTAAATGTTTTGATAGGTGTTACTTCATATTTTATGATGTAATGTTGTGTTCTTGTCTCGCAGACCCCAGCACAACAACAAATGAATGGTGTGTCACATGTGCACAAGCCAAGCAACTTAACCAATGTGTAAGCACACAAACATACTAACACATTTAGATTCCGTTTATGCTTATTTGATATACTCCGCGTAACTCTGTTGTAACTCAAATATACGTTATGTAGTAGTTGGTAGTGAAACTTAGACAAACTTGTGTAGTGTTAACCGATCATGTGTGTAACCTAGCTAGTTCAGGTAACGAGTGTAAACATCTGTATCCTCTGCACCCCTACCAATAATCATAGCTATATTATCATTTCATCATGTTCATTTGACTAGCCTCCTCTAGCTTATTAATTGACTTGTTGTCTAGATTCTCACAATCACTAATAATACATCACTCATATTCAATAGCATCATTTAAGAACAGATAAATGTACACCATGGATCAGACATGCACGTTTAGGGTAGTGAATTACCCTATGTCAGTGATCCTCAATCTAAACAATGTAATTTGAGATTCTTAAAAAAATACCGAAAGACATAGCAGGATTGATATGCTACAGAACCCACTTTCATAAATTTTGACAAAATGTTTGTGAACAGAAATTTTCGAATGCGTTTTGATAATACGGCAGTGTTCCAACTCTATACATTCTTGCAGAAAAAATTCAAACCAATTTTCATGCACCATACACGTGTTTCGTATCCTCCTCAGTGATGCTTACAGCCAAAGTGCTTTTATAAGCCACCTGCAAAGTTCATTTCACTAAAACCCTCTGGTTTTATTCAAACTTCTAAATTTCCTGTAGGATCGATTAAGTGGCATATCCAAATAAAATCTATATTCAAAATAGCATTGGAGGGATGGTGCTAAGATGTTGACCTCCTTAAATTTCGATGATATATTTCGATGGAATGGCAAGAAACGATCAACCGACTTTGATCGAACTTGGCTACTTGTGCCCCCGGGGACTCCTGATCGACCAGCAGTGACACTCACCAAGTGGTACAAATATTGCATCTTCAAATTCAGTAGCATAATTTAAAAACAGATGAATTTGCAGCATGGACCTCACACATAGTCTCGTATTTTTTTATCTTAATATAACGTATATTTCCAGACTTTTTGTGGATATGTCACTATCACGTGTTAGCTTTAAATTGAGCAGTTTTAGTACTTTTCGATATCTAGATACTCGGTATTATCGTAATATAGACATAATATAACCTCTTAGGCTCTAGATCAGTCAGAATATACGAAATATTAGGAATAATAAATAAATGAAATAAAACTACTTGTACAAATTCAGCTGATTCTGAAACAAGTCTGCGTGAAAAAAAAACCAAACAAACAAATATGGTGCATAAGTAATTTATGTTCCCGAGTTTGTAGAATGTTTTTGCTGTTTCTCTTTCCTCTTTATGTATGCCCATCGATTGTGGTTTTAAGCTCACCTTACGAAGTTGAGTTAGCTTATGCTACCCCCCCCCCCCCCTGCGTGTCCACTGAGAAGTTTTGGGTAGCTCAGTATTTGACAAGTTTTGGGTAGCTCACTATTTGTCAAAGTACTGATGCTACAACAACCAAACTTGCACAAATGTGTTATATCGTGGGATGCTGAGGTGAATCATTGCATCGGATGCTACATATGACCTACATTTTCCGCTTGAGTGACTTTGTTAAGAGGTTTGGGGTAGCTCAGTGTGACTTGGTGAAGAAGTTTGGGGTAGCTCAGTATCTTGCGAAGTACTGATGCTACAGTAACCAAACTTGAACAGGTAATTCATGTTGGGATGTTGAGATGGACCAATGCATCAGTTGCACGCCTGATCTACTTTTTCCGTCTTTGTGGAATGGGAAAAAACCTTCGACCATGCAATCAGGACACTTTATATAATATAATTTTATAATACCTTTATTTGTTTTTCCTATATGAAAAGGTACTCATTAAAACAAGCTTTAACCCGCCTGATGAGACTATTTCCCTGCAATATAGCTTCGAAATTGGGCGGAGCTACATCGCGTGACTTCGAAATGGGGCGGAGCTACAGCGCGTGACGGCTAGATAAAACAGCCTCGGGAAATAGCTAGGTCTAGTCTCGGGAAACCAGAATCATACAAACTCCCTCAATGGTATAGTTTAACTGTATAATGTAACATATATCTAAAGCATAAGTATCTCTTTGACGTATATGATCAGAAGAAAGGCCAATGACCATCATTTATTAACGCACATACATACATTCAGTAAATAAAATATGATTTTCTGATTGTTAGATTTATCCTGTGTCTCGTCTGTTTCATACTTCGAGTGTGTGTGTGTGACACAATGTGTGTGTGTGTGTGGGGGGGGGGGTTCAAGGGTCTAACAAGGACATCATTTACGTTGTTAAGTGATAAGGAATTGTAGCCAGACGCCGTTTCATAGAGTGTACCTCAGAATGAGTTGACGACTAACGCTGGAAAGAGGTCTATTCGGGATAATGTAGACCTCCATCCAGACATCACTCACCAGTGAGCGTTGTTGGTGTGTTGAATTCGCGTATCATTCAATGTAAATGTTAGAAAGAATTCCTGATAATTTAATAAACCAGATATTGACTTTTGATTTCGGTCTACTTGTGACAAAACAAACTAAGTCAGGTCTGTATAGTCACAAGTAGACCTCATCAAAAGTTAGTACATGTAATTTGTATAGTATTTCATGACAGAGGTATATATATATATTATTCATATATAAAACAATGGCCTTAAATGTATTGTCTTTAAC
The DNA here is from genome assembly GCA_033119305.1 of Pinctada imbricata. Classification (NCBI taxonomy): domain Eukaryota; kingdom Metazoa; phylum Mollusca; class Bivalvia; order Pterioida; family Pteriidae; genus Pinctada; species Pinctada imbricata. The sequence continues at coordinate 55,175,412 of VSWD01000013.1, forward strand.
GTACATTAATCGAAAGTGTCCATTCAGAAATTAACAATTATATCATAGAACAAAATAGTCAAAACTTAATCCATCCCTCACGTGAATGTGACTACGAAATGTGTATACAGGCACAAATGGAAAGGAATCAAAATGTTTTACACTAACAAAAAGTTTCAATGCTCTCTAAGTTTGCGATGTTGACATTAACCTATCCTTGTGTCCATGCAAACATCTCCTGTTTCTATGAGCCATGCATGCTTTAACACCAAGGCAATTCACAGTGTGATCATGATTCATGCACAGAACGCTATTAAACACTTCACGCACCTTGCACTTTTCTCGTCTTCACTTCTTATATTTCCTCTTTCTCTTGACACTTTCTCACATCACGTGATTGGTTGTTTCCATAGGAACAAACTGAGCATATCAGCAGATTAAGTGAAACGTACAAGAAATATAGTCGAGACTTATCTACTGCATTGATGGAGAAAGAAGAGGAATTACAAAATGTCAAAAGCAAATTTGATAGGTGGAAAATTCACACAGACTCAATGATCGGGAGAATGGAAAGTCATTGTTCTAGGGCAAAGTCAGTGTTGACACATAACCAATTCATTACTTCTTTTAAATTAGTACATCCACCATACTAGTTTTAACAATATATTCATCTTTCTAGCTTTTTGATTATTAATTGCTTTCATCATATTTTGATATCATTGTAATGTATTAGTATATATACACGTACTTATGTAAATAAATCCTTTACTGAGCAATTAAGATTCAAATAGATCTAAATGAACGCGCAATTTTTGACAACATCATATCAAAATAGTAAATTGTTTTTAACAAATCGCAATTCTATGATGCTCACATGGAAATATGTCTAAAACGTTTTGAAATAACATCAATAAAAGAGAAATAGGGAAATAAAGTACAATATACCCTTCAGTTTCTTTTCTTGAGGAGTTAAATTTTCTTTTCAACGGCAGCCAGTTGTGATGTGTTTATATTATATTTCAGACATTATAATCACAGTAATGGTCGGCTTCCTCTACAGACCTACCATTACAATCCAAGTGGCAATATACAAAGACAGGAAATAGAACGTCTGGAAAGGGAGATACGGACTCTTGCAGAGGTTAATTACGTTTATAATCTGGCGTATTATATCCTGGCTTAAACTATCCTGTCCAAACGTTCCAAAAATACTACTTATATCTAGACATTTCAACCTTACATTATATTGCTATATATTATGTGGCAAAATTATTGGCACCAACTATATATGGACAACGTTATGAACGTTAAAGAATCTACAATAGGATGGATACCTTGTCATCGCCAATTATGTGACAGCTTTTTGCCTAAATATGACAAGTCGTTCTTTGAACCATAATTTTATTTTGAGACTAACAGATGTGTTGTTTTAATGTTTATCAGAATGCAGTGTCAATTTCAGCGATTGAATGATCTCCTCGAATATGACGTAAAAATAAATCACTATAGATTCTAGGTACCATCAGAAAATGAGATTATCGAATAACATAATGCGAGTACAAGCGCTCTCACTCCACACTATTTTAGTTTGAGGAAGCCTTGAATATTAATTTTCTATAATGTGACTTTATAGAATCAGAGACGGGCGTTCACCTCTCCAGTAAGGAACAGCTATGACGACGTTCAATCCGAAAAGATGATAAATCAATTAGAGTCCAAGATCAGGCAGCTTCAGGATGAAAATCAAGCCTTGAGGGTCAGCAAATATAACTCAACGTCTACGCCAAATCTTTCCAACCCTGACCTCTACAGATCTGTAAGTTGGTTTTTTATGTCCCGAAACTTTAGCGTATACATGCATTGTTTTTCTGAGATCTATAGGTTATAAAACTCATTTGACTAGTAGTGAGAAAGAAGTAGATGCTTTAACTACCCATTCACCATATTTGACCAGTTTTCTTTCAGACATTGTTGATATCATCTTCGCTTAGTTTACTTTTGTATTTATGTGAAGAGGTTTTGAGTATAGTTAACCATCGATTCATCATGAATTATCAATTTAATGCAGGCTCTAGCATTCTTGATTACACTCTAATATCTAAAACTAAAGGAGGGAATCTTGTTTCTTTTAAAGTTTTGTCAAACAATTTATCTGGTGATTAGGAACCTTTGTAAAACTTGTTTCTTGTAGTCCATGTCAGTGTACAGACCCACTCATCAGGAGAAGCTAGTCAATTTCTTAGAACAGAGATCAAAGGAGGGTCTCCTGGACTCTGATACAGCCGCAGAACATCAGCAAAGGAACAGAAACATGATGTCACAAAAAATGTATGAAATGACCAAACTTCAAAACTCACTCACAGATCAAGCTAAGGTTAGCACCTCTCAGTCGATTCCTACAATTGAAATCTGATTTAAGTATTGTCAATATTGAAATGTATATTATATTGTAAATTTCAGTGTACCATATGCACATTTCAACAAGTTATGTCTCATCAGTGATACTCAAGGCTGAAAAAGAGGGAATCCAAAATAATAAGAAATTACGAAGAGCAGAATTCTAGCATGATTAGATAAGCTGTTTGTATAACATTTAAACATCTTTTTTATTACCTTGCTTGTATCCAACTTAAATATTTTCAGTGTTATAAAGAATAATTTGTCTCATTATAGGAACTTATCCATCTTGGCCAGTCTTACCAGCAACTCAACAACAGGGCGTCACCAACAAGGGACCTTAACATGACCAGATAGTGATCATAAACATTACTATAACAAATCAAAAGTTTGAGTGGACTATGACAATATCAAAGTTGCCTTCCTTTATTTTCCTTATATACATCTTATCATGTACGATTGATGTAGGAAAAACAAGTAACAAGTCAAAGAAAGAATCTGAACGGCTAGATCATTTTACTGATGTTTTACACATCATCTTGTTTCACAATTACCAGGTTAGTATTTGAATGTAAAACTCTTACATTTGAGAGTGAGAAGTATAGGATCATCACTTGTTTACTCACAAATAGTTGTAAAACAGGCAATTACTCTATGATGAAATTACCATAATACAATTCCTGCAATGACTATTTAATAAAAGACAATTGATTGCCTTACTAGGAAAATATTGATCTTTGGTATTCTATTTGTATCAGCCGTTACTTAAAGGCGAAGCGTTACAATTTCCTTTTTAGATATTATGATTATTTTAATTTATTGCATCTAAGATGTACATTTTACTTACCAGGTATATTTAGCATCGGTATATTGCAATATTAACTGATGATTCAGTTTTATTATATAGTATTGTATAATGTAGGATTAAATCTTGCATCTTCCCATATTATTCCCATGGTATAGCGATGGTAACGTCTATTAATTGATACATTAACAAATCGTTGTCTGTGATACATGAGTCTGTGATTTGATTTTAATAGTAACCTCTTCTATTCTCTATGTTTAGCCTCGTAGCCTCTCTCTTCATAAATACAATGATACATGAATTTGTATGTGATTTTGACATTGATTCCCTCATAGGTATCACATGAAATTAACTAAAACAAGTTTATTATTTAGAACTAACTCAAATATATACTTTTATTAGTTATTACCTTGAACAGAGCGTGTTATGTTAAGATTTTTTGGGGATCATTGTCCATGCTGTAAATTTATCAGGTTTGAAATGATGCTATTGAATTTAAAGACGTTTAACATTTGTACCAATTCTATTTTGTATAACTAAGTATCCTTTAAATTTTGTATTTGCTCCTTCGAAGGCATTGCATGACCTCAATTTTCCTTTTACATTCCTGGAAAATATCTGAAATAGTTTGCATATAAGCAAAGTATAACATAGACTGTACTCTTGAGATATGAAATGAAAGTTTTATGTATTGAGTGGTGCATATCCACAGTTCCGTCCATATTTTTTTATGAAAATGCCATTTTTGTAAATGAATTACAGTATTTCCACTTTTTTCCTTATTTTTCATTCCCTCCTTATCATCAGATCTAGAGATTCTAGGATCTGGATGAACTGATTTATTTATATGTCTAAGTATAGACGTAAATAGAATTTCTGTTAATTTGTATTGCATGTGATATATATTTAAACCAATAGTAGCTGTTGTTTGTGCCAAAGTTTCCATTATTTGTGTGTTACCAAGATATGTTTCATGTGGTTATAGCTTATCAAGTCATTTCACTTATCATTTAGCTCTTCTCTTCTTCTAAGACTTGATTTTCAAATTTGGTAAGATTAGCTGGTTTTAGTTCTGTTATATTTTTTTAAGGAAGAAATAAAACAGTCAATTTTTGATATTATTTTTTCACGAAATATTTTCATTGTATTAGAAAAGACAGAGTACTTCAAACACATGTGAGCTACAAAAGTGTACTTATTAGTTTGAAATGGTCTTCAAGAAATTATAGAGTTGGAATACTTTAGTATTATTATTATTTGATAATATGTCTTTGCAAGAATGTCTATTTTATCTTTAATTAATACAGACTTTCATATTTTGAATTATATTGTTATATATGTCTATGATGTTTGGGATATAGTTGACCTCCTGTAGATTGTACAATGTCCTAACAATCAAATGCCATACCATGCATTTTCTTACTTCACTGTTAACTGGAAATTTTTCTCGGCGTAAACATTAACCACCATTATGGTATATCATCATAGATTATTTATTATCTATTTATTCATAATGTATGCTGGAACTGAAGATCTGATCTTTTAAATTTTTATATGTTACTAATTTCATAGACTTAGTTGTATTAATATATACTGGTATCAATTACTTCTAGAAATAATGCAGTTACATTAATGTTAAATTATCTTAGTCAAATGAAATCCTTTTTAATGTCCATGTATTAAAAAAATAATACGCTTTCTATCTGGATTTCAATAAGTGAGCATATACACTATAGAAGTCGTTTTGAAAATAATTTTTAATCATTTTAAGAACGACGTAAGATTATGTTCTCATACGATCTTCATGTTAAAATTATGTTTTTTATGTATTTGCAATTAATTACATATACATATTATTCAATTGTATACACGATGTTATCAGAAAAAGTTATATGATAAGCATTATACATTTTTCTATGATATATTTGTGTGAATTTGCATACATGTAAACATAAGTATTTATAAATACATATATGAAAATTATCAAAATAAAATTTTCAACAAGAAAGTAGCCGTTTTAATTCTATTTTATCGCTGGTTCCTATAAAGTCATCCTGCAATATTTCACCTGCCTTTCACTACCTATAGGGACCAGGAAATTTCTATTGCTATTTTGCAATTACACATTAAACGTATCTGACTTACTTTTCAATCTATTTATTGTAAATCACATGAGAAGGACAATAAAAAGAACACAAACTTTACAAATCTGCCTAAATGAAACCACGCGTGCTCTAGACTGATCTACAATTAGTATCGCATTCTAAATTTCTGGTATCAAAATTTCTTGAAATTTCTAAAACGTGGGTCCTGTAGCATCATGTCCCACCCACCCTGCTACTTCTTTCGGTACCCTTTTTCGACATAGTAACTTTCATACTTTTTTGGCATATTACATTGTTTAGATTTAGGATCACTGATGAGGGCTAAGTACATGAAACGTGCATGTCTGGTCCACGTTGCCAATTTATCTGTTGTTAAATGATGCTATTCAATTTGAAGACGTTCACATAGATAATGATAATTACAAGGCTCTAGAGTATAGATAATGATAATGATAATAACAAGGTTCTAGACTGATCTACAATCAGTATAGATAATGATAATGATAATAACAAGGTTTCTTCAAACACTCTGATAATAACGTCATGTATATTGAAAACAATTACATTGATGAAAATGCACAATATGAGTATATAAATGTTAAACGTCTTCAAATTCAATAGCTGAATTTGAGAACGGATCAATTTGTAGCATGGACCAGACATGCACGTTTCGGGTTGTTTAGATTGAGGATCACTGACGAGGGTTAAGTACCCGAAACGTGCATGTCTGGTCCATGCTGCAAAATCATCTGTTCTTAAATGATGCTAAAAAAGTGTCTAAATCACTTCAAATAGACAAATAAATGTTGTCATAGTATTGTCATGAAATCGAAAGCTTCCCAAGTATATTCAGATATTGAATAAATTACACTTTTTTATGCCCCCGGAATCACAGATAGGGGGCATATAGTTTTTTGTTTTAAAAATTGCAAGATAAGCTTAAAACTATTTATCAACCATTATCAAAAAATTCACTATGCAGTTAAAAATGAAATATCTTTTTTCAAACGAACATCAGAAAAGCTGATAGAATTGAAAACAAAGCGAACAAAATGAAGCAAACTTAATAACCTATTGAGCAAAAGTCCAAAACCAGGAGTAAGACAAGTTGCCCAGGAAAGTTTGAACATCCCACAATCACACACACCCACCATCAGCTGGCTAGACAATCATCAAATATAGCCTTGGTTATGTTATGGTTAAACTGCGAGACAATATATTCCAGAAATGGAATCAATCAGATGTGGATCCTAAAGAATTCTAAGGAACTTTTGGACCCTTTTAAAAGCCACCAATTTTAATCATATTACCAGCATAACGTGTTCCGACTTCTCTACGCTCTACAATTCCACACCAAACGCTCAAAAACAGACTGTCCAATATTGTTCGCAACACCTTTCTTTCAAAAAATGGGAACAGGAGATACAAATACCTTGTCATAGGGCGGGTATCCCATTTTTTGTGTGTTTTTGTCTTTGAGAAAGTTCTTCGGTCGTTACGGGGATATAATAAAAGAATATCAGATCCCCCCCCTTTCCAGAATGATCCATGACATTCTGGATTGCAATCGAATGGCTGTCATCATCACCAAACAAGACATACTTACCTGATGTGTACATCAATATGTACATCGAGGTAATCACCGAATTTGACAAGTTTTCATGGCACTGTTGCGACGGATGTTTCATCCATTCAGGAGACGCTGACTCTTCCCGGGCACCTGATCTAACTTCGGAATGTTATCCGTTCCAATGGAAATTCTAATGATTTTGCCTTGCCTTCTCGACTTTGAGACTGAATAACTGATAGGTACTTTTTGTGTCGCCTGCGAAGCATAGCGACACTTAGGGATCACTTTGTCCGTTGACCGTCTGTCCGTCCGTCCGTCTGTCAGTCCGTCCGTCCGTCTGTCTGTCTGTCACACTTTGGGTGTCACAGCCCATAACTTTTGATTGGTAAGTGATAGGGCTTTGATATTTCACATGTGTATTCCTTGTGACAAGACCTTCATACACATACCATAATTTTTGACCTAGTGACCTTCACCTACATATTTGACCTACTTTTAAAAAAAAATTAAGAATGAATATATCTTTTGATTGGTAAATGTTAGGACTTTGATATTTCACACATGTATTCCTTGTGGCAAGACCTTTTGGCACATACCATAATTTTTGACCTTGTGACCTTGACCTAGATATTTGACCTACTTTTGGAAAAAAGATAAGAATCGCTATATCTTTTGATTGGTAAGTGATAAAGCTTTGATATTTCACATGTGTATTCCTTGTATTGATGTCTTTCTACACATACCATAATTTTTGACCTATTGACCTTGACCTACATATTTGACCTACTTTTCAAAAAAAAAAAATAAAAAATGGATATATCTTTTGATTAGTAAGTGTTATGACTTTGATATTTCACACGTTTATTCCTTGTGGCAAGGCCTTTCTACACATACCATAATTTTTGACCTTGTGACCTTGACCTAGATATTTGACCCACTTTTAGAAAAAAGATAAGATTCGCTATATCTTTTGATTTGTAAGTGATATGGCTCTGATATTTCACATGTGTATTCCTTGTTACAACGCCTTCAATCCGGATTCACTAAAAATGACTCTACAGTAAATCAATTACTCTTTTTAACTAATGAATTTGCAAATGCTTTGGAAGATGGAAAAGAAATTCGTGTGATATTTTTTGATATTACAAAAGCGTTTGATCGCGTTTGGCACGCAGTACTCTTGTATAAACTGAAATCGTTTGGCATTTCCGGTAATCTTCTCCTTTGGATAGAAAATTACTTATCTTCCCGCTATCAGAAAGTTCTCATCAACGGCAAACACTCGACTACTCTTTCTATAAACGCAGGTATCCCACAAGGCTCTATTCTCGGTCCCCTATTCTTCCTATTCTTTATAAATGACATTGTATACGAAGTTGGTTGCTCTATAAAACTGTTCGCAGACGATACAACTTTATATTTGACTATTGAACATCCTTACTCTGGCGCCTCTCTTTTAAATCAAGATTTAGACAAAATTTATAATTTGTCCGACCGCTGGCTCGTGAGTTTTAATCCCCAAAAAACCGAAACTATGTTGATTTCTCGTAAAACTTTGCCCGTACACCACCCTACCCTCTACATGAATGACATTCCTATTAAAGAAGTAACCCAACATAAACATCTAGGCTTAATTTTCAATAACTCTTTACAATGGACCGATCATATTGATGCAATCTTTAAAAAGCCTCATTCAAGTTAAACATTCTTCGAACACTTAAATTCAAAATCGACAGACGTTCTTTAGAAACTATTTATTTTTCATTTATTAGACCATCTTTAGAGTACTGTGACATCATCTGGGATAATTGTCCCCAATATATGAAAGAAAAACTTGAAAAAATAAATTTGGAAGCCGCCTGAATCGTGACCGGGGCCACAAAATTAACCAGTCTTCGTCTCCTTTACAAAGAAACAAATTGGCCAACTTAACAAAAAAGAAGGGACGATCACAAATTATTGTCATTTTTCAAGATTATAAAAGGACTTACCCCTGCTTATTTGAATGATTTAATCCCGTTACAACATTCTCAAGTCCATAATTACAATACCAGAAATTTACAAAATTATGTTAACGTTACTTCGTCTAGCTCCTATCACTACAACAGTTATCTCCCATCATGTATCCGACTTTGGAACAACCTCGATCTAGACATCAGAAATCTAAATTCCATCGAATCTTTTAAAAAAGCCATTTCACATTAATCGTCCATTCCATCATACTTTTATGAAGGCGGTCGCCAAGGTCAAATTCTCCACGCCAGATTAAGAATTTTTTGCAGCTCTTTAAAGCACCATTTATTCCAAAGAATATTGAATCAGACCCTCTTTGTTCTTGTAACGAAATCGAATCTACTTCGCACTTCTTACTTCACTGCAAAAAGTACAATCAACATCGACAACTTCTTGCAAACAAATTAAGTGTTCCCCTTTCGACTAACCTACAGTGCATGTCTGGTCCACGTTGCCAATTTATTTGTTCTTAAATGATGCTATTCAATTTGAAGACGTTTACTATTATTATATGGAGATGAAAACCTAAACTATTCCGAGAATAAACATATCTTCCTCTGCGTACAAGATTTTATCTTAAATACTAAGAGATTTAGCACGTAAATTACTTATTACTTTTTTCTTCTAAACTTGAACTGAAGGTAAAATCCTTGTCAACTTGCTGTCCTCCCCTCCTCCCCTCCCCTTTCCCATCTTCCTCTCTTCCCATCCCATTTCTCTTCTTCTTCGTTATGTTTTCCTTCTATCTTCATAGATTTTTTTATATTAATTACTGTCATTTCCTTAATTCTCATCATGCATTGCTAAGGGAAATGAATTAATATAAGCATCCTTGCTTTTTTCAGATCCCTATCTCATTGTTTGTATCATTGACATTGTTTCACTGTATATTATTTAGATACCAATAGATATTGTTAAAACTAACAACGCCTTTCTACACAAACCATAATTTTTGACCTATTGACCTTGACCTACATATTTGACCTACTTTTCAAAAATTTAAGATTGTATATATATATTTTGATTGGTAAGTGATATGGCTTTGGTATTTCGCATGTGTATTCCTTGTGGCAAGACCTTTCTATACATACCATATTTTTTACCTTTTGACCTTGACCTAGCTATTTGACCTTCTTTTCTAAGAATATTTTTAATTGGTTGGTGATAGGTCTTTAATATTTCTTATGATTAGACTTTTTTGTTACCAATTTTTACGTAGCGACCTTGACCTAGATGATTGACACTCTTTTCTGAAAATTTGAGAATGACCATATCTTTTAATTTGTAATCAAGAGGTCTGATATTTCAAACATATTTTCTACTGATACTAATAATTTTGGTCCACTTTCTAGAATGACAATCAAACCGCTTCGCAGGCGACACAAGCATTCCTTGGATTGCTATTTTTTATGTTTATTTTGTGTCAAAAAGACAATCGTCAAATATAATACTAGTAATAATAGTAATAATATGAATCACAATGTCGTCAAACTACCATACACGCACCATGTTTGGTGTCATGACGGTGAGTGATTTTTGTGATAATTGTCCTCGATTTTTCGTCTCTGTCTTGGATTATATTTGTTCGTTTCGAGCGAAATAGGCAGTATTTCATATTTTTAGACAATGAACGGACTTTTTTATCATCGCGAAATATGTGTATTTGCATTACACATTGTAAATGCATTATAAGATCAATGCTTAGATTTGTCTGATTTTAATAAAATTAAGACATTTCGTTTCTTTTGATAAAAATCCATGTTCACGTCGTTCAAACAGAGTAGGTTCAACAGTACTAACCATATTTTTCTCGAGCAATAAAACGGCAGAAAACCAAAAATTTAAAAGCAAAAAAAATTGTCTAGACTTTTTTGTGGAAGGACACAAGTTAAACGTCTTCAAATTCATTAGCATCATTTGAATGCAGAATAATTTACAGCATGTACCAGACATGCACGCTACGGGTATTTACCCCTCGTCAGTGATCCTCAATCTAAACAATGAAATATGGCCAAAATATGTGGAAATTATGTCCAAAATATACCGACAGACGTTGCAAGATGACTGGGATATGATGCTACAGGACCCAGGTTTCAGAAATTTGAGAAAATTTTGTGAACAGAAATTTTCGAATGCGTTTGAAGAAACGACCAACAGAAATTGATCGAACTTGACTGCATGTGCCCTCGGGGACTCCTGGTCCACGAGCAGTGACACTCACCAATTGGTAAAAAAAATTAAACTTTATTTATTTTACAACGTTTAACAAACAAGTTACTCAACTTATATTAATGTCTCGCGTTGGCTCAGATGTTGGCGTGAGGAGGTCCAAGGAGCAGGAGGAAACCGGAGTACCTGGAGGAAAACCCCCTGCAGAGGCCTGGGTGGGGGACCACCTACCCTCCAATATAAGACCCCTCGTCGAATCTGTGATTCGAACCCGGGATATTAGAGGTGAGAAGGGAGCGCGCTGCCACTGCGCTGACCCGGCACCAAGTGGTACAAATGTTAATCGTCTTTAAATTAAGTGTTTTTTTTGTTTTACCGGATTGGATTGATTTAATTTTCGTTAAATTTGATTGAAAGAGGTGAAGATGGTTTCTCTTCTTCACTGATCATGATAAAAGGGAATAGGTTTATTCACTAACTCCTGAGTTTTACTTACATATACAATATACTTAGGTCCTTAAGATGTGCTAATCGAGTTGGTTTCTTTTAATGAGTGAAATAGTCAAGATTTGTGATTACAAAATACAATGTACTTGACTCCTCCCGGGCACCTGGTCCCACCTATAGCTTGCTTGGGGTCCGTCGATGCTCAATTTGGTGCATCTATTGTGAGTTCTGTTGAGATTATCGTCAGGATTTTCTTTAACTCATTTGAGTGTGGCACTCGAAGCAACGGCATGAAAGGGGGGGGGGGGTCTACAAAATTTTTAACAGTTTTTATTGGTTTATGTACAGGTAAATGATGGCTGAATATTATTGGATTCTTTTATCATTATCTATAGAGTAGATAAAACTTCTTACTTTTTGAATCGATACTCAGTTTGCTTACATTACGGCCTGTTACGATGGAGTATATGAGCTACTGAAGCCCCCCTGTGATTGATTTAAAAGAGTGATAAATTTTATAAATAGGGCAAATCTTACAAAGCGCAAAATTTGGTTAATGGTTACTTTCAAAGTTTCCCTTTCATGTAAACGTGTTGATACATAGCAATGTTTACATTTAAACACATCATTAAAATTTCTATATGTAATCAGTCATTTCTCTTCGCTAAAATTATACCAGGCTTTTAAAGCTTAGAGGTGGTTCATAGCCATCTGAATCTCAAGGTAAGTTTCCTGATGTTCAAACTAAGCTTAATACTTTGTAATTTAGGATTAATATTAATTCCTTTCCAGGGAAAACAAAATGGAAAATATGTCATGAATATGAGTTTACGATCATTGATAGTCTCGTTTGAATTCGCCATCTATGAATTCTTCATATCAATCACTACGTGATATTCCTTGATTTTATTAAGTTTTTGAAACCTGTGGTCAAGTATAAATTATGAGTAGTTTAGAAAACATCGAGAATTTGATTGAAGGTGTTTTCAACAGGCTAGGTTTCGTTTCTTTCTTGTTTTTTTTTTTTTTTTTTTTTTTTTTTTTTTGCTTCATTTACTCATTTTGTCTTTGTATAACAGATGTTTTTATTTGTTTTCTTTTGTTTCTTTTATTTTGTATTTTGATTGTTTGTTTGTTTGTTTATTTATTTATTTTTACTTTTGGTCTTGTTTTGTTACTGCTGTTGTTGTTTTATTCTAACTTTAAACAAACCCTTATTTTTTTACATCAACCGTCATACTTACCCCTTGTAACGTCATACACTTTGGGACAAATACTAGTAATTGTTTGGTAGCTTTACAGTTCCTGGTAAGATTTACTATATTTATAAATGTTTGACAAAATGTTACCACAAAAGAATATCACCTTATAAATGCATCCTATTACATGATGAAACTGGGGTATGAACTCCATCGACTTTCACCATGCTATTCAATTACACATCATAAATTGGAAAACGTGATGATGAATGAATTAATTCTCCCATAGAGAGGGTCCTTTATCAGTAAGATTTCGCTATTGACATTGAGATATGAAAGATTTACTGTAACGATAGGTAGGTTGCATGTTGTATACTATACTTATATGGTTGCATGTTTGTAAAGATTTTAAGCCTGAAATTGTACATTAGATTATTCATTTTTATTTTCTATACCTTGTTGGTATGAAGTGATGTAAGCGATGTATACTAGATAATTAGAGAAACTTTGTTTATATTAGAAAGGTCCGATTAAAGACTTCAATTTTGAAATTGAAATATGAAATGATACCAAATTTCTAAACTTAGAAATATTGCTTTGAAACTTTTAGCGTTCATTGATCTTTTTTTTTTGCCTGATTATTTGTTTTATGAGAGTAGGTTCACAGCGTGAAAGGATTTAATAAAGTGAAATAAGATTCCAGTGCTACGGACCTTTCACAAATGTCGTGTTGTACCCGATACAATTTTATGTCATTAGTAAGAAAAGATATAAATTTTGAAATATGTCAATACACCAGTATTCATCTAAGTTTGATAAATGAATAGCTTTCCACTTCAGCCAGATCTTATCAGCTGGTGTCATTTGATCGCCAATTCAGTCATAAAATTACAAAATACTTTAACGTTTATGGATGCAATTTTGGGGTTTTAAAGCGCTTCGATAATCTTATATATAACATTTGATGTAGGTGATCGACTTTTTATAGCACAGCGATTGAATTTAAGTACTTTCTTGCAAATTTTGTATTTCGAGATTTATACCAATCTTTATGAAATATATAGATTTGTACAATGCTACTTCAACATCAATTTCATAATTTTTTTCAGACAGCATTTTTCTGTTTAGAGAGCTTTTTCTTGTTAAGAAGAAAATAAATTTTGAATATTGTATAGGCTCAAATATTGCCATATGTATTGGATTGAACCGTACGTAGATCTTATCTAGAATTATGGAAGATGATTATTTCTTTATATTATATAACCGGGATGTAACTTCGATTCTGATTGGCTGGCGCGCGAGTCATCATTTTCCGATAATGACCGCTGACGGAAGATAATAACTCGGTGTGGTGTTTGTCCTGATTTCAGTATTTACGATAAAAAATAATATACATGTAGTTATTTTGTGAAATATTAAAAGTTTAGATATACTTTTCACCAAAAAAAGTGCAATCAATTGTTGAATTCTTGATCAGAAATTATGTGTTGATATTGTTTTGAATCTTCATTTTAATCATAGATAATCTTACTATTCGTTATATAATATAACAAATGAGGACTTGGCCTCGGTCATTATGTCATTATATTGATAATATAGCTATAATGACATAATGACCTCGACCAAATGCATATTTGTTTGATATCATATTCCATTTCATAGAACCAAAATTATTGAGAATTCACCCTCGGAGCCTGTAGTTATATGTAACCTAGCAACCAGCCAACCTTTATATCGATGTTATTAATTTTTCCCTATTGTTATGACCTGAAATACCGATATATCATACAAATAGTTAACAGCTATCAAAATCCCTGCCAGGCACTCTCGTACCCGCTGGTCTTTATCGCAAAAGTTATCAGTTGTGAAAATCAAAACCCTCTTTACTTACCATTACCTCGGCCCTCCAGTTGGGTTAAGCGATGCACCCAACACTTTTGGAATTTGGAGTATAAATTTTATTTGCTTGCAAAATTTATGATCACAGGGATTCATTTGGGGTATATAATATACGGTTTGTTCTTTGTTTTAAAAAGCACAGAAGAATGGCGGCGAGTGAGAAACTTACCATCCAAGCTCTGAAGGAGCATGATAAAGTACAACCTAAGCTCAAAGCTGTGGCCAAAAGTCCTACATCTGTGACGTCATCCAGCAAAAGCAAAGACAAAAAAGAGGTAATCGTTTATCATATTTCTTTCAAACGTTATTAAAGAAATTATGGCAGATTTAAATGTCTACTAGAAAAAAAATGTTCGCATGATTTTTTTCTTCACTTTTTCATTTTTCTTAAATTGTATCCTACATATCGATCATCATTAGAATTTGATTTTGGGGGGGGGGGGAGTCTCAGGGATTCTTCAATGTTATCTTATTTGTTGATAAGCCTTACGGAAACCCTTTTCTTTTCTTGGGGATGGTTGAGGTGGGTTTCGACTCAAATATTACTGATGATGATTCATTACATCTTTCTCTGATGCACTAAGCTCATTAGTTTTCTCTCTTTTTCCGATTGAAAGGAATTCAAAACAGAAAAAGTCTCTATAAAGAAATTCAAATCCATAATTCTTCCGTTCTGTAATGCTGTTTTAACTTGTGAATATATATAATTTAATGGTCAGATTTCTGTAAGCGTGAGCTCATTAAAAATTCAATCTCATGCCCTTTCACTTCTGTTAACAAAACAAAGGGTCAACTGTTTTACAAAAACAGAAAATAAATTGTTTAACACTTCAGAATTGTACACGCCTAACAACATCGAATATTTTACTTTCCTAATCTTTTCATTAGATATGAAATTTCAATTTATCCGTATCATTCATCAAACATTTAGGAAAATCAGAAAATGATGTTAATTCACATAAAGTATAAATGTACATCCGGTTGTCAAGGGAGATATGTTAGTATTATATATGAATGTATATTAGATAAGCAAATAACAAACATTTATGACTTTGTGATGTTCGCCTTGCTACCTGTTGAAACAAGATAACTGTTCTTAAAGCTTGTTCCGTCATTCATATTTTGTGATACATTGACTCGATTTACGTGAAAGACGTCGATTTGAATTTTGGACCAATGTAAACAATGATCCGGGTATGTATTTTGGGCTTCTTTAAAATATCATCTTTTTTTTTTTTTGGTGGTGAGGGGGGGGGGGGGGGGGTGACGACAGTCATGTATTAGAATAACTAAACTCTAATTCTAACTTGACGTAATAGTAATACATGAAGTACAGGCTGAGGTTATATCGACTTGACGTAAAATCGTTATGATGACATAAACATTATGGAAAACAACGGAACTGACTCTACCAGAAAACCGACAAATGTCGTATTTTCATTCATTTATTAAAGTAAAAGTCTTATTGTGGCGTCTCAATGCACACAAACAAATGACGTCTTTATTAGATCTTTGTGGAAGGGTGAATATTGCTTATAAGATTTATATTGAGTATTTGCGGAATACAGAGTTTTGTCCCCTTACAGACGGAAAGTAAAATTATTGCGACGTCATGAAAATGGTATGGTAATGTCGATTTTATACCGTCATTTCCAAGACTTTTAGGACTGTTTCCATAGAATTTGATGACGTCATGATCAGTCAACTTCAGATACCGTCTCAAATGGGAAGTTACTCTGGTTTTCCAAAATTGCGAATAAGAGTAGTATAATCCATGATACGAAAACAATGTTCCATGTGAAGTGAATAAGATGTAAAAATTAACAAACAAAAAATTTCCGGGATATTCGTTTTATATTTTTTATGCATAGCTATTCACAGGGACGTACATAAATATATATACGTCCCTGCTATTCAACGTCCGAAACGTGTTTGCTATATCCATTATACAAAATGTATATCTGATACACTCATTTCCTCAGCTCTCTGACATTTTGTTATGACTGTTGATACACAAGTTTCAACATCAATCGGGTTCTTCAAAAAGGAACTTGGAATTGCCTTATATATGTACACATAATTTGAGCAATACTTGATTCAAAGGAGAAAAGTGACTATATAGAAATTTGACATCGAATTAGATCCTCTTTAATAAAAAAGGTCAGTCAGAGAGCACAAATTGAATATTCCGTCCAGTCGCTCGTTATATTTCTTATCATGTCCAGCAAGATAGATCCTAGCAGGTCAACTGCAGATCAAATAAAGCTGTATAACCTTTGATAAGATATATTTAATAGTTACTTATTCACAGAGAAATTCTGATAATAAACAAAGAACTTTTGTACGTTGTATTCAATGTTCAGAAAAATGTCCCAAATCTGACCTATTTTAAACATAAACTCTGTTTTTATGTTGTGTATAAAGGTGACAGATAATTAGCGCCGTAATATTAGGTAACTGGTGTAGGATTAGTATGGGATTTATGTAGGACAAGCACTGGACCCATATAGGACTCGTGCAGGATTATTATGGGATTTGTATAGGACTAGTACTGTCCAGATCCCTACAGGACTCGTGTATAAAATTCATTAAAATGGTGAGTGGATGGATCTATGAAATTTCGAATAAAAATGATTCGATCCTCTCACAACATGACATCCAATTCAAGACTTCGATGTCGAAGGTCTTTCATAAATATGAGTCATTTCAGGTATTTAATAAATTTCATGTATCATAATTCATGTACCTACCGAATCTCTACATACTTTACGACATATATGTATCTTAAACTATATTGTGTTATGATTTTCAGAGTAAAACCAAGGACCATTCTGTCGGCAGAAGTCGAACACTCTCTAACAGCGACGCACAATCTAAAAGATCCGAGAATGTGCAAGGAAGATCCGGTGGAATGACGTTCTTCCGGATTGTTGCAGCGACTCGCGCATGGCAAAGACTCGCAAAGAAGAAAAAGCGAACTACGCCTGCGCAGAAAACTGTCGCTAATTTGGAAAACACGTACAAACTTGGACCGGATGACGGCAAACACTTTCTGCCTGACAAGGCGGAGGAGATATTAAAGGAAGTGTTCGATTCGAGATTAAATGGGACAACTTACAGCAGCGAGAAAAGTAAATTGATAGCTACAGACCTCGCAGCCGTAGTCAAAGGTAAAATCAAAGCTTTGGAAACGCCAAGGTATAAAATTGTATGTAACGTAATCATTATGGAAAACAAAGACCAGAGCATGCGCATTGTGAGTAGAAGTATCTGGAACACAGACACGGATTCCTACGCCACATATACATTTCGGAACTCCTCGATCATCGCCGTAGGATATGTGCATGCTGTATACTTTGAATGACGTAATACCTCAAAATAATACCTCATTTTCTTACATGTAGAGACGACACGAATGGCATCATGCGATTACCGTGTGCACTCGTTCTAAAAATATACCTCAAATCCTGTTTTCAGGATACTTTGATCTGTGATGAAATGTATAACGTTCAAGTTTTTTTTCTGCATAATATATATTATGTTATCATATTTGAAGTATAACATTTATGTAAAGTAAATAAATTAATGTAGAAGTTAACGTCCGCGCTGTTCGCTTTAGAAATAAGAAAAGAAAAAAATATCTACTTTTACCTTATATAACTCATCCGATATACAATCTAGTTGCCAAATGGCTATTTTGGGGTGAACCCAAAAAAAATGTTACGCACAAAATGTTTTTGCATGAAAGTGATATTAATACTCTCTACTTTGATAATCCGGCTGATGCCACTCTGGCATCCTTGGGCATTTCGAAATTTTTGGGAAAAAAGGTAATTTTTCAACGAAAACCGCTGAAAATTGGAAATACACAATTACTTTGTCCATGTTGTAGCTAGAACAACAAATTTGGTATCAAAAGAACAGCAATGCCATTGCCTTTAAGTCCCAAGCTCAGTTTATCAATTTACTGGTCCATAAAATGGGGAAAAGTATGGATTTTCGATGAAAAACCGTTGAAAATTGGGAATATGTCATATCTTTTTTCATACCGTAGATAAAATAACAGTTTTGGTACCAAACGCACAATAAATGTATTGCCTTTTATTTTAAATATCAGATTAGCAATTTGCAAGTACGAAAATGGGGGAAAGAATGAATTTTGAATGAAAAATCGCTGAAAGTCTTCTTGTTTTGTTTTGTTTTTGCTGAAAACAGGTTTTAAATTGTAAAAAAAATTGGTTTAAAGAAATTCTAAAACAACAATTTTCATATCAAAATGATTGCATATTGATAGTTTTAGATTTGCACTCTCTTATTACCCTTTATTCTACTCTAGATATATCATTCCAAATAGTATAAATGTCCTAGCATCATCTTACAACATCACGCATCATTTCACGAAAAGAATGTTCCGTTTTAATTGCATAATTCATACATTGCTTATTTGATGTTTGATGTCGTGTTTGCTGTTCCCTGTCCGTTTGGTTTCTCTTTCTGTGTTTGTCTTCTCTGTATTTTTACTTGAGATGTTTTGATGTGTTGATATTGGTGCTGCAACCCAGTTTTGTTGGATATCCGTGACCTCCTTTCTTATTGCCTTGTTTTTCATCAACATGCAATTGTAATTCTTGTGTGCAGCTACTTCTAACAACAAAGAACTCCTCTTACATGGTTGATCAAAATGCCTCCTTTGCATCGTACTCTGACAATTTTCTACTCCAAAACATTTACAGAATTAAAGAAAATTGAGCACAGAATTTGTCACATCTGTTTGTTACACAGCTCAGATTTCATGTGCGACTACAACAAATCAACAGGATAACAGATAGAGGTTCAGACGCAATTGGCAAAATATTATCAAAATAGGTCTCAACATTTATTTTAAATTTAGTTCTTTCAGCAGATCCAGGTTTGATCTTAAGAATGTTTCCTTATCCATGGCTAAAAATATTTCGTTTTTTTTTTGACATTTTATCGAAATTCTTCAATTAATAAAGTTGGTGGTAATGGTCATCCAAGAGTTTTGAACTCTGTGAGGAGGTTGTTTTACACCATAATTGTGCGTTCTTCGAGACCTCTGGGAAATCGGAATAGTGGGAGGGTTGTGCGCACGTAATCCAGGATAACCACACCGTCTGCTATTTACGTGGCAGATGGCCGTCCTAAGTCGGCACCCGTTGTCCATTGGTCTCGTTGGTTAATGTTTAGTCTTTTATGTTTCATGTTTCTATTATCTTGTCCCTTTTGCGTCTCTTTCTGTGGGTGTCTGTTCTCTGTGGTTTTTTTTGCATGGGTGTTTTGTGATTTTGCTGTGGGTGCTGCAACCTAGTGTTGTTGGAGATCCCCTCCTTTCTCTTATAGCCCATTTCATTCAATCGTAAACTGGACCTGACATCAGATATACTGTCTAGATTCTTTTCAATATCTGAATTAACTTCTCTCAAATTTGACACGGAACACCGCTTCAAAAGATTTCCCACAGAACAACCTTTGTCTCTCCTATACCATCATATGTTGATGGTATCCATCATCATGATCTGTTCGCAATACCTACATCTTTAGAATAATGTGTAGAATGCGAGTTCTTAATCAATCGGATTGCTTTCTCGATCAAATGATTGCAAGTACATGTAATATCAATTAGTTGCACTTCATTTCATGAGATGTAGCTTTCTTGACTGAATCTTTTATGTCATTGTGATCGTAAGTAGGAGTCAATTGAATACCATTTAAATTTGCTCTCTGCAAAGTAATAGCAATTTCAAGTTCAGAAAATATGGCCAGGGGAGCTGCTGGAGAGGATTTTGGCTGTGCCATGAAGTCATTTAATTGAAAGCATCACTGATGAGGATTTTTCTATCCGAAACACATGTCTGGTGCAGTAAAATTGGTTTAAAACTTTCTTCAAGAAGGTAGGTAGCTGGAACACTTATCATTGAACATCTTAAGTGTTTAGTTATTTTTAGAATTATATGACCAGAAACAATCAAGGTATTAATTCTGCCATTTAATGGTCAGTTGATACACCAGAGCCCTGCATACATCAATCGATCACCAGCTCCTAGGCATTCTTGTCGAATAGATAACCTGGAGCTTATTTTAAGAACATATTTCGAAGTTGAAAAACTGATTGAGAAGTAATCTTTTTTACATTGAACAATGTCACCACTAAGCAGGTCTTTAAGATCCACTTCAATGATTGAAAACAACTTCACGACCCTGGCAGAAATCATCTATGTTAAACATCTTCAAATTCATTAGCATCATTTAAAAGCAGATTAGTTAACAGCGAGGACTAGACATGCACGTTTCGGATATTTAACCCTCGTCATAGATCCTCAATCCAAACAATGAAATATGGCCAATAATGTGTGATAATTATGTCCAAAATATAAGACGTAGCAAGATGACTAGGATATGATGCTACAGGACCCAGGTTTCAGAAATTTGTGACAATTTTGCAAACAGAAATTTTCGAATGCGTTTGAGACAAAGGAGGGGATCTCAAACAACAGCAGGTTGCAGCACCCTTAGCAAAACCCCCAATGCAAATAACACAAAGCAGACAAGCACAATAAGAGACGCATAAGGGACAAGGAACGTCAACGCACAACACAGAAACATCAAACAGAAAGGACTACACATAAACCAACGAGCAACCGGTGACGACTTAGGACGGCTATCTGCCACGGAAATAGCTGAAGGTGTGGTTATCCTGGATTACGATTTGAAGAAACGACCAACCGAAATTGATCAAACTTGGCTACATGTGCCCTCGGGGACTCCTGGTCCGCCAGCAGTGACACTCACCAAGTGGTACAAATGTTAAACGTCTTCAAATTCATTAGCATCATCTAAAAGCAGATTAATTAACAGCGTGGACAAGACATGCACGTTATGTATCATAGACAGTAGCCGCTTCCTTTTGAACAATGTGTCTAATTTCACCCACATCTTTCAAAAGCTTGCTACAAGACTCCATGTACTAGTAAATTGTTTTTCTTAAAACTGTTGACTTGAATACACATATCTTTGTTCTAGATTTTCTCTAAACGTTTTGCATTTTTCAAAGTCCCAACTTTGTATGGAAAAAAACCTTCAAAAATCAAAGTTTTCTCCCTCATTGTCCTTCTCCCATTTTATTTATGAGCAAGTTGCTAAATATGTATTCAGAGTAAAAGACAATAACAAAAACCTTTATTTTGGTACCATAATTGCAGAACCTCATACTACATTTTGAAAAAGTCATTGTATTTTGCAAATTTTCAGCGATTTTTCATCAAAGAGTAGTTGTTTTTCCCAATTTTTCGTACTAGGAAATTGCAAATCTGACTTCTGTATTAATTAGAATGAAAGGCAATAAATTTATTGTGCGTTTGGTACCAAAATTGTTTATTTAGCTACAGAATAAAAAAAGATATGGTGTTTTCCCAATTTTCAACGATTTTTCATCGAAAATCCATCGTTTTCCCCATTTTATGGACAAGTAAATTGGTAAATTGAGCTTGAGACTTAAAGACAATAAAATTGTCGTTCTTTTGGTACCAATTTTGTTGATCTAGCTGCAGCATGGAAAAAGTAATTGAATTTTTCCTATTTTCAACGGGTTTTCTTCGAAAAATTCCATTTTACCCCAAAATTTTGAAATGCCCAAGGATGCCAGAGTGGCATCAGCCGGATTATCAAATAAGAGGGTATTGACAACATTTTCATGCAAAATCATTTTGTGCGTAACAAATTTTTGGGTTTCGTGAATGGCACCTAGACTAGGGAATTTGTCCTTGCTTGGTAAGACAATATAGACTATTGTGCAGTCAGTGGAAGCGCGCTCGCTTCTCACCTCTAAGGTCCCGGGTTCGAATACCAGATTCGGCGAAGGGTCTGATGTGAGGGGATAGGCTGCCCCCCTACCAGGCCTCTGCAGGGGGTTTTCTCCGGGTACTCCGGTTTCCTCCTGCTCCTTGGACCTCCTCGCGCCAACATCTGAGCCAACATGAGACATTGATATAAGTTGTGTAACTTGTTTGATAAACGTTGTAAAATAGATAAAGTTTAAATATAGACTATATACATTCTGAAAAGTAAAAATGCCAAAAGCTAAGAAAATACTGACTTTAATATTAGGGGTTTTAAAAACGAAGTGGAAATACTTATGAAGCATGGCTTTTTCCTATACATCATATAGAAGTATACTACAGAAAGGTACCGATCTTAGCCCAGGAGTCAAAGCGATGTGGGATACTAGTGTAAGTCTCAATTAAAAGGCAATCGCGAACTCCCGAGTAAATGCAGGACAAAGTGCCCAGGAGGAGTGAGCGTCCTCTGACTGCTTTCGACACCCACCACCACTATTCTAAATAGAAACTTGTTAATTCGGTAATGTCCCAGTAGGTTTACGTAAGAGACGGTCTGTTGGAAAGGTTCTACTCAAAGTGTCCAATGCAATATACGCGAGTTGTACAAGAGATTCCCCATTATTTTTGAAGCCCTTTCAGTCTTATGGTCTTATGATCAAGAGGGGAAAACTTATTTGTACATCTGAATCAAAGGGGTTTTTTTTCGCCACAGCATACAAATCATACAAATCATGGACATGTGGTGATCTGTGTGTTGCCTTGTCCTTCCTTTTGGACAACATTTATGTAAGATTTGGTGAGAAACTTTACAAGCAGGATGTAGGAATTCATATGGGTACTAATTGTGCACATCTTGTCCCAGATTTATTTTTATACACGTATAAAAAAGATTTTATCCAAAATCTTCGAAAGCAAAGAAAACACGATGATGTGAAATGTTTCATTGGTACTTCTTGGTACATGGATGATCTCTTACTATCGACAATCCTGTTTTAAAAAGTATAAAAATGTTATTTATCCACAAGAATTGGTTCTAAATAGGGAAAACATTACAAACACAAAAACACCATTTTCTGGACTTAAATATCAAAATTATTAATGGCGAGATTCATACCAGTATGTATGACAAAAGAGATGATTTTGGATTCAACATAGTGAATTTCCATTGGCTTGACGGTGATGTTCCTAGATTACCGTCCTATGGTATCTACATTTCACAGCTCATCCTGTACTGATGTTTTGGATTTTCATAGTAGAAATTAAAGATTACGAAGAAACTTTTAGGTCAAGTTTTCGCTTTCACAAACTACTAAAGACTTTCTGGATATTTAAAAAAAAATTATTGTCAACTTCTTTTGAAATTCGGACCCATACACGCAACAGAGTATATTACTTTGGGTATTTCATAACCTGTATTTTATGGTGACATAATTAACAAAATAAGAAGGATCAAAGATAGACAACATAACCAGCGAAAGTGCGTCAGAATCATCAAACGCCTTTTATAACTTGGATATGATCCTAATGTCGCCAGACGGACACTAGGCTTGGTACTTGACACAACTCCACAGTCTTGTACCAGCGCATTCTTAAAACTTGCACACTGACTGAATGAGACGACGGGACTCAATGACGGGCCCTGGCCAAACCTCTTTATAGAAGACGGGGCCCCGACCAACTGTCCTCTCTGAATGTCAGTCGGACTCCTCGGGTGATAACATACATCAGCTCGCGCCGGCAGAGCACGGATTGTATTACGTACGCCCTCTTTTAATATCCATTTACATATTCATCTGTGTTGCTTCGGCCCCTGCATTTTGCGGTCTTGTTTGTGTGTTGTCATCTGACAGTGAGGAAGTTGTTTTACACTACAAGTGTACGTTTTTCGAGACCTCTTGGAAATCGGAAAAATGGGAGGATAATGCGTACCGTAATCCAGGATAACCACACCTTCTGCTATTTACGTGGCAGATGGTCGTCCTAAGTCGGCACCGGTTGCCAATTGATCTCGTTGGTTTATGTGTAATCTTTTGTGTTTGATGTTTCTGTGTTGCCTCCCTCTTGCGTCTCTTTCTGTGCTTGTCTGCTTTGTGTTTTTGCATTGGGTGTTTTGGGGTTTTGCTGTGGGTACTGCAACCTGGTGTTGTTGGAGATCTCCTCCTTTGTTTTATATCTATACACACCATCTTACCGGGCATAAAATTAAACTTTCTCTACAATGGAGATGCTTAAGTGCCTATTGATAATAATT
This sequence comes from Pinctada imbricata, assembly GCA_033119305.1. Lineage (NCBI taxonomy): Eukaryota > Metazoa > Mollusca > Bivalvia > Pterioida > Pteriidae > Pinctada > Pinctada imbricata. The sequence goes on from VSWD01000013.1 coordinate 55,200,102, forward strand.
GATTTATTTTATGAGTTACTTTCATATTCATACATGTACATGTATAATTATAATACGTTCACATTTTCTTTTATTCCGAAACGCTCAGAGATCTCCGGACCATAAGGCTATACTTGAAAGTATCGAAGATTTCTTTGCGGAGGGGTTCCAACTCTATACCTTCCCAAAGAAAATTTCAAAACAATTTATTATGCACCGGACACGTGTTTCGAATATTAAATTCTCATCAGTGATGCTTCCGGTGGAGCCGCCAAAATTCATTTCAGTAGCGCCCTCTTGTTATATTTTTTGAACTTAAATTTGTAAATTTACTTTAATTAGAGTGCGCGGCTCCGAATTTCCTGTAGGGTCAATTCAGTAGCATATCCAAATAAAAACTATGTTCAAAATAGCATTGGAGGATGGTGCTAAGATGTTAACCTTCTTAAAATTCGATGATATTTTTGGATGAAATGACAAGTTTCCCAAATAGTCAAGTAATAAGTTTGATATCAAATTGATAAAGTGCCAAAAACAAAGCTTCTTTCGGGCGTCAGAGCTGGTAAGAAATAATCAATACACTTAAAAATATCAAATGTCACGGGGAACGAGTTTAACTGCTCCACACTGCAACAGGAAATAAGTGTTTATATTGATAATGCGAAAGGGTTTCAACTCTATACCTTCAAGAAGAAAATTTCTAAACAATTTATTGTGCACTAGACACGTGTTTCGAATATCAAATTCGCATGTATAGCTTCATCTGCAGAAACATGGCTGCGTGTATAAACATTTACGAGCTGGCGGATTTCCTATATTTAATTATTTAAGTTATTCTCCAAAATCTTATTATGTACAGATACATGTAGTCATATTATCAGCGTGAGCTACTATATACATTTTTGTCACAAAAGAAGCTTAAATAAAAGATAGATATCGTCATCCGAAAACTCCATATCGTTTATACTGTATGACACTAAATACGTTCATATTTTGAGTAAGTTAATACTCACAAGTTGTAATAACACGCAGTACTTTGACGTATGGATAACCCCCTCCTCCAAACATCTCCTTATCTATTACAACGTTTAACATAAAGCTATGTTACACAAAAACAAAGTGGATCTACTTTAGGCTAATTCGACATTTAAAAAAACAGAATCGATTGCCCTGACAAAAATCTCAGATCCTTCCTAATGAAATATAAAATTGTGTCATGACACTTAAAAATCAACGAAAAGAGAACCATTCCCTCTCTTGACAATTATATAAATATATATTCTAATTTTTTTCCTCCTTAGCTTGTTATTATATGGATTCCCTAGACTACCATCTAGGTTGTTTTATTTCTGTAAATTGTGACCTTTTGTATCCTGACCGTGAAGTAATTCTTTCTGTGTCGTCCCTTCAACCATTAGCGACTTTCAAACAAAGTTTGATTAATACTTCTAGTAAATTGTGACCTCTGGATACTCCACATGGTATATTGAGCGATGAAAATATGACCTTGAACGTCTATCGATGTAGTCTTCTCTTCATGAGCAAATAAATGACAATCAAAGAAACAGATGACTGCTGCAATGCTTGGTTAAAGTGGTGCACATGTATTACAATTCTTTATTATCATGATTAGCACTTTCGACTTTTAGAAGGCTACGCTTTACGTTGTCAAAGAATAAAATGATTTGATATGATCTAAGTAAGATTTAAATGGGACTTGCAGTTTTTCAAAACCAAGGAATTATTTTTGAGACATTTCATTTCCGGAAGTATCTAGTTTAAACATATTTTATTTTCCAAAACATGAAAATGGGATTGGGCAAAAGTTATGCCAACATTATAAACGCCCTCTCCGGAAGTATCTATCTGTTACAGTTACTGCTGTACAGTATTCTAGCTTTGCACCTTCCTCAAAATATAGTGCTGTGTCTAGTTCAGGAATTTGCTGTCTGAAACGTCCAAAATGCAAGAACAATAATTAATATTCTCCTTCTCGAAAAAAATTTCAATTTCAAATAAATAAATGGATCACATAAAAGAAAGGAGGGGATCTCCAACAACACTAGGTTGCAGCACCCACAGCAAAATCCCAAAAAACACAGAACAGACACCCACAGAAAGAGACGCAAAAGGGACAAGGAACACCAACTCACAACATAGAAACATGAAACATAAAAGACTACACATAAACCAACGAGACCAATGGGCAACCGGTGCCGACTTAGGACGGCCATCTGCCACGTAAATAGCAGACGGTGTGGTTATCCTGGATTACGTGCGCACAACCCTCCCACTATTCCGATTTCCCAGAGGTCTCGAAGAACGCACAATTATGGTGTAAAACAACCTCCTCACTGTTAGATGACCACACACAAACAAGACCGTAAAACGCAGGGGTCCAGGCAACACAGATGAATATGTAAATGGATATAAAAAGAGGACGTGCGTAATACAGTCCGTGCTATGCCGGCTGTAGCGAGCTCATATATGTTATCACCCGAGGAGTCCGACTGACATTCAGAGAGGACAGGTGGTCGGGGCCCTGTCTTCTCTAAAGAGGTTTTGACAGGGCCCGTCATGGAGTCCCGTCGTCACAGTCAGACAGAGTGCAAGTCTTAAGAATGCGCTCGTACAAGACTGTATATTGGTCAAGTACCAAGCTTAGTGTCCGTCTGGTGACATTAGGATCATATCCACGTTATAAAAGGCGTTTGATGACTCTGACGCATTTTCGATACATATCCTGTCTACCTTTGATCCTTCTTATTTTGTTAATTATGTCACCATAAAATGCAGGTTGTGAAATACCTAAAGTAATATACTCCGTTGCTTGTATGGGTCCGAATTTCAAAAGAAGTTGATCATAATTTTTGTAAAATTTCCAGAAAGTCTTTACTAGTTTGTGAAAGCGAAAACCTTGACCTAAAGGTTTCTTTGTAATTTGTAGATTTCTATTATGAAAATCCAAAACATCAGTACATGCTCTAGCATACCGGATGAGCTGTGAAATGTAGATACCGTATGACGGTAATCTAGGGACATCACCGTCAAGCCAGGGGAAATTTTCTATGTTGAATCCAAAATCATCTCGTTTGTCATATACACTTGTATGAATTTCTCCATTGACAATTTTGATATTTAGGTCCAAAAATGGTGTTTCAGTGTCTGTAAAGTTTGCCTTGTTTAGAGTCAATTCTTGTGGATAAATAACATCTTTATACTTTTCAAAAACAGGATTATCGATAGTAAGAATATCATCCAGGTACCTAGAAGTACCAATGAAGCATTTCACATCATCATGTTTTCTTTGCTTTTGAAGATTTTGAATAAATTCCTTTTCATATGTGTGTAAAAATAAATCTGCAACAAGAGGCGCACAATTTGTACCCATAGGAATCCCTTCAACCTTCTTGTAGAGATTCTCACCAAATCTTACATAAATATTGTCCAAGAGGAAGGACAAGGCACTACACAGGTCGCTACATGTCCATGATTTGTATGATTTGTATTCTGTAGCGGAAAAGAAACCCTTTGATTCAGATGTACAAATATAAATTTTCCCCTCTCGATTATAGCACCATTTAATGAGTTTGGACAATTGATCATTGATCTTGTCGTGAGGAAGCGTGGTGTACATATTTGAAAAATCGTATGAAGCAATCGTATTGGCTTGAAAATTTCTAGATTTTATCTTGTCAATCACATCCCCGGAATTTTTTATAGACCAAAATAAATTTACATCATTCCTGTTAAGAACAGTTTCACAATATTTTGCAACGTGTTACTTTACCGCCGTGAGGGCTGACGTCAGATGTCTAGACAAACTTGTAGTTGAGCAGTTGTTAGAATTAGCAATGTATCTAAATTTGTAAGGAGATTTGTGCAGTTTTGGTATGCAGTATATTGTAAGAAGATCCAATTTAGAAATAGGGATGTTGAATGAAGAAATTTCACTGCTATGTTTGCTCAAATTGTTAGGGACACTTTCATTGATTTTGATATAAGTATTTGTAGACGAAAGTTCCGAAACTAAAGTTGATATATTGTAAAGTTTTCATATGATTATGGTGTTGTTGGCTGCTTTATCTGCAGGAGCGAAGACAAATTTTTCATGTAAATTACGTAATTTGGATTTAAAATATCTTTCAGATCTAGAACTTGGATTTTCAAAAAGATGAGGATTTTTGTGGAAGTTGTCTATTCGAATGTCAGTAATGTCCAAAATGAGGTTTTTCCAGTCATTCAGAGAATGCGATTCGACTCCTTCCGATTTACACCGTCGTTTGGTATAGTTATCTAAGGCTTCCTTTAGTACTTCGCGACATTTAATAAAATCTATCTTGGATGAGATTCTATACTTAGGTCCTTTTTTGAGAAGACCACGGAGCTGCCTGTCTTGGATAATTGAAAAGTCACCTGTAATAATATGACCAGCTGGTTTATATAGATATTCAGATGTTGCACATTCTCAAGAAGCAGGACATGATTCAAGTATTTTAGGATCTGATGTAACTTTGTTGTAGTTAAAAACGAAATTTCGAATAGGTCTCTTATATTTGTAACAAATAAGAGGAGGTTCTAAATTTTCAAAATATTGAGGAATAGCACTTTGTACACGATGATCCCGAAAAATATTAGAGATGTTAAGAAGATCGAATCCTTTGTTAATAAATGAAATTTTTAAGAATCGTTTTTTAGGTGGGATGTTTTTAACAACTGGATAAAGTTTATTCTGTGCGAATGCAACAATGATATTAAGTCTGAATCAATCAGTATTTCTTAAGAATGCAACCAGTGCTTCATCCAAAATAGATTTCAATTGAACTGCTGGAACTGATGAGAGAGCATGAAGCAGTTCATGTCTGCCGCCGTTGCGAGCAATGATCAGAAGATCGTTGAGGGTACGGTGTAATCTAGATCTTATTCTGAGTTTTCGGTTTCGTCGTCTTCCGTGAGACCTATGCTTCCGTTTAGTGTTTGGGCGGATTGAAAATACATTAATATTAGTTGACGTCGAGGAAATGTTTCCTTGTCCATAAATTTGATCGTTTTGACCAAGGGGGTACGCAGTTTGGAGTTTTGTGATCCAGGCAAGTTCAGCTTGTAGTCGGCGTTTTTTAATTTCCGTTTTACTAAGATTTTTAAGTTTAGAAAAAGACTGAACCGGTGTAATAGTTATATCCGAAATGGAATGATTGTATTTTACGAAGTGATTATAAAGGAAATTTCTTTGTTTTTTGTGATGTGAGTTTCTTATCTGATACGAATGACTTCTAAAACGAGATTTTAAGGCCTGACCTGTTTCTCCAACATATTGGGCGCCACGTCCCCTAGCTTTTCATGTTATAACATAAATGACATCTTGGTACGATCAATCGATGTCGTTTTCAATCTCAATTTTAAAAGTCTGCCCGTTAACACTTGATTTAATTGTGGAATTGCAATTGATGAGCGGACACATACCGCATCTATTCCCTTTGCACGTAGAAACTGCTATGTTTGTTGTTAAATGTAGAGCCTGCAGATGGAGAAGTAGGTGTAATACGTCTACGGGATTTAAATTTAAGAGGTGACAGAAGTACTCTGGGTGAGGAAAAAAGTTTATTACTGTTAAAAGTCGATGATGGGAAAGTTACTGTTGTGATAGAGGGTAATCTCAAAGGAGTAAGTTTAATACGAGGCGACCTTAAAAATGCCATAGTGAGATGATCAAAGAAGGGTGAGTAGAGATCCTGCATGGAAGACACTACAACAAAGTCAAGTTAGAGAACGAAATGGAATTAAAACACTTCAAACATCGGGTCACGGGGAATTGTATTACCAACTCCACACTGCAACACGAAATAAGTGTAGATATAAAAGAAAGGAGGGGATCTCCAACAACACTAGGTTGCAGCACCCACAGCAAAATCCCAAAACACCCATGCAAAAAACACAGAACAGATACCCACTGAAAGAGACGCAAAAGGGACAAGGAACACCAACTCACAACATAGAAACATGAAACATAAAAGACTACACATAAACCAACGAGACCAATGGGCAACCGGTGCCGACTTAGGACGGCCATCTGCCACGTAAATAGCAGACGGTGTGGTTATCCTGGATTACGTGCGCACGACCCTCCCACTATTCCGATTTCCCAGATAAAATCAACTTTAATTCTTGTTTTCACTGCACATTCGTGACGCATTAATCCATTTTATTGTTTATGACAAAGTTAGGAAAGTAGGAAAGATAACTCAACAAAGTTATGGAGTTGTCTTTCTTATATCCAACACTGAGAAACTACATGTAAGTCTTGATAAAAGTATATATCTTGTAGTATAGTTTGATAAACATAGTTTGTATTGTTTGAAGAGCACATGTAAAATAAATATTATAAGCTTCACATATGCATTCTGTGTTAGAAAAAATCATCATCATTGCCCTACTATAAAATCATAAAACATTTATCCGCTGACAATAAATTTTGAATAGAAGTATCTCTCAGGACATTCAGTCCTTTGATTTAATTTTGCACATTTCGTTTTTCGAACATAAGGACTTCTTCAAACGCATTCCAGTATTTCTGTTTACAAATTTCTGAAACCTGGGTCCTGTAGCATCATATCCCAGCCATCTTGCTTCGACTTTCCGTATATTATTGACATGATTTCACAGATTTTGGCCATATTCCACTGTTTAGATTTAGGATAACTGACGAAACGTGCATGTCTGATCCATGCTGTAAATTTATCTGCTTTTAAATGATGCTATTAAATTTGAAGACGTTTAACATTTAAATAACATAGCGTTTACATTATATACGTCGTTTGTGTCACAAAAAAATGAAGAAGAAAAAAAGAAAGAAACTCAAATGTCACTCGGGATAATTAAAGCTATGATTCTGACATTTAAGTTTCTTAACTAATAATCCACAATTCTAGAAAAATTTAGATATCAGCAGAAATAAGACCTATTGAATACAAAATTCCAGTAATCGCTGTAATAATCATTACGTTCACAAAATTATGTTCAGGATGTAACAATTTGCCTAGTACCCGAGGCCTTCCGAAGTGCAAGCACGAAGCTTCGTGCTTGCACTTAGGAAGGCCTCGGGGACTAGGCTAGTAACAATTACCCCTTTTGTACACTTGACTTTATTTAATCAGAACAGCCATATAAATCGGGTGACCTACATGAGAGGACGAACAGTAAAGTGTACAAATAATCATACGGTAAGAAAATCAAAAACGGTAAAAATTTTAGAAATAAAAGAAACCGGAAATAAATATTAGTTTTGCTTTGAAAAGAAAAAAAAAATTCTTGAATCGATATCGGCCGAGATGTACTTTCGGTTTCTTTTTCCGTTGTCAGTAATTTGGGGGAGGAGTGGCTTCCAAAATTATCCCTAATACAAGAATGTTGTGGAGCAACCATTTGATTTCTATGGGGAGAGGGGAGGGGGAAGCTAGACTTTGCGGGAAAAAAATCCGGATTATGAAATTGCCCCAACCTGACCTTTCCACATGCCCCGAAAACAGTTTTATGTGTGTCATTAACTAATTTTAGTACGAAATAAAAATGAAACAAAGTCTTAATTCAAAGAACGAAATGAGCCTGTCTGCGTTGAGTATATCTTAAGTGAATAGATTTTAGGTTTCATATGCCATTTCAGAAATGAAAAAGAAGTGATATGGTAGAAATATATCCCTTTATCGTGTTAAGGCACCCTTTTGAATTATTTAATATGGCCAAAAATCACGCTGAATGATTTGAGCTTTAAAAGCTTCTTAAATTTACATTTTTGTAACATTGGAAAATTCAAGAAAAAATAACCCACCCGAAAGGCGGGCGAACATTTTCGCCCTGCCCCTTCCCCAAAAAATCAAAATGGTTGCTCCCTTACTGCATAATTGTCAATAAAATTATTATATTTGTTACATTCTGTTTACTGTTGTTCTTTTTTTTTTGTCTAAAACTATCTAATATTATCCATTTACATAGTACCGGTATTCTAGAAATGAATTGTTATATTGTTCCAAATCCGCAAGACGAATATAATCTTGCTTATGTCAGAGTATATAAAACCAAGAATCGATTCTCAGATCTATCTAATATCATCCAATATACATGTACCGGTATTCTAGAAATAAATTGTGATTTCCTTTTAATCTAGAAAATAGTATCCTGTTTCACTTAGCTGATCTGATAAACCTTATGTCTTTTTCTGACTTTAAATTTTGGGAGAGAAAAATTTAAAGTCAGAAAAAGACACTTATATAGCCAGCATTCCGAGTTGAAGATACGCAACTGGACAGAAAATACGAGATCAAAATAAATTGTTTCTCTAACTTGACCGATGATAGAAATTTGGTTCAAATGACTTCCAAGCTACTTCAAAATAAAATGAGCGTTCATTTGGAAGTTCTACACACGGGTCTTCTATCAGAGAGCAGCCTTCTGGAAGACAATTCCACATTAAAAAACTAGTTATGTGTAGTGCCTCCTAGTTTAAGGCCCGGTCACACTGCACTCCACGTCTATATCACGTTCAAAAATCTGCTGGACGTGGTCGTACGTGGTAATTTTTGCAATGACTGTGCTTTGCACGGGGTATGACCGCCGGCGGCTGTTCCACTGCTGAAACACTGCCTAAGCACGGCTCACGACGTCCAACCACGTCTAAAACTAAACGCGTTCGTGACAAGACGTTATACACACGGTTATACCCGTGATACCAACGCGGAACACCCGTGCAATGGCCGTGATAGACCGCTTAATCTTTCGCGTCTTACCGCGTCTTCTCCAAATCTTAATCACTGCCGGAACACGGATTATCACGTGTGTTTCGCGTGCGTTACACGTCTTTACCACGTGCACTGTCCGTGGTTGTCCGCGGTATAAAATTTTGAGCAGTTCAAAACTTCTTTCCGCGTCCAACGCCGTTCATATTTTTTACCGCGTCCTAGCACGTCTATAAATCGTCTGTAGCGCGTCTTAAAAGCGCACAACAACGTCTGCTTCACGGGTGACCTTTTTTGAACGTGTTTTGGCCGTGATCAAGCCGTAAAGCGCAGTGTGACCGGGCCTTGAAATTATTTTCTTCGGCGGTCCAATCAAATGGGCGGATGGGTTGTCCTACATATGGTTGTTTTAAAATTATACGTTAGAACGGGAAAAATCATCCAAAAATTCAAACAAAACAGTTTTAACATGAAGGAAGGGGTCCTAACCCCTCCCTGCTTCTCCGACCCCTCTCTCTAGATCCGTGTTTGTAATTACATATTTAGCATCAAAGTTGTTTATATCTTTTTAACAAATTGTTTCGAATACTCAGTAATCTGCCTCTACGGCAGGTTATAGTAATAATGGAGATTTGAAATTTAGCAAGCTTTAGGACACAAGCTTTATCGGCAATGCGGTCAAGTGCACTTGAATTAAGACTTCTTCTTCAGGCTCTACTGTTGCTTCAACCTACAAAATCATCGGCGCCAGAAACTCTTCCATTCTATTCTCAATATTTTAGAAGTGAAGCGAATGTTCCCGGTGAACTAGTAAAATGTTATCAGATGCGAGTATACCCAGGACGAATACTTCCAGTGCGAAAAGGTTTTGGTTCGAGTCATCCCGCAACCGTTTTATGTATCTTTTTGTCAAAGAGTTCCGATAATTTGTAAAATTTGACTTTGACTTTAACGGATAAACAGTTAAACACGGATTGAAACAAACTAATTGGCTCTGCGAGTTAGCTCGCTTACCAGCCACTCGTTACCCCTTAAATTTATAACAAAGCGTGGTAAATCTTTTTATTTCCTCAACCTGCTCTAAAAAAAGATTTTCTAGACTAGCAACAAAGTAGATTTATTACTACAAATTCTGATCTTGATATTTTTGATGTCTTAGGTCCTGTCCATTTAACAATTCTGTGCCTTTTAAAAACATCAGCAACTCGCATACAAAGTTAGATGAATATTCAAAATAAATCACGACCTCTAGATTGTCCATATAATATTATCAGTGCCAGGGAAAAGGACACATGTATTGTTGTAATACTTTTGACTCTTTCCCATTTCTTCATATTTATGTTTACACATGCCAATGTGACCCGGACGTTCGACTTCTGACCTCTGACCTTGGAAATGAATTCATGTATTCTTTTCACCACTGACAAATGAATGCTACAAAAAGGGTGAGACTTTTGAACCGATCAATGCTCCAATGCTTGGTAAAATGTGTGCTTCATTCTTTGGCGTTTTCAACGGACACACGTGTCAAAGATATAGTTTAAACGTAGCATATTCATTGCAACCAATTTCCCATTCATTACATTTTGTATTTCAACAATAAAGACTTTTAATCTAGCTATCTTGTGCATATTTAATATGTGGTTCAACAGGGTGATTAAATGTTCTGACATTGTACTTTCTTAATAATCCACAAATATAGACAAAAATGACATCTATATGAACAACACCTGTATGATAAAATTCAGAGAACTCGCTGTAAGATCATACACTTGAAAATATTGTCTTTCAAAATTATTAAGGAAGTAAATAATCAGTAACCCTTATGTACCTCTGACTTTATTTCGCATTGGAAATAGAACAGCCATATTTGTATACATATCTGGTAGCTTACAAGTAACAATGGAGGACAGTAAAATAAACCAATAACGGTAAGAAATACAATTGCAGTAAAAGCTAAAAAAAAAAAATTCAAAAGATGGCAATAGTACTGTTTTTTCTTAATCGATATCGAGCAAAATCTACTTTCGGTTTCTTCTTCCTTTGTATTCCTTTGATGCAAAGGAAATGAACACATAATGAATGATAATTTGTGTATTTCTTATTGTCATGACACATTGGAATGGCACAGTAATTTGTAGGGGGTATGTTACTTCCTTTCTAGTCTAATTGATGTAAATTGTCTGGTAAATACATTCTGGTAAGTTTTGTTTCTATTTGTCTGAAACTATTAAATATTATCATTTATCACATGATACACCCGTTATGCAGTTTCATAAAGCCATTTCATAAATATATGGACCCAGTTGCACAATGCGTTGTTAAATTTAACTATAAGTTAAAAGTTAACTTCAAGTTAAATGTTAACTCATAGTTAGCTAACTACATGGTTAAATCCCGTTGCACATTCACGTAGTTAGCTAACTATGAGTTAACTTTGTGTTAAGAATTTAACCATAGAGTTAACTCTTAGTTAACATAATTTACCCATGATGCAACTGAGCTCAGACTTACAACTGAACTCAGCCTTGGTTATTCTTCCTATTTTACGTGATAGAACTAGTAAAAACAAACATTTATACTTCAAAACCTTTGTTTAGCGATGTTGACGACTATGGTGGCGTCATTACGGTTTCTTATATGACGTCATTTTACCCTCTATGTGCGCTTATACATGACGCCATTTGGCACTTTATTTGCCGTCACGCTAAAAATAGGAAGGGGATTCCTAAATATTCGTGACGGTTATGCCGCTAGACTGTTGTGATTTTTTCCGCTTGTGAGATGTTCTTTGAAAGGAAACGAATTTATCGTAAATCTTTATTTTAAAATTAAAAGCGCAAGCTTTGTTGAAGCACCAATTTTTGCTGAATTCTGTCGTAAAAAATTCAGCCTGTGCGAACGCCAATCTGCAAAAATATTTTAAAAAGAAAATCGCTGCAACTGAAGACCGAAAAAGAAGAAGAATTACTGAATTGAACAAGACATAAATAAAGAATGATCTAGATTTAATACATGACCTGATGACAACTAGGTACAAGTAAATTTTGCAATCAATCAACTTTCGGGAGAGAGGGCAGGGAGACTTAAAACACAATCAAGTTCGACATCCCTCCCCCCCCCCTTACGCTAAAAATAAATATGTGTATTCTGGACCGAAGAGCTGCCCGTGATGCAAAGAATTAGAATACATTTTCTGGCTCTGAAAATAAAGCCTACGCTCACGCAGCAAGATACGCCTGTTGGGATTTTTTACAACATCCAAATATCTAAGTCCCATAACTTCATAAAGACAAATCGGATGAACCTGAAATTCGAAAGGCGGCATTCTCGCTCTCGCAATCTAAGAATTCTATGGATTCTATGGATTATGCGCCAAAAAAATTAAAACATGTTCTATATGTCAAACAACATCCTTTCTTCTTGAAGTATACAAAATTCCAAAACAATTCACCTAAACATAGATTTTTAAAGAATTTTTAACTTTTTCAGTATATTTTCACAGTATTTTAACATTATAAGTCCCATAACTCCGTAACAACAAATGGGATTAACATGAAACTCTTCAAATTTTGACAATGTAGAAATATCATGAAAATACGTTGACGCATATTCAAGTTATTGCGTTCCATACGCGGACGGACAGACGGACGGACTTCGCCATCCATAATACGACCCGTCAAATGACGGTCGTTTTAAAAAGAAAATTAATGCTAAAAGCAGAAAACATAGTTGGCCCCTGTATACGAATCAAACAGTTGCTCCCTAATATGCTAGTTACAAATTTGTAAATTCGTCGAAATTTTGGATCTGCATGATGTAGAGGGAAATTATTTCATTGGTGATCCCTACCGTTAAAATATATATATTTGTTATCGTAAAACTGAACTTTGTGTCATACACATGCATAATGAAAACCGAAAAAAGCCTTTCATTGATGTAGTTTCATTAGTAGTCAATCTAAATAATTACATGATAAATTTTTTGCTTCTAGTTAAAATTTATCAGGACGACAGAATGTATCCATGAATGCAAATGTTGAATGCAAATAATGGTGAAAGAAATAAACAGAGAATAATTGGGAAGGGGGGGGGGGGGTTAAAAATCTTATTTGCAAGCCCTTGTGGTATACATGCACCATGTGCATGCAATCTAAATGACAAAGGCGGATACGGGAACTGAGTATGTTTGAGAAATTGTTTTTAAAGAATAGGAAGCCTAGGGGACTTTGCAATTTCACCAAGATTGGTATAGTTACTTAGTTTATGTAAACTTTTAAACTCAGAAAATCATAACTCTCAGAGTGATCGTCTAACTTCTTGTCGATCCTGACATATTATATATCTGAACAGATTACACGTGAAAAAGTTCCAGCTGACGTAGGGTGTAAACCAGAGACCCCTTGCGCTTCCCAACTTTAACTGCTTTCGAATGATCATACATGTGTCGGGAAAAAAGCAGTAGAAATCGTGCAGCGTTGATATTGAATAAGTAAAAGAAAAAGAAGAAGAAAAGAAAATGGTTATTTATTCAACATTCTAAATTACGTATTGAAGATCTAATCTTGATGAAACTTGACATGTATACATAGCCACAAGGTAATGATTTAGCGCATGTGCCCCGATCGAAACTGGTAGTTGGGACTAAAGCGCATAAGGTCGAATGGGCGCTTTTTTCTTCCATGAATGAAAATTATGATGAAAATGAATTATGAGTAAATGAAATTTTTGCTGTCTAAAATCGATTCAATCTTCATGAAATTTGACATGAACTTAGCCCCCACAGAGTCTCTTTTTTTCGATTTGTATAGCGTTATTCCCGGATCGAACCTGGTAGAACTACTGGGAAAAATAGCCCAGATAGAGCAATTTCTCCAGAGTACGAATTTCTTGTCGTATGTCGAGACTAGAAAGTCAGCTAGCGGTTTGGTTCAACAGAAGCATGGCTCTTTATTTTCATTTTTCCCCCGGTTTTCCCTGACTTATTTATCCCCCCCAACGAAGTTCAAATGATGGGGGGGGGGTTAATTGGAAAAACTATGTCCGTCTGTCAGACCGAGTAAGAAGTTATAGCTATCTCTTCAAGTATTTCGTATTTCACACATACATTTTGTACAATGACCTAGTGACTTTGACCTTTGACCTTAAAAACAATTAGTAGTACTTAGTCAAGTTTGTTAATTTTGGTCCAATCCTTTCAGGGCCTGAGGGATGGATCTTGGGTGGGATCAAATAAGTTCTAGAGGGTACATTTCATAAAAAAAACTTCTTCTTCAGAACCACTGTATGGACAGAGAAAATTATCTCAGTGATCTAGAAGGATGTTGTTTGATAAAAGTTTGTTCATTTCGTTAAATTCCAACATCTTATTTTTGACACGTTCTATGTCCTCTTTACTTTATTTTAATGCAAAAATTGAAGAGGGGAGGGGGGGGGGGTGTTGATTGGTTGGTTGGTTTGTCATTTTTAACATTTTCAACTTCTCCCCCAAAATTGCTCAATTTTCGTCATATGTAACTCTGAATGAAATGTTTCAAAATCTCATCTTTTGGATTTTAAATGGTTTTTAAAGAATCGTAAGTATGGCAAATAGGTATGTTTTCTGTGCACATGTACCCAAGGCCTGTTCAAAGAGTTGTAGGTTCAAATCCCGACAGGGACAAAAAAATCTTTCCTTTTAGCTCGACTGAACGAAACTCACGTGAGCTATTTTCATAGCGCGCCGTCCGTCTTTTTTTTTTTTTTTTTTTTAACATTTTAAACATCTCCATCAACATAATTTCACGAACCTTCACAGGAAGCAAGTACACAAGATCCACTACCAAGTTTGTATTTTTATTTTCTTATTTTTTTTTTTTTTTTTTTTTTTTTGCAGATCGGTCAATCAACAAATATGGCCACCAAGGGCTCTGATTGGCTGACCCATTTGTCTGCACAGAATAAATAGAAAGATTGATAGAAAGATTTATAAAATTAAGCACATAATCTGAAAGGTAGAAATCAATGTTTGTATATTTTCAATATAAATCAGCCCGGCTTTCATGCCCATTTTTTAGCCAATCGATCACTTTCAAGATGGGCTTTGGTTTTCTGACGCATTTTCAACATATCCATAATTTTATGAAACCTCACTGTTCGGAAGTACTCAAAGCCTCTACCCTTTGTCTGCAAACAAGGTGAGCGATGTGGCCCCTTGGGTATCTTGTTTATTATGATCCAATTTATTGATCAACATAGCATTTTTTCCGTAATAAGTTAATTTCCCTCAATAAATTATTTACCTGTTAGGATTTCAATGTGATATATATATATATCGTTCTAATATCACATTAAAATCCCAACAGGTTAATGAGAATTTCCGTGTTCTCAGATGAGTGATACGCCCTGGACCTCTTTTTTTTCTCTCGCTTCCTTAGTTTAGCAATCCCCTTGCAAACATTATAATATAGAGTTGCCAAAATCTCACGTGCTAGAAATGACGTCATGTTTGCTTAACGTCATTGATCCTCGAATATTTGATTGAAATTTGAACATAAAACTTTTACTATTTTCCACATAAAGAAAGGAAATATGCAAGATAAAAAAAATTGTCAGCATATTTCACCAAATACGATCAATTGATAAGATATCATAGATCGAATATACGATTCTATCAAATATTGCATCAATTTTATTTTGACGGACTAAGATATGTATGTTTTATGTCAGAATTTTTCTCATCCATTGAATTTTTTATTCATTTGACAATCTAAAGAGCTAAAGATATAAAATTGTACGATAATTAGTAAAAGGCTGACACATTTGTAATCTAAGACTTAGATATTATCTGAAATTTTGAATAAACTACGGTTTTCCAGCCTTTACAATGAAATATACTGGGAAATAGCCTTTAGTTTGTTTGAAACGGCAGAATATTCGATGTTTAAGTTCATGGTTAAAAAGTTAATCATGCCCCAGACCACTGTTAAATTTTCGGCGTTTAACCACAAACTTAACAACGAGTTAACTCGACGTTATCTCTGTGCAACAGACTTAACTTGGAGTTAAGCTAACCATGAACTTAACCACAAGTTAACTCGTGGTTAAATTTAACAACGCATTGTGCAACCGGGTCATGATATGATAACACGTTACATATCGCTCTGCTTGAATGCGATTGGTCAAGTCTGGAACCGAATCACATAAACCTTGACAAATGTGACCTTTCAAATATCGGTCAACTGTTAAATTCAGACAAAGAGTCAATATCAGTGATTAAAATTGTTGTTGTTGAATTAATTGCATTAAAATATTATTCAAAATTGAAATACTTTTCTCTCACGCACAGAATATCTATACGATGGGGACACTACTTCTCATGGCGTAGCAGACGACCTCAAGATCACGGCGTGGTTCGCCTCTGTAGTTCTCGGAAACGTTGATTTCACGTTGGAAATACACATTTTAGGCAATATCATGTGATAAAAAGAATCTCAAATGAATTTTCATTTCATACGATGTATTATGAAACTCGTTGTGCGTTCCATATTATATAAAACTCACAACTCGTTTCATAATACATCGTATGAAATGAAAATTCATTTGAGATCCTATATATATGCACTATATATGCAGGCATTCTTGTAATACGTAGATCGTGCTTTCCTTGTGATGTTTAAAAAGGTACCCTGTTTAATAAAGCTTTCATTCTTATCTGATCTTACGTAGCCACGATTTCTACACTAACTTAAAAAAAATTAGCATTCCGAGTTGAATATCACAGTATGGACACTTACCTGACAGAATAAACAAGTAAAACACAAATTGTTTGTTTTACTTGGCCGAATGATAGGTAACAATTTCTTGTTTATCAAAGATCGGGAACGCATGCATTTTCAGAGATAGATACCCGACCAAAAACAAAAAAAAAACACACCACATATCATTTGTGGGTCAAGCGAGAATTATTCTACATACATTGTACTAGTATTAAGGTCAGTGGCGTAGTTATACTATGGTCTCGCGGAACACCTGTCTCGTAATGTCGCTTTGAGGGAAGGGGTGTTTTTCTTTTTTTCCCAATCTGTTGCCATGGCAACCAACTTATTTAACATTTTATATCTTAATATTCACAATACCCCCTCAAAGTACTAGAACACATATAGACATTACTTTCTTCAGCTTCCATGTGCCAGAACATTGAATGGAAACATACCCAAAATGACTCTAAAATTATGCAAATTTGAGCAAAACCTACCCATTTTCAGGTCGCCATAGCTCAGGGAAAAAATTTCCCACAAAATATGGTTACTATGTATCTCTAGATAAAATCTGAAACTTTCAAATGGTACCAAATTACATACCTCTTCCGTGATTCATTTTCTCACAAATTTATCATGTATGAACAAGACTGGTATTTTCCCTCCATATTTCTTACCTATTTTCAGTACATGGTCAAAACAGCAAACCGAAAGTAAGCTGGCTGCATGGGAGTTTCTACACAGTTTCGGATCTGTCTAAGAAGCCTATTTTCAGCAGAAAATCCTCCCAAATTTATTAAACTTCAAAAGTCATCATTTCCTATTAAAATTTAAAGCAACTTTAAGTTTACTTAAAATAAGAATTTTGACAGTGGTCACTTTTTTGAAAAGTCGCTACATGGAAAAGTCTAGAGGTGTTCCGCGAGACCATAAACATGTCATTCCTCCCCCTTCGAAGATTTTTTTTGGCGAATATACTAGAATTTGAGGTTTTTCGAGTTAAACGCAACTCTCCATTTTGTGTTGCGCATTTTAGTTTTGTCGCACTACTCTACCGAAAGAACAATACCATGCGAATAGCCATATCACGTATTGCGGAAAAAATGAAAGAAGTCGTCAAATACAAAAGTCTTAAAATTCCATATGTTCATGTTATTGACTATCAGTCAAAGGAACTTAAATGATTGAAAAAGTCCAAAATGATGTTTTGATAAGCAGTTGACAAGGCAACGACAAAATTTTGTCGCTTCGGAGCTCGATAAACCGTTCCGTATATTAGCCGAAGTGGAAAACACAGTCAACAGCAGTTATAAGGTTTGCAAGAAAATGGTTGCTTTGGTAACAACAATTGTCAATATTTGACTATTTTCTACTAAATATACTATTTTTGTATACATAAGTAGTATATAGTGAGGCAGACAAATCACCAATACTCAAAAACTCAAAGGAGCAAAGGAGCAAAAGTTGATCGATGTGGTATGTAGATCTGAATATGAAGGATGAATGAGCATCCGATCATAAGGCTATAATATAATCAATTTTATAACACCTAAAATCAGTATCAATGACCATAAACTATGAATTATAAATAAAGGTGCCATGCGTTTTTTATTGCACCCATAATCAATATTAATACTCATATGAAATATAAAAAGATGATAACAAAGACAGAGTATGTATTCCAATCTTATGGAGAGATGATGCAATCCATGTGAACATTTTTCACCAATAATTTCGTGTACGATTTTATGAAGATGTCTATCCGACTACAATACGGAGATTTGTTGGAAACTAACGATGTGGATATAATCTGTCATCAAGTGAACTGTTTTACAGTGAAATCTCATGGTTTGTCTGAACAAATTTCCAATAGGTATCCAAGGGCTGATATCTACCAAACTCGCAAATCATTTAGAGAGAGGAATTTAGCCACCATCTATACCCGCGGTATCCCTGGAAATATTCAAAGCTTTCAGAATCCAGGTCATCCTAGTATACGTTGTTGTTTGAATTTGATTGCACTTGGGTTGATCCGAGGCAGTGGACCCTGTCCTTTATCGACCAGCGGACTCCCAAATAGGTGCAGATGTTATATATAAAGTCGGATCATAAGGCTATAATATAATCAATTTTTATGACACCTAAAATCAATATCAGTGATCAAATAAACTATGAATTATGAATGAAGATGCAATGTGTTTTTATTGCTCTCAAAATCAATGCTAATAAATTATAAAGTATGAATCGATAAAACACAGAGTATGTACTCCATTCTTTATGGAGAAATGATGCATTCTTGATGATTTTTTTTTCACCAATAGTTTAATGTAAGTGTATGTAAAGATGTCTACCCAACTACAATACGGAGATTTGTTGGAAACTAACGAAGTCTGGTGATTGCCCTAAGGAATCAAAGAACTCACAAATATTTCCTTGTTCTGGGAAATAGAATGCAGTCCAATGTTTTCCAGGTTGTCCACAACTATCGGTATTTACAACATCACAGACAAATCACCAATACTCAAAAACTCAAAGGGGTAAAGGGGCAAAAGTTAGTCGATATGGGATGCAGATCTGAATATGAAGGATGAATGAGCATCCGATCATAAGTCTATAATACAATCACTTTTTATAACACCTAAAATCAATATCAATGACCATAAACTATGAATTATAAATAAAGGTACAATGTGTTTTTATTGCACCCATAATCAATATTAATACTCATATGAAGTATAAAAGATAATAACAAAGACAGAGTATGTATTCCATTCTTATGGAGAGATGATGCAATCCATGTGAACATTTTTCACCAATAATTTCGTGTACGTTTTTGTGAAGATGTCTATACGACTACAATACGGAGATTTGTTGGAAACTAACGATGTGGATGTAATCTGTCATCAAGTGAACTGTTTTACAGTGAAATCTCATGGTCTGTCTGAACAAATTTCCAAAAAGTATCCATGGACTGATATCTATACCAAACTCGCAAATCATTAAGAGAGAGGAATTTAGCCACCATCGATACCCGCGGTATCCCTGGAAATATTCAAACCTTTCAGAATCCAGGTCATCCTAGTATACGTTTGAATTTGATTGCACTTGGGTTGATCCGAGGCAGTGGACCTTGTCCTTCATCGACCAGCGGACTCCCAAATAGGTGCAGATGTTATATATAAAGTCGGATCATAAGGCTATAATATAATCAATTTTTATGACACCTAAAATCAATATCAATGACCATAAACTATGAATTATAAATAAAGGTGCAATGCGTTTTTATTGCACCCATAATCAATATTAATACTCATATGAAGTATAAAAAGATAATAACAAAGACAGAGTATGTATTCCATTCTTATGGAGAGATGATGCAATCCATGTAAACATTTTTCACCAATAATTTCGTGTACGTTTTTGTGAAGATGACTATCCGACTACAATACGGAGATCTACATTTTATTAAGAGAGGTACAAACTAATACATTTTACAAAGCATTGGTAAATGAAGAAACAAAGCTATCATTAAGATGATGTTTATCAACAAAGAAATCACGACAAATGTTCATCATTGTTCTCCCTAAACAACGTTGCACAACATAATATATACAGTACTGTCCACACACATTAGAGTCTAAAGCTTGAAGTCTGTGTTTCAAATAACGGTACCGAGGTCCATTTGCCATCAACACCTGTTTGAATGGATTATGATAATGTTCTGGTGATTGCCCTAAGGAATCAAAGAACTCACAAATATTTCCTTGTTCTGGGAAATAGAATGCAGTCCAATGTTTTCCAGGTTGTCCACAACTATCGGTATTTACAACATAAAAAGCCGGTCTCTTTTGAAGAAAAGCTGGTAATTCGTTTGCACATACAACTTTGACTCCATATAGGGAAAGATACGATTCAAGCTGGTAGTTATTCATTGTTTGAATACACTGCGAGATTGATCGATACGTAATATTTCTGGAAATTTGCCGTACATAATCAGAGTGACACTCTCCGGTAACGCTTTGGCAAAGCGCATCTCTAATCGGCAATGCGCTTTTCTCTTAACGTTGAAATCAACGTACGGGTTGATGTCTAGTATATACAAGGTGTAGCCTTTTGCATACTCTTCTCTGTCTATCCAAACATCACTGCTGATGCTCTGGAGAGTTTGATAGGCGCTAAGATAGTTCTCTTCACCGAACTGAGGTTGTAACGGTTTGGCAGGGAGTGACTGACCATCTACGTAAAGCGCTACAAAATTACAGTCATAGTGTTGAAAATTGAAAGGTGATCTCTTATAATCTCCGATATAACTTTTGCTGGATACAAGTCCCAAGATCAATTGAGACGGGACTTCCTCTTGAAACATGTTGTCTGCACTGAAACTGAATTCACCTTCGGCAATAGAAGCAATCTTGATCGAAGAATTCATATAGGGGTATAACGCTGTGGACTCTTCCAATTCTTTAGAGTGAGCCATGGTCAGTGCAGGATTGGGTCGTTGAATGCACATCTTCAAAGTAGCATCGACAATTTTCATCTTCTCATTTGGTTGAATACTATCAGACATCAATCGAAATGCATTACGACTCGGCCAGAGTTTAAGGTCTAAAGTCACCCCATTTAAAATCAGTCGCTCCTGCTGAAATAAATCTAAAAGAATTGGTCCCTCTAAATCCACCACCCCGCCATTCCTTGTGTAGGACCATCTTTCATATAATCCTAAATTACCCCCTGTTTTGGCATCTGCATCATCAAATTGTCCACTGCTATCCTTGAAGAATAACTGACTGCCATTAAAACACCTTTTCGACTCGTCCGTTGTCATCAAGGTATCGATATAAGCTTTGTAGGGATAATTAGTACCCACTTGGGAAACGGGTTTTTGCTGCATTTGACATTCCACCTGAGAAAACAAACTATGCAAAAGCAAATTGATTGGAGCAACCACATCTGCTTCCGTGACTGCACTTCCGTCTCCTTTCGTGATCTTGATTTTAACGTTTAAGCGACTTTGCTTCAAGTCCAGGTATCCTGATGACTGGGGAACTACATGGAACTCAATGGCAGCATCCTCTCCTAGTTGATTAACCGGTCTAAATTCGATCCATTCTCGAACAAGTATGGCAGTGTCTGTGGGTGGTGGTTCAAAAATAGACATCTTTTGCACGTGGTTCTCCTCCATCATTTACAGCGTATATCCGTTTTTCTTGCGCAGCTTTTCGTATTGAATGCCTGGTGGTCCGGCCTTACGCTTCCCCTCTCTTATAACGTTTCCTTCACGCTTCAATTCCGATTTCGCCATCTCTACGGCTTGTGCTACAGGAGTCACAAGGGTCAACTTTGGTTGCTTAGGTTGTTTAGGTGTAACGTTATTTCTAAATCCACTTCCTACGATATAACGTCCCTTGTGGTCTGGCCTGACTCTTCCTTTAGAAATATCTTTAAAATGTTCTTCCCATTTTTTTGTAGTCCGGAATGTAAGGAACCTATTTGGCCAGTTTGGTATCATATACCTCTATAGATCCCATGCTTGCTTTTTGAGTAACAATACACAGTGTATAGGTTTATCCAGTGTAAGAGGCTGTAATTCACTTCCTCTTATAAATATTCGAAGCCGATCGAGGTCCTTCTTACGTAATGGAAAAAATATGGACGTTCAAATGTCAAGTGACCATAAACTGCGTCATCTCCTATCCGAGCAACATCATCTTGAATAGCAGGAATAATGCGCAATAACGGAAACAATGAACCTTTGATGTATGAATCTTCAATGACGTCACAACACACGTGTACCCTTTGATGAGAAGGTAAATGAAGGGAAATTTCCAACAACGCACACTCCCAGTATCCATTCAATCGATACGTCTTTGGAAGCGTAAGGGTAAAGTCACTTGGATGGTTTCCAGGAAGATCGCTATCATTGCTACTGACAAACAAATAATGTTCCATGTTTGGTTTACTATACATGAGCTGCCCATTCCTCTTATACTTTTAGTCCATACAGTTGCATATCCGATTTAGGTATCCAACTGTTGAATTTTGAAGGCCAACCCCACCATTTGACTAGGACCGTGTCTTTAGAACGTTTTAATATTTTTCTATGCGATATGTAGTGTCGTCAGTCACAATGACTTTAGATAATTCCGAACTGTAAAACGAACCGTGAATGTCGTCGCCTTCCAAATCTTTCAAGGTGTAGTAAGCTATACCCTGTTTCATACCTCGTGATGCTACCACGAAATATTCATACGTCCACCTCTCATCATATTCTCGCTGAAAGGGTCTCTGCAAGTGAGAAATGCGCACTGTATCGCCCATCTTGAATTTATAATGAATAGCTGGTCCACCTTTTGATTTAGCATGTTTGTTAGTTTGTTTATGTTTTATACCATATTGTATCTTCCACAACTCGACTTGATCCTTTTTACGTACAGCACTGGGAGCTCGCTTGATGCTGCGATGGTAAGTATTGTTATAACTATTGGTTACTTCGGATAGTACATCTATCCATCTGTTAGTTTGGTGGTGACTTCGATAGCGACTAATGCGGGATTTAATATTCTTAATGACCCTTTCGGCGAAATTTGCCTCGCTTTCATTTTGAGTAAAGAAATGATCGATACCTTCTCCCTTCGTCAGTTTTTGTACCATTTTGTTTTTGAACTCGACCCCTTTGTCCGTTCTCAATTTATCTGGAACTCTTCCTAAACTAAACACCGACTTCAAAGCCTCAACCATCTCAGTGCCTTTTGTTGTATGAAGAGGAACAGTCCATATATAACGAGAAAATATATCAACAAGCAACACAAAGAATCCAAAACCATCATTTTCTTTGGCATAAATATTCATAGATGCCGTGTCTGCATCCCACTGATAGTCCATGTATGGAACGACTACACGATGTCTTTTAAATTTTCGTCTCACATGCTGATGTAATGTAAATGTTTCTTGCTTTTGCAACCATTTTCTAATTTTGGCTTTTCCCAGAACATACTTTCCCTCTTTACGCACAGCATTATATAACTTTTCCAATCCACCATAGGATCCGGCGTGATTGGGATCATAATAAATAGAGTGAAGATAATCCTCGTAGGTCATGCTTGTCTATGTACATGTTCTAGAAAGCACAGAAATCCTTCTTATAAGCTAAAGGTCAATTCTAGCATGACAGGATATACGATATCATCCAAATCCCTCGGTTTTTTGATACCAGAGATAATCAAAGCACCCGAAAAATGTAGAGTAAAATGAATACCTTCTCTTTTAAACATTATAGCAGGGAATAATTCCGGCTCATAGCAACAATCAAACGGGATTTTTTCCAAGCGAACTATACCCTCCAACTTGTGACTAGCTGATGCTGATACGAGTTTAATTCCAATTAATGACTGACAGTATCCCAATTTTTGTAGTAAACGTGCATATCGTCTAAGTCTCTTGATGCCGTTTTGAAAAGATCGACATGCTCCGTTACAATTGATGTAACCATTGGCAAAAACAAGGCAATTGCCTCCCGCTTTTCTGTGCTGCCATATCAATGCACTAAATTTAGACGGATCGTATCTAACATTGATGAGATCAGTTGCCAGTCGTTTAAGAGGTACCTGAAGGTCCACTTTTCCTTGAATAACCACATTGGTCAACTGCATGATGATGAATGAATAATAAATAACATTACTGAACGTTTTATACATTTACTTGACATGCGCAGTAAGTGATAGTCAGAAGAATGATAAACATTTTGAAAAAAAATGTGTTCAATGTAAACTGTTCTTTATTTAATTCTATTAACAAGTGTTCTTTGGAGATGCGATCTGATTATACTTCTAAAATTAGTACCATACATAAGTAAAAAAATATATATAATTTAGTCATACATATGTACACGGAAACGTATTCCATTGATCAAATTAGAAAATGACTACGTACAAAATCAATAATACATATTTTTTTCTTTTATATTTCCCGAATATCTGTGCATTGTTGCATCATTTAAATACACAGTCAAAAGAAGACCCAAGTTCGTTTGACATGATGATTTGTCAACATGGTTTCCATGATCTCATCCTTGTTGTGCGGCGGTTGTATTATTCTCCTCGGCTGCGGCGGCGGTGGAGTAAGATGTCTCGTTGGCGGAGAAGGCGGACTTCCTCGTTGGTTTAACATGGGTTTGGGCGGCGGCGGAGATTCATGTGTCCCGGGCGACGGCGGCGGCGTTATATCCAGCTAAGGCGGCGGCGGACTTGGTTGTTTACTTGGCGGCTGCGGCGGAATTTCATATGTATTTATTATGGGATCGGGCGGCGGCGGCGGAGACCGATGCGTTCCGAGCGGCAGCGGCGGCGGGACTGGCATAGGTGAAGCATTCTTTCCCTTTGTCTTTACGGGAAAGAGGTCGTGTTTATGCTTGTTTCTAATGTGACGTAACATAATGTCTTTTCTCGAAAAACTGTTTTTGCAAAAAGGACAAGACGTAGTTTTCTTTTTAGGAGACGGTAGACACTGTGAAGATGAAGAAGACTGATTTAAGAGACGCTGGTATTTTTCATAAGGTATTAAGACGGATCTGGAAGCCATGGCAGATGTTGAATGGCTATGCTCAAGACGTACCGAATGATATTAGCAGCTTTTGTTATCACTCCTCTTTTTTCACGGAGTGTCAACTTTCTGTCGGCTATCACGTACAACACAGATCGATACTTTTTCAAATGATCTTCTTGTTCTGGTGAAAGCGGCACATTACCTCTCAGGACGTTGTGTGTAATTTCTGCTAAAGCTTTCAGTTGTGTATTCGTTATCGTCTGAAGTAATGATTTCCTTTGTTTCAATCCAACTTGAACGAAATGTTCCAGGAAGGAACGTTGACTGGTGAGCAAGTGACTCATGACTGTACCCGATGTTTTTTCTATTCCTCTTATAAACTTTGATATATCATTGGCTCTTCACCCGGGAAGATGTGCGTGCGCAATCTATACTGATCCTCCGAGTGTGGAGAGGTGTCCACCATTAAGTAGCCATATGGAGACTTGGTGGCATCAATATACGCTTCCATTAACACATTTGAACGACCAGGAAATAACTGACGTCCTAGAAAGCTGATTTGAGAGGAATCTCGAATATTTTTCATGAGAACTAGATAATACGTGTTAAGTGCAATCGTGCGTGATCTAGATCCTTTTTGGAACAGATTCTGCGTCATAAAAACAACAATGAGTCTACGGTGGTGACAACCTTGAGTAAAGAGTAATTCCATTTCCTGATTATTCAAAAGCTGGTGGGACAGATCGTCAATGACAATTAACCGATGTTTGCGATCTTTCGTGAAGTCTTCGATTTCTTTGGATGTTGGCAATCCCTTCTTCATTTCCAAGTTCTCAATCTCCAATTCCATATCATCAAACAACGGCTGATGTATCCCATAGCAATACATAATTCGATCGGGTGCCTCTTCTTTATACATTGTTGATACATTAAGTAATAGGCGGTGTACAAATCTTGTTTTACCGCTTCCAGTTTGACCACTTATGCACATACTCGAACAAGGTAATAAAGGGAGTATGACGTCACTCATGTTGTTCTTTATTCAACGTTGGCGAGGGTAAAACATAACCGATTGCGCTACTTAGTAAACTGACCCACAATTCAGTTTTTCCGCTATTCATGGACAGGTTAATAATAGATGTTATGACAATCAAGTACACAATGAGCATTTGACAAAAGTATACGATTTCCGATTTCGGTAATATGGTTCCAAGGAAGGTCCAGCGGGTATTAGATTCCCTTCTTCTCACTTCTTCCATGGTGTTCTCTCTTTTTCTCTCTATCTGTGTCTCTTATAAGGATATTTGTGCCTCTCGGGCGATGAAAGTTTATAAGAATCTAATACCCGCTGGACATTCCTTGGAACCATATTACCGAAATCGGAAATCATCGGGTACAGTCATGAGTCACTTGCTCACCAGTCAACGTTCCTTCCTGGAACATTTCGTTCAAGTTGGATTGAAACAAAGGAAATCATTACTTCAGACGATAACGAATACACAACTGAAAGCTTTAGCAGAAATTACACACAACGTCCTGAGAGGTAATGTGCCGCTTTCACCAGAACAAGAAGATCATTTGAAAAAGTATCGATCTGTGTTGTACGTGATAGCCGACAGAAAGTTGACACTCCGTGAAAAAAGAGGAGTGATAACAAAAGCTGCTAATATCATTCGGTACGTCTTGAGCATAGCCATTCAACATCTGCAATGGCTTCCAGATCCGTCTTAATACCTTATGAAAAATACCAGCGTCTCTTAAATCAGTCTTCTTCATCTTCACAGTGTCTACCGTCTCCTAAAAAGAAAACTACGTCTTGTCCTTTTTGCAAAAACAGTTTTTCGAGAAAAGACGTTATGTTACGTCACATTAGAAACAAGCATAAACACGACCTCTTTCCCGTAAAGACAAAGGGAAAGAATGCTTCACCTATGCCAGTCCCGCCGCCGCTGCCGCTCGGAACGCATCGGTCTCCGCCGCCGCCGCCCGATCCCATAATAAATACATATGAAATTCCGCCGCAGCCACCAAGTAAACAACCAAGTTCGCCGCCGCCTTAGCTGGATATAACGCCGCCGCCGTCGCCCGGGACACATGAATCTCCGCCGCCGCCCAAACCCATGTTAAACCAACGAGGAAGTCCGCCTTCTCCGCCAACGAGACATCTTACTCCACCGCCGCCGCAGCCGAGGAGAATAATACAACCGCCGCACAACAAGGATGAGATCATGGAACCCATGTTGACAAATCATCATGTCAAACGAACTTGGGTCTTCTTTTGACTGTGTATTTAAATGATGCAACAATGTACAGATATTCGGGAAATATAAAAAAAAAAAATATGTATTATTGATTTTGTACGTAGTCATTTTCTAATTTGATCAATGGAATACGTTTCCGTGTACATATGTATGACTAAATTATATATATTTTTTTACTTATGTATGGTACTAATTTTAGAAGTATAATCAGATCGCATCTCCAAAGAACACTTGTTAATAGAATTAAATAAAGAACAGTTTACATTGAACACATTTTTTTCAAAATGTTTATCATTCTTCTGACTATCACTTACTGCGCATGTCAAGTAAATGTATAAAACGTTCAGTAATGTTATTTATTATTCATTCATCATCATGCAGTTGACCAATGTGGTTATTCAAGGAAAAGTGGACCTTCAGGTACCTCTTAAACGACTGGCAACTGATCTCATCAATGTTAGATACGATCCGTCTAAATTTAGTGCATTGATATGGCAGCACAGAAAAGCGGGAGGCAATTGCCTTGTTTTTGCCAATGGTTACATTAATTGTAACGGAGCATGTCGATCTTTTCAAAACGGCATCAAGAGACTTAGACGATATGCACGTTTACTACAAAAATTGGGATACTGTCAGTCATTAATTGGAATTAAACTCGTATCAGCATCAGCTAGTCACAAGTTGGAGGGTATAGTTCGCTTGGAAAAAAATCCCGTTTGATTGTTGCTATGAGCCGGAATTATTCCCTGCTATAATGTTTAAAAGAGAAGGTATTCATTTTACTCTACATTTTTCGGGTGCTTTGATTATCTCTGGTATCAAAAAACCGAGGGATTTGGATGATATCGTATATCCTGTCATGCTAGAATTGACCTTTAGCTTATAAGAAGGATTTCTGTGCTTTCTAGAACATGTACATAGACAAGCATGACCTACGAGGATTATCTTCACTCTATTTATTATGATCCAAATCACGCCGGATCCTATGGTGGATTGGAAAAGTTATATAATGCTGTGCGTAAAGAGGGAAAGTATGTTCTGGGAAAAGCCAAAATTAGAAAATGGTTGCAAAAGCAAGAAACAATTACATTACATCAGCATGTGAGACGAAAATTTAAAAGACATCGTGTAGTCGTTCCATACATGGACTATCAGTGGGATGCAGACACGGCATCTATGAATATTTATGCCAAAGAAAATGATGGTTTTGGATTCTTTGTGTTGCTTGTTGATATATTTTCTCGTTATATATGGACTGTTCCTCTTCATACAACAAAAGGCACTGAGATGGTTGAGGCTTTGAAGTCGGTGTTTAGTTTAGGAAGAGTTCCAGATAAATTGAGAACGGACAAAGGGGTCGAGTTCAAAAACAAAATGGTACAAAAACTGACGAAGGGAGAAGGTATCGATCATTTCTTTACTCAAAATGAAAGCAAGGCAAATTTCGCCGAAAGGGTCATTAAGAATATTAAATCCCGCATTAGTCGCTATCGAAGTCACCACCAAACTAACAGATGGATAGATGTACTATCCGAAGTAACCAATAGTTATAACAATACTTACCATCGCAGCATCAAGCGAGCTCCCAGTGCTGTACGTAAAAAGGATCAAGTCGAGTTGTGGAAGATACAATATGGTATAAAACATAAACAAACTAACAAACATGCTAAATCAAAAGGTGGGCCAGCTGTTCATTATAAATTCAAGATGGGCGATACAGTGCGCATTTCTCACTTGCAGAGACCCTTTCAGCGAGAATATGATGAGAGGTGGACGTATGAATATTTCGTGGTAGCATCACGAGGTATGAAACAGGGTATAGCTTACTACACCTTGAAAGATTTGGAAGGCGACGACATTCACGGTTCGTTTTACAGTTCGGAATTATCTAAAGTCATTGTGACTGACGACACTACATATCGCATAGAAAAAATATTAAAACGTTCTAAAGACACGGTCCTAGTCAAATGGTGGGGTTGGCCTTCAAAATTCAACAGTTGGATACCTAAATCGGATATGCAACTGTATGGACTAAAGTATAAGAGGAATGGGCAGCTCATGTATAGTAAACCAAACATGGAACATTATTTGTTTGTCAGTAGCAATGATAGCGATCTTCCTGGAAACCATCCAAGTGACTTTACCCTTACGCTTCCAAAGACGTATCGATTGAATGGATACTGGGAGTGTGCGTTGTTGGAAATTTCCCTTCATTTACCTTCTCATCAAAGGGTACACGTGTGTTGTGACGTCATTGAAGATTCATACATCAAAGGTTCATTGTTTCCGTTATTGCGCATTATTCCTGCTATTCAAGATGATGTTGCTCGGATAGGAGATGACGCAGTTTATGGTCACTTGACATTTGAACGTCCATATTTCTTTCCATTACGTAAGAGGGACCTCGATCGGCTTCGAATATTTATAAGAGGAAGTGAATTACAGCCTCTTACACTGGATAAACCTATACACTGTGTATTGTTACTCAAAAAGCAAGCATGGGATCTATAGAGGTATATGATACCAAACTGGCCAAATAGGTTCCTTACATTCCGGACTACAAAAAATGGGAAGAACATTTTAAAGATATTTCTAAAGGAAGAGTCAGGCCAGACCACAAGGGACGTTATATCGTAGGAAGTGGATCTAGAAATAACGTTACACCTAAACAACCTAAGCAACCAAAGTTGGCCCTTGTGACTCCTGTAGCACAAGCCGTAGAGATGGCGAAATCGGAATTGAAGCGTGAAGGAAACGTTATAAGAGAGGGGAAGCGTAAGGCCGGACCACCAGGCATTCAATACGAAAAGCTGCGCAAGAAAAACGGATATACGCTGTAAATGATGGAGGAGAACCACGTGCAAAAGATGTCTATTTTTGAACCACCACCCACAGACACTGCCATACTTGTTCGAGAATGGATCGAATTTAGACCGGTTAATCAACTAGGAGAGGATGCTGCCATTGAGTTCCATGTAGTTCCCCAGTCATCAGGATACCTGGACTTGAAGCAAAGTCGCTTAAACGTTAAAATCAAGATCACGAAAGGAGACGGAAGTGCAGTCACGGAAGCAGATGTGGTTGCTCCAATCAATTTGCTTTTGCATAATTTGTTTTCTCAGGTGGAATGTCAAATGCAGCAAAAACCCGTTTCCCAAGTGGGTACTAATTATCCCTACAAAGCTTATATCGATACCTTGATGACAACGGACGAGTCGAAAAGGTGTTTTAATGGCAGTCAGTTATTCTTCAAGGATAGCAGTGGACAATTTGATGATGCAGATGCCAAAACAGGGGGTAATTTAGGATTATATGAAAGATGGTCCTACACAAGGAATGGCGGGGTGGTGGATTTAGAGGGACCAATTCTTTTAGATTTATTTCAGCAGGAGCGACTGATTTTAAATGGGATGACTTTAGACCTTAAACTCTGGCCGAGTCGTAATGCATTTCGATTGATGTCTGATAGTATTCAACCAAATGAGAAGATGAAAATTGTCGATGCTACTTTGAAGATGTGCATTCAACGACCCAATCCTGCACTGACCATGGCTCACTCTAAAGAATTGGAAGAGTCCACAGCGTTATACCCCTATATGAATTCTTCGATCAAGATTGCTTCTATTGCCGAAGGTGAATTCAGTTTCAGTGCAGACAACATGTTTCAAGAGGAAGTCCCGTCTCAATTGATCTTGGGACTTGTATCCAGCAAAAGTTATATCGGAGATTATACGAGATCACCTTTCAATTTTCAACACTATGACTATTATTTTGTAGCGCTTTACGTAGATGGTCATTCACTCCCTGCCAAACCGTTACAACCTCAGTTCGGTGAAGAGAACTATCTTAGCGCCTATCAAACTCTCCAGAGCATCAGCAGTGATGTTTGGATAGACAGAGAAGAGTATACAAAAGGCTACACCTTGTATATACTAGACATCAACCCGTACGTTGATTTCAACGTTAAGAGAAAAGCGCATTGCCGATTAGAGATGCGCTTTGCCAAAGCGTTACCGGAGAGTGTCACTCTGATTATGTACGGCAAATTTCCAGAAATATTACGTATCGATCAATCTCGCAGTGTATTCAAACAATGAATAACTACCAGCTTGAATCGTATCTTTCCCTATATGGAGTCAAAGTTGTATGTGCAAACGAATTACCAGCTTTTCTTCAAAAGAGACCGGCTTTTTATGTTGTAAATACCGATAGTTGTGGACAACCTGGAAAACATTGGACTGCATTCTATTTCC
The DNA here is from genome assembly GCA_033119305.1 of Pinctada imbricata. NCBI lineage: Eukaryota > Metazoa > Mollusca > Bivalvia > Pterioida > Pteriidae > Pinctada > Pinctada imbricata. Next base: position 55,231,603 of record VSWD01000013.1, read on the forward strand.
CAGAACAAGGAAATATTTGTGAGTTCTTTGATTCCTTAGGGCAATCACCAGAACATTATCATAATCGATTCAAACAGGTGTTGATGGCAAATGGACCTCGGTACCGTTATTTGAAACACAGACTTCAAGCTTTAGACTCTAATGTGTGTGGACAGTACTGTATATAATTATGTTGTGCAACGTTGTTTAGGGAGAACAATGATGAACATTTGTCGTGATTTCTTTGTTGATAAACATCATCTTAATGATAGCTTTGTTTCTTCATTTACCAATGCTTTGTAAAATGTATTAGTTTGTACCTCTCTTAATAAATTGTAGATCTCCGTATTGTAGTCGGATAGTCATCTTCACAAAAACGTACACGAAATTATTGGTGAAAAATGTTTACATGGATTGCATCATCTCTCCATAAGAATGGAATACATACTCTGTCTTTGTTATTATCTTTTTATACTTCATATGAGTATTAATATTGATTATGGGTGCAATAAAAACGCATTGCACCTTTATTTATAATTCATAGTTTATGGTCATTGATATTGATTTTAGGTGTCATAAAAATTGATTATATTATAGCCTTATGATCCGACTTTATATATAACATCTGCACCTATTTGGGAGTCCGCTGGTCGATGAAGGACAAGGTCCACTGCCTCGGATCAACCCAAGTGCAATCAAATTCAAACAACAACGTATACTAGGATGACCTGGATTCTGAAAGGTTTGAATATTTCCAGGGATACCGCGGGTATCGATGGTGGCTAAATTCCTCTCTCTTAATGATTTGCGAGTTTGGTATAGATATCAGTCCATGGATACTTTTTGGAAATTTGTTCAGACAGACCATGAGATTTCACTGTAAAACAGTTCACTTGATGACAGATTACATCCATATCGTTAGTTTCCAACAAATCTCCGTATTGTAGTCGGATAGACATCTTCACAAAAACGTACACGAAATTATTGGTGAAAAATGTTCAAATGGATTGCATCATCTCTCCATAAGAATGGAATACATACTCTGTCTTTGTTATTATCTTTTATACTTCATATGAGTATTAATATTGATTATGGGTGCAATAAAAACGCATTGTACCTTTATTTATAATTCATAGTTTATGGTCATTGATATTGATTTTAGGTGTTATAAAAAGTGATTGTATTATAGACTTATGATCGGATGCTCATTCATCCTTCATATTCAGATCTGCATCCCATATCGACTAACTTTTGCCCCTTTACCCCTTTGAGTTTTTGAGTATTGGTGATTTGTCTGTGATGTTGTAAATACCGATAGTTGTGGACAACCTGGAAACATTGGACTGCATTCTATTTCCCAGAACAAGGAAATATTTGTGAGTTCTTTGATTCCTTAGGGCAATCACCAGACTTCGTTAGTTTCCAACAAATCTCCGTATTGTAGTTGGGTAGACATCTTTACATACACTTACATTAAACTATTGGTGAAAAAAAAAATTCATCAAGAATGCATTATTTCTCCATAAAGAATGGAGTACATACTCTGTGTTTTATCGATTCATACTTTATAATTTATTAGCATTGATTTTGAGAGCAATAAAAACACATTGCATCTTCATTCATAATTCATAGTTTATTTGATCACTGATATTGATTTTAGGTGTCATAAAAATTGATTATATTATAGCCTTATGATCCGACTTTATATATAACATCTGCACCTATTTGGGAGTCCGCTGGTCGATAAAGGACAGGGTCCACTGCCTCGGATCAACCCAAGTGCAATCAAATTCAAACAACAACGTATACTAGGATGACCTGGATTCTGAAAGGTTTGAATATTTCCAGGGATACCGCGGGTATAGATGGTGGCTAAATTCCTCTCTCTAAATGATTTGCGAGTTTGGTAGATATCAGCCCTTGGATACCTATTGGAAATTTGTTCAGACAAACCATGAGATTTCACTGTAAAACAGTTCACTTGATGACAGATTATATCCACATCGTTAGTTTCCAACAAATCTCCGTATTGTAGTCGGATAGACATCTTCATAAAATCGTACACGAAATTATTGGTGAAAAATGTTCACATGGATTGCATCATCTCTCCATAAGATTGGAATACATACTCTGTCTTTGTTATCATCTTTTTATATTTCATATGAGTATTAATATTGATTATGGGTGCAATAAAAAACGCATGGCACCTTTATTTATAATTCATAGTTTATGGTCATTGATACTCATTTTAGGTGTTATAAAATTGATTATATTATAGCCTTATGATCGGATGCTCATTCATCCTTCATATTCAGATCTACATACCATATCGATCAACTTTTGCTCCTTTGCTCCTTTGAGTTTTTGAGTATTGGTGATTTGTCTGCCTCACTATATACTACTTACATAGATACTAAAAGTTTTCATATACATCTATAAATCATGCTGTAACAGTGGCTGACTTGGACCATCTTGCAACAAGCTGAGTGCCATTTCTTCACAAAATGATCTGTACACTATGGCATAATGAATTTTCATAACAATCAAAAAAATTTTGTTTTTAGCTTTACCACCCCAAACTTAGTATATTATGAAACAGCAGAGTCAAGACCTACAAACTATGTTAAGTGTTGCCATGGAAACCATTTTTGAAAATTTGGACCTATAGCGACAATGAGCTTATGGTCTCGCGGAACACCTGTCTCGTAATGTCGCTTTGAGGGAAGGGGTGTTTTTCTTTTTTTCCCAATCTGTTGCCATGGCAACCAACTTATTTAACATTTTATATCTTAATATTCACAATACCCCCTCAAAGTACTAGAACACATATAGACATTACTTTCTTCTAGCTTCCATGTGCCAGAACATTGAATGGAAACATACCCAAAATGACTCCAAAATTATGCAAATTTGAGCAAAACCTACCCATTTTCAGGTCGCCATAGCTTAGGGAAAAAAAATTTCCCACAAAATATGGTTACTATGTATCTCTAGATAAAATCTGAAACTTTCAAATGGTACCAAATTACATACCTCTTCCGTGATTCATTTTCTCACAAATTTATCATGTATGAACAAGACTGGTATTTTCCCTCCATATTTCTTACCTATTTTCAGTACATGGTCAAAACAGCAAACCGAAAGTAAGCTGGCTGCATGGGAGTTTCTACACAGTTTCGGATCTGTCTAAGAAGCCTATTTTCAGCAGAAAATCCTCCCAAATTTATTAAAACTTCAAAAGTCAACATTTCCTATTAAGATTTAAAGCAACTTTAAGTTTACTTAAAATAAGAATTTTGATAGTGGTCAATTTTTTGAAAAGTCGCTACATGGAAAAGTCTAGAGATGTTCCGCGAGACCTATATATGGGGGACAGGGTGGTGCCACTTTCCCCCCTCGTGCCCCCTTCCTCCCGCCCCCCCCTACCTCCCCCCTCTCGACCCCCTTTCTCCATCCTCCCTCCCCCTTCCTCCCTCCTCTCTTTTTAATCAAAAGTCCCCGTGCTTAAAGGAAATACATGTATGACAATGCACTAAACTGACATACTTACCAAATTGTATATATGAGTAAATAGAAAAAGGCCTTAGAAAACTTCTAAATCACACGAGCGCACATTACTTAACTGTTGCTTATAGACACGCCAAGGTAACACAAAACATTTTCGAAATATTTTTGTGTTGTTTCAAACTGGTTCGGCTGAAACGTTCCAAGAACATTTTTAAAACACTGTGCAGTTGTATGGAATGTTTTTAAAACGTTTTAACAACATTTAAGATCGCTGGACAAATTTAATTAAAGTTTCCAAAAATTTTTAATTGATATTTCTGGAACCATACAAAATCACGTTTCTACAACATTTACTGAAATATTTTGCCATGTTTTTAAAACATGCTTGTGTTAACTGGGCGGTCCATTTGAATATCAGGGCGTTGGGGGCGGCTTGTTTTTTGGTTTTGTTTTGTTTTGTTTTTTTTTTTTTTGTCGGGGCATGAATGAATTTTTTTTTTTTTTTTTTTTCGATCCGCACTAAGGCAAATTGTTTTTTTTTTTTTTTTCCTTACAAAGTTCGAGCAAAGAAGTTTTTTTCTATCTATTGAATTACATGTATGTGTAGAAGTTTGAGGTATCTATTTTTAGAATGTCCATAATTCCACGTATATGTATTTCATTGTTGTGCCCTGGCCGGATCTATGTAAATGATGTCATAACCCGGCATGTTCGAAGTTACTATACGGAGAAAGCATCATTCTGTTACATTCTGTCGCAGAGACCAGACGCATTTTTATTTTTACTGTAATTACTTCAGTACTTTCATTTATTGTTGATTAAGTAAAGCGGGTAAATTGATATTATATACTTATATAATATATTTATTTCTCCATTTTCATCATGATCGTTAATACTATTAGTATGCTGGATTTTAGTCCAGATTTATTCTATTATAAATCATAATACAAATATGGACTTGGTCGAGGTCATTATGTCATTATAATGACATAATGACCGAGGCAAAGTCCTTATTTGTTATATTATATAAGGAAAAGTTAGACTATATATATGATTGAAACAATGGTTCAAAACAATATATACACAAAAACTCTAATCGCATTAATTAATTGCACTTTTTTTGTGAAAAGTATATATAAACTTTTGATATTTAACAAAATAACTAAAAATTTTTTTTTTTCGAAAATACTGAAATCAAGACAAATACCACACCAAGTCATTATCTTCCGTCAGCGGTCATTATCGGAAAATAATGACTCGCGCGTCAGCCAATCAGAAGCGACGTCACAGCCTAGTTATATAATATAATAAATTATCGTTGTTGAACTTTGCGTGCTTTTGATTTATCTAACAGAATTATCTTGAACTTGGTAATATATATCAACTTTGCTTTGATAGATCAACCTTGTGGTGATACACGGGAAAACTAGCCAAATCCCGTTACATATATAATACTAATAAATCTGTAATGCACAGGCAAATTTTAATGTGTAACAGAAAGCTTTGGCGAGCAAAGCGAGCCGGAATTTATTTTAGGATGGACAGCAATATTATCATTTAAGAGCACGATTTTGCTTTCAATGAAATCTTAAATTACAGGGATAAAATAGGAAAATTTGGGTTATATAAGGAAAATAGGGCATGTCCAAAAATATATGGATTATAGGAAATATACATGGCTGCTTTGAAGAATGCCTGCAAACTATATGTAAGATACAAGTAAACTTTGTAAAGTGGGGGAGGGGGTCTTGGGGGGGGGGGGGTCAAGACAAATGTTTGAACTTAAAAATGTAAATTGGTGCAATAGTGAAGTTATTTGGTTATTTCCTTTTTTAAACCTTGAAAAAAAATATACCTGTTTAGATGAAAATCCTAGGTAAGCGAAGCGAGCCTGAAATATGTGAAAAATAAATGAAAAATTGCGGCGAGCAAAAATTTGAAGGTATATAAAGATGAATTTCGTGGCATTATTTTCAAATTGAGATTATGTACATGAACGCATAAGAGCAAAATTATTTATATTTAAAGTAATTTCCTAATTTATTTGTCACTGTTACCCACCCAATTATATATCTTCCCCCTCCCGTCCCCCTCTCTTCCTCCTCCCATCCCTTTCCTCCTCCTCCCTCCCCCCTTTTCTCCCCCCTCCCTTTGACCCTGTCCACCCCCTCATATACATATATATATATATACTGGTCAAATTTCTTACCGAACACTTTTTTAGTCTTCATAATCTTATGAAGAATAATTTTTCATAAGGAAGATTGTGTATAACATATTTATTTAATACTTTCAATTTAATTTTTTTCGAAATTTTGTTTTAATATGAGGTAACGTTACTGGAGTGTGACGAATTTGACGAAAAAGAATATTTTACTTAAAGAGAGCAAAATCTCGAATAAAATATGCTTTTTACTTTAGAAACACAGAAAGATGCGTCCTCCAAACTAAAAAAAAAAACAAATAAAATGTTATTTAATACGACGCATGCCCAAAACAAAACGCGCTTGCAGAAAGACCCAAGTCTCTCTTTGACACCGAAGGATGTTTTTAAATTCTCGTCAAGGTGTAATATCGATTTTCTTTTGATTTTCGAAAATGATCAATGTGGAAAAACAACATTGATATTCCTTATTTCGATTGAAACAACTCTGAAATGCCAGAACATCAAACAAAAGTATAAATTAATGTACAAATTCAGGGGGAATTATAGCGACCGGAAATGCTGGCTCTGTGAATTATAGGGAATCACAAAGTAAAAAAGAAAAGATGTATGCTCGTATTATTGTATGCTAAAGCATCCACACATTTTTCTCAAAATTTCTTAATTATCCAAATCAATTAGAGCTCTTTAAAAAGGCTATTGAATTTGAGCTTCAGAGCGTAAAGATCCCAAGACCCGTATATGTTCTTAAACTGTTTCGGGCGTATGTAATCATGCATTGGGTCATCACGAAAAACATCCACGTTATTAACTTTGCCTTAGCTACGCAACTCGTTGATTTATGTGTTGTCTTTTATGTTCGATGTTTGATGTCTCGTTTGCTGTTCCTTGTCTTTTGCTGTATGTGTCTTCTCTGTGTTTTCACTTGGGGTGTTTGGTGTGTTGCTGTATGTGTCTTCTCTGTGTTTTCACTTGGGGTGTTTGGTGTGTTGCTGTATGTGTCTTCTCTGTGTTTTCACTTGGGGTGTTTGGTGTGTTGCTGTATGTGTCTTCTCTGTGTTTTCACTTGGGGTGTTTGGTGTGTTGCTGTATGTGTCTTCTCTGTGTTTTCACTTGGGGTGTTTGGTGTGTTGCTGTATGTGTCTTCTCTGTGTTTTCACTTGAGGTGTTTGGTGTTTTGCTGTTGGTGCTGCAACTGAGTCTTGCCGGAGATCCCCTCCTTTCCTAATTCATATCATTGTTTAAGGTGACATCACACGTTTCATGTTTTACAACAATTATTTTCAGAAAAAAAGCATATTCTAATGCACTCCGTTTGTAACGCGCATTTTGATTGGTCGAGCGATTAAAAAACTGCAAGGGGATTCACGTTTCACTGCAGTTTTTGCTATGACGTCATGCGTTGCTATGGCGACGTCGTTAAAAGCAGACGTTTTCTAGCTTCTTACGGACCAAAGCATTAGAATAGGGTTACCATACTGATGCTTTACAAAAGCTGACAGGGTATCGGCGAATCCCCTGTCAGAAATATCCGTTTTGACGCTCGGCTCAATTTCTGACGGGGGATTCGCCGATACCCTGTCAGTTTTTGTAAAACACACGCATGGTAACCCCTAAATATCATGTTGAATATCAAAGTGTTCGCTACAACCTGAAGAATACAAAAGTTGACGCATTGATATGGCTTTTCAACAATGGCGGGAGGGGGCGGGCTCATGAAATTTGCACAGATATCTAAGGATGAAATAAATACTATTGTAGTCAAATACATAGCCGTTTATGATTATTCCTTCACATATGCAAGGCATGTATCCATCAGACAGAGGATAAGGTAGTCATATTTGAATTTATCTACAGAAATACACGTATATAACCGTAAAAAGAAAGTAAACTTATCAAACGAACAAAAACATACATCTATTCGAACAGAGCACAATAATTACCACTTGGATGAAGAATTAAACACTGGGTTGCTCCTCCTTATTACATGTATATGATTAAACACTTAAATTGGTTTGTGCTGATTAGATATAGAATCTGTAAAATCTACATTTGTCTTGGCGTATTTCTTCGAATATTCGGGGGCATATAGTTTTTTGGTCTGTCCGTCTGTCTGTCTGTTTGTCTGTTTGTCCGCAAAAAAATTAACGAGATATCACACGCGTTTCAGTAGCCTCCCTTAGACGAGAATTTTTTAAGAAATCTTCACGCTGAAGATTTCCGATTTTCGTAACTTAAAACGAGCCTGAGCGCAAGACTAAAAATCAGATTGTTATTCGTATGTAAATTCGCATGTTTTTTTTTTTTCTTTGGAAAGTAATGGTAAGCCTAGAGTGACCAACAATAGTCAAATTTTTGCTGAAATTGAACTTATTTGAAAATTTTGTTAAGACTTTTTTACTTACATACATATGTCGTATCTATTCAGAAATAAGTCAGGTGTCAGTAAAGTGTTTGAATGTAGAGAAACTTATAATATAGTTACCCATATGGTACATGTAATATCATTACACATGTGCACAAACTGTCGTGTTATCACACAAAATCTGTATTCGGTTCTATTTATTTACATATTGACATCTTCGTGAGTGAAGGAACACTGCTGTGATATATCAAAAAGATTATAATATAAATTCGGATGCTTTTGTCTTTGGTCACATGGTAAAGAAAGATAACTCGAATTGCACTTTTGATTTTTTACATGATAATTTACACATTCAGTCAGATTTTGCAACATATGACGTGGTCATTGAATGATTTCTTTCTATAAGAATTTGCACAATAGGATGAGGGAATCATATGTGAAGTTTCATTTGAAAATCTTGGGCTGAAAAAATAATATAGCCAAAAAATGAGCATTTCCATTACAATCAATGGATGGCTAAAAAGTCTGTTCAATTTCAAAATCTCAAAATTTTGGATGGTGACCTCCTAATATTGTCCCTTACATCTGAATTAAATTAGGAAATCAGAATTATGTTTTTTTTTTTCTGAAAATAAATGTTGTATAACACGGAACGTGTGATATCACCTTAACCTTGGGCATAACTTTTGAATGGTAAGTCATAGGGCTTTCATATTTCACATGCGTATTCCTTGTGAAAAGACCTTTCCATGGATACCAAAATTGTTGACATTGTGACCTTGACCTTGGAGTTTGACCTACTTTTGAAAAACTTTAACCTTGGGCATAACTTTCGAATGGTAAGTGATAGGGCTTTCATATTTCACATGTGTATTCCTTGTGACAAGACCTTTCCATGGATACCAACATTTTTGACCTTGTGACCTTGACCTTGGAGTTTGACCTACTTTTGAGAAACTTTAACCTTGGGAAAAACTTTTGAAATGTAAGTGATAGGGCTTTCATATTTCACATGTGCATTTCTTGTGGCAAGACCTTTCCATGGATACCAAAATTTTTGACCTTGTGACATTGACCTTGGAGTTTGACCTAATTTCGAAAATTTAAACTTTACCCATAACTTTTGAATGGTAAGTGATAGGGCTTTCATATTTCATATTTGAAGTCCATGTGGCAAGACATTTACATTGATACCAAATTTGACCTTGTGACCTTGACCTTAAATGTGATACTAATTTTGATCTGTTTAACTGACAAAGATGCCAACGGGGGCATTCGTGTTTCACAAACACTGGTTTTATTGTTCTTCAGATTCAAACAAACATTTTAATGCTACATAAGAAATGACTTAGTGGTAAGCAATGGGGAAGAAGTTTTAAATAACGATGGGTTTTGTGCCACCTTAAACAATGTTCACCTATTGTCAAAAGATAACAAGTGTAATTGGCGGTTAAACAGAAAAATACTTGATTCTCTGTGTAGGGAAACTAATCAGAGTAAATGCATATGGCCTCGAAATTTTCACAGCAGTTTTATCAAGCTAACGCTCCGCTAGGAACCTGCATGACTGACGCTGATAAAGTACTTATTCATGTCCGAAACGTTTAATAACTACATATCTTGTTAAATGAAATCTAGTATATGTAGCAATTTGTAGAACTTAATCAAATATATTAATGACCACAAAAAGCAATTTACCGCAGATTTTCTTTCACTTTTGTGTAATGTTTTTGTAAGGTAGGGGAGACGGATCTGAAACCAGAAAACACCAGATCATATAAGGTTCTATAGCAATGATCAAAGGACTTTAACACTTACAGTATAATAACGACAATACTATTTTTTTTTCTTTAAAGGTAAAGGAAGAAATGGAATGATGGCGATGTCGAAGTCGGTAAACTTGGCACATGCGCAGAGAGCTGTACCATGTGATGCATGCGAGGATGATGCGCCCGGTGAATACTATTGCGTGGAATGTAAACAGACACTCTGTCCACAATGTGAGAAATTCCATAGAAAGTTCACTAAAGGCCACAATGTAGTCCTGAGAACACAGATAGGTGACATAGATACCACGACCCTGACCTGTACTGACCATGATGACGCGGCCACCTATCACTGTGAGAAATGTAACGTCCCTGTTTGTGGTAGATGTGTCACCGGGAAACATCAATGTCATAAACTGGTTGACCTTACCACCATACTAGAAAGGGAAAGAAACAAGCTTCAGGATGGTGTCATAAGAATAAAGAGAGATATTTTGCCAAAACTAAAGAAAAGACAAGAAAAAATAACGATAGAAAAAGAAATTTACGAGAAGAAAATCCAGAGGATTACCAAAGACATGGAAGATGAGAAGAAGGAAATTGATAGAATCCATAATGAAAGAATGAAAAAAATAGCCAGCATCCGGGAGTCACAGTTATCCACCTTCAATTATTATCTAGAAGACACGGATAAGGATATACGAAAAGTCCAGAAAACAATGGCAGAATATGAGGAAGTAATTAGAAAGAGCAGTCTCGCGACCATTATTAATTTATTAAAGAGAAAAGATCCTCCCCCTGAGACAGGATGTAAAGTGGATTTACCTAATGCTCCTGTATACGTACCTGGGGATTTACAGTCTGTTTTAGGAAAACTACAGGTCTCCTCGCCGCCGCCCTCGGTATCAAAGCCATTGAAACTTACAACACCGACCGTTGTATCAAAGTTCAAATGTCCATTAGAAGGATATCCTCAAATATGTATTACCAAGGAAGGTGATGTATGGCTTGGTGGGTCTGAATCCAGAGAGCTGGTAATGGTGGACATCAAAGGTCAGGTACTCAGGAGGAGGAACATACAGAACAGACCTTATTCATTGGCTGTGATGGACTGTGGTGACGTCATTATAATTCCTCATGGTGGTGATTCCAGGTCAGTCAACAGACTAATGAAAGATGACAGAGAACAACACGTGTTTGATCCATCAACGCCATGTAGTAATGGAGTATCTGTTACAGCTGACCAGAAGATACTGATTTGTATTTACGATGGGAGAGTAGTAAGCATCAATGGTGACGGTACTAACGTCAAACATATCTACAAATGCTCTGGTATCGAGTCAGCTATACATGCTGTAGAGAACGCTGATGGTAACATCTACATTAGTGGCTGGACAAACCATGCTGTGGTGAAGGTTAACAAGGATGGTAAAGTCCTGTCAACAATAACACACACAACAGGAGGACAACAGTTAGGAGGACCATGGGGATTGGTGGTGGATAAGATGGACAACATTTTATGTGCTGACAGTGACAAACACTGTGTATATATCATAGATCAGAATCAACAGATGAGGAAGTTGGTAGGACATTCACATGGGATACAGCGTCCATCATGGTTGGCTGTGGACAATGATAACAATCTGTGGATCACACAGGAATATGGGAATGTACATGTTGTGAAGTACTTATCTCCATGTACATGACCTATCGGTCGTTTGAAAAATAGCCTTTAAATGTCCGTACTGCCCTTTGTCTTCAAATTCTAATCATACAGAAAATTTACAACGAAAAAAAAAATAATTATGTATTACAAATACAATATGATAACTGATATCAAATGATGATCTTGATTAAATCCAATGTGATATCTTCGAAATCGTTTAAACTAAACAACTACCGTAGAGACAGAATAGTTCAAGAACTATGAATACAGGATACTGATGTTTTTAATAGAATATTATACATGTTATAAAGATAAACAAAGTGTCAACTCGGCTGTCAGAGTGCAGCCTTCTGGACGGACAAAATGTATGTTACAGAAAACGAATCCACATCAGTTGTACGTTAAACAAAAGTAGTTCAACATTGAAAACAATAGTTAAGTGTAGCGCCTCCTAGTTTAATTTCGAAATTTGCAATACTTATATTTTTATAAGTATTAGGTTTTTTTCAGAGGCGTTATTAGATTAACAATATGGAAAAGCTCATTGAACATTACCAGTTCAGGTTCCTGTATTACATGTATATATTTCTTATGTAGTAAGAAGGATGAACTTTGAAAATGTAACTTAAAGTAGCTTCAATATACGAGGGCTGATTGATTTGTTGTGAGCCTCGTATTGAAGGACTTGAATTTTACATTATTTTTTAGATCTACATGATCCCCTTCAGTTTCTATACACTTTTGCCACCGGTGTTTAAGGGTTTCAATACAACTTTTAAAGAGCTCCTTATCTTGATTGTTCAGAAAGCCATCCACTGCAAGTATGACGTCATCATCGCAATGAAAATGGATGCCAGAAATGGCTGCTTTCAGTTTTGGGAATGGATGAAAGTATGATGGAGCAAGATCATGTAAATAAGGCGGATGCTCCTCAATCAAATTAAAGCTACAATCACGAATGGCAGCCATGGCAGTGACAGATTTGTGATCAGGAGCATCGTCTTCATCAAACAACACACTTTTAACTAGTAAGCTTTCCGAGGCGACTAAGTTAAATATTTTCCCGCAACTGTGTCAGTAGTGAAGTATAGTATGTTCCATTGATTGTTTGTCCTTTTCGGAGATAATCTATCAGCAGAATACCTTCAGCATTCCAGAAAACAGAAGCTCAATAAAAATCAAAAGATTTCTGGTTGAATTCTGTTTATTTAGTGAACAACTAACATTTTATTAAAAAAAAACAAGTTGCTCATTCAACGAAAAAACTTATTAACGCCGGGCTCGAGCCCGGCATTTTTATCATACCCACGTCATATAATGGTGGGGGTATATAGTAGCTGACATTTCATACATGTTTTCCAATAAAATGGCAAAAAATAAACATTCATTTCTTAACACCAATTCTCCGTAAGCACCAAAATATTTGGAAACCTATGTCCTCCGACGTTCATAAAAAATCATCAACATATCGTTGCCATGTGACTTGGTTGCCATGGTAATCAGCTCTCAATATTGCAAACTATGAAAATAAAACAATTTCAAAGCCTTACCACGTCTCATACAAATGGTTTATATTATTAATATTTAAATCATTATCAATTTCAAACATAGGGCCATCAGAGATGACAGCGCTCACCTCGACGGCATCATTGTCCCATGACCAGCATCTCTACATACATTGCACAAAGTATTTCGAGATGCATCATCCATACAAGTTTGGTTGATAAAAAATTTAAAGAAGGCTGGAAATGAAGATTCTAATTTTACCATACCTGGTCATTCAAGCGTGAAATATAGGTCAGATGCAGCATCTGTACAGTGCATTGCAGTACGCATCCTCAGATACATCACCCACACAAGTTCTTTGATTGATCTAGGACTTGCAATAGGCCAAAAATGGACCTGTCCAATTTTACTTAACCTGATTGCTCAAGCATGGAATGTTGGTCAGATTCAGCATCTTCACCATACATTGCATCAAGCATCCTTATATGAATCAGCCACTGCAGTTTGGTTGATGTAGGATTATAGTAAGGTAGGAATGGACCTGTCCCATTTTACTAAACCTGGTCAATAAAGCATGCAATGTAGGTCAGATGCAGCCTCCGTACCATGCATTGTTGTAAGCATCCTCGGATGCATCGACCACACAACTTTGGATGACCTAGGCCTTATAGTAAGGCGGGAACCGACCTGTCCCATTTTACCTAACCTGCTCACTCAAGCATGAAATGTAGGTCAGATACAGCCGCCGTACCATGCATTGTTGTAAGCATCCTCAGATGCATCATCCATGCAAGTTTGGTTGGTGTATGACTTATAGTAAGGCGGGAATGGACCTGTCCCATTTTACCTAACCTGCTCACTCAAGCATAAAATGTAAGTCAGATGCAGCCTCTGTACCATGCATTATTGTAAGCATCCTCAGGTGCATGTATATAGTGATGCACTTGTCTGTGCGTTCGTGCGTCAGTCCGTGCGTCCGTCCAGCCCATCTGTGGTTTCTGGACATTTAAAGAAAAGAATGGACCTAACCCATTTTACCTAACCTGCTCACTTAAGCATGAAATATAGGTCAGATACAGCCTCTGTACCATGCATTGTTGTAAGCATCCTCAGATGCATCATCCATGCAAGTTTGGTTGGTGTATGACTTACAGTAAGGCGGGAATGGACCTGTCCCATTTTACCTAACCTGCTCACTCAAGCATAAAATGTAGGTCAGATGCAGCCTCTGTACCATGCATTATTGTAAGCATCCTCAGATGCATCATCCATGTTAGTTTGGTTGGTGTATGACTTGTAGTAATGCGGGAATGGACCTGTCCCATTTTACCTTTCCTGCTCACTCAAGCATGAAATGCAGGTCAGATGCAGCCTCTGTACCATGCATTATTGTAAGCATCATCAGGTGCATCCTCCATGCAAGTTTGGATGGTATAAGACTTATAGTTAGGCGGGAATGGACCTGTCCCATTTTGCATAACCTGCTCACTCAAGCATGAAATATAGATCAGATGCAGCCTCCGTACCATGCATGGTTGTAAACATCCTCAGATGTATCATCCATGCAAGTTCGGTTGGTGTATGACTTATAGAAGGGTGGGAATGGACCTGTCCCATTTTACCTAACCTGCTCACTCAAGCATAAAATGTATGTAAGATGCAGCCTCCGTACCATGCATTGTTGTAAGCATCCTCAGATGCATCATCCATGCCAGTTTGGTTGGTGTAGGACTTATAATAAGGCGAGAATGGACCTAACCCATTTTACCTAACCTTCTCACTAAAGCATGAGATGTGGGTCAGATGCTGCCTCCGTACCATGCATTATTGTGAGCATCCTAAGATGTCTCATCCATGCAAGTTTAGTTGGTGGAGGACTTATAGTAAGGCGGAAATGGACGTGTCCCGTTTTACCTAACCTGCTCACTCAAGCATGAAATGTAGGTCAGATGCAGCCTCCGTACCATGCATTGTTGTAAGCATCCTCAGATGCATCCTCAGATGCATCATCCATGCAAGTTTGGTTGGTGTAGGACTTATAGTAAGGCGGGAATGGACCTGTCCCATTTTACTTAACCTGCTCACTCAAGCATGAAATGTAGGTCAGATGCAGCCTCCGTACCATGCATTGTTGTAAGCATCCTCAGATGCATCATCCATGCAAGTTTGGTTGGTGTCGGACTTATTATAAGGCGGGAATGGACATGTCCCATCTTACTTAACCTGATCACTCATGCATGAAATGTAGGTCAGATGCAGCCTCCGTACCATTCATTGTTGTAAGCATCCTCAGATGCATCATCCATGCAAGTTTGGTTGGTGTAGGACTTATAGTAAGGCGGGAATGAACCTGTCCCATTTTACTTAACCTGCTCACTCAAGCATGAAATGTAGGTCAGATGCAGCCTCCGTACCATGCATTGTTGTAAGCATCCTCAGATGCATCATCCATGTAAGTTTGGTTGATGTGGGACTTATAGTTTCGCGGGAATGGACCTGTCCCGTTTTGCTTAACTTATAGTGCGGACGCCGAGGCCGACGACGGGGCGATCTTTGTCGAGGTGAGCTAAAAATATAGGCCTTGAGATACTCAACCATATTTTTTTTATCTTTTTAGATTTTCTTTATGAATATGGTTACCATGGCAATAAATATTGCTCATTATGGCAAAAGAATTAAGATGTTAAATTTTATTTTCATTGCTTTGAGTTAAATAATAAGCAATTTCATCTAATGATTTTAAAGAACTTTAAGGTGGCTCCCTACTCGAACCGTTATAGGTTTTTCCTTATATAAAGCAGTCTGCGTACAACGTTTTACAATGGTTGGTGAGGGACGAGCTAGCGCATTGAAAAACACAGACAGAAGATCTTAAATGCCAAAAGAAGCAAAAGATGGTGCAATCTATCAATATCCACACCAATGATATAGTATAATTTCTTAGTTGAAAATGTAATGAAATTATAAGGGGTACCCTTATGTTTGTAGCCATATCTTGATCATTTATAAAATTGTATACCTGTATGCGATTTTTTCACCATCTATATACATAATCGTATAAAATGATCAAATTTGAAGAAATTCCTTCTGTTGTTTTTTGCACAAAAATGTGATATACTATATATTATTTGTCGAAAATATGATATCATTATAAGAGGGTACCCTTATGTTCGGAGCCATGCCTCGATCATTTCAAAAACTGTGTACCTGTATTTGATTGTTTCTTCATCTACATACATAATTTTATGAAATATTACAAAATGAAAAAAATTCATCTGTTTTTTTATGCAAAAACTTGGATTTAGTACATATTCTTGGTCAAAAATGTTATGAAATTATAAGGGGGTACACTAATGTTTGGAGATATATCATACTTAGATTTATGTTACAATATCATTTTATGTGTTGTATTTCTTCTATATGAATTGTTATCATAAAATAAAACAAAACAAAAAAACATATTCGTATCATCACTGAATTTGGAGGGTTCAAAAGCATATGATGGATATTTGATATTTCTCAATTTTTAAGTGTAAGGGTATCTTTCTTTAATGTACTGTATCTTTAATGAAAACAAAATTACCTATCTATGTCTGTGTTCATTATGTCATTTTGACTATTATGAATAGAAAATAACCTTAAAATACAAAATTCATCTGTTAGACTCACGAGTAGGGACCCACCTTAAGTTGGACTTTCTAAGTTTGATGGCTCAAAAAATCCACTTCACAGCCAGAATGTGATAACATCTTATTGTAACATACAATTCACTCTTTAGAAAACTTAAATGAAATAAGTGGGGTAAACGTTACCAAGGCAAACATTTAATATGGATTCTATGTAAAAACCTAAAAAATCAGACATGTTTGGCAATGACATGTCTCAGTTTTGGATACTTCTTGTGTACAAGGTTAATATGATGTCCTCACAACAAATTGACCTTCCATTTTTTCTCTGACGTTCCGTTGCCATGGTAACCAAGGTTTTGTAGAAAAATACCTTTAAACAAGGCATTTTTAAGCATCCCGTTACCATGGAAACGAATGTTTAATGTATATGCAATTTTCTGAAAAGATTATTTACATCCTCTTAAGTTAATACAATTTGATTATTCAATACTCCTTCTTTCTGTATGTCATATTCTGCTTCAATTTAAAGAAAAATTGCTTATTCAAAATGAGTCATTTTCGGTCAATTTCGGCCTTATTTTACCTTTATTTCACTTACTTTTGACATGAGTAATAATGAAATTGCACAAGATTTGAAATACAGTTCACTATTTCCTGAAGAGTATTATCCTAGGACTTCATGGGAATCGAAGGAAATTTATGTAGAATTGAGATTTTTTTATTTGTATGCCTTTGAAATAGGTTACCATGGCAACATTTGGTACGAAGGTGTAAATACCTGTCTTAAGTAAAAAACTAAATTCTAAAGATGTATGTCTGCTATCGTTACAAAACTTGGTATGTAGATGTGTTAAAGACTCTTTGATGCTATCTTGGCCTTGAGAAAATGTCAAGGTCATTTGCTCAATTTTCAAGGTTATTGAAAAATATTTGCTATTTTCAGGCCAAATTTTGTGGTTTTTCGCTAAAAAGTGACATGATGAACAGAAAACAGTATGGAACTTTGGTAAAACAATCAATAAGGGGTGAAAGTATGATAAATGTATTATTTGTTGGGATGAGTATCAAAATTATCAAAGTCCATTGAATACCCAAATAAGTGTCACATATTTTACAAGAAAAATTCAGAAAATCTCAATTTTATGCTCTTTTGAAAGTATGTCATACATAGAAGTGAAATACGATTTAACAAAATTGCGATGAATTCTACTTTTTTATGATCGGTTGTTAAACTGTAAATATTTAAAATCAAAATATGTAATGAAATAAGTTAGAGAAATCAATTCAAAATAATTGGAAATCCTTATTTTCGTCTAAATTTTAGTCTAAAGTTAGAAATGACCTTGAGATTTGGACAATTGACCTTGAAATGATTTGAAGGTCAATTGATAATGATAAATGTAATTTGTATACAGGTATGCTATTTCATAATCATAGGACTCAAACATGAGGATAAACAATGTTTTTAAAAATGCGGTATATGGTAATATTGATTCCAAGTTGCTATAGCAACGGATTTTGATTGGCATTCATGACAAAATGGTGAGTTTCACCATAAATTCATTTCTTGATTTTTTTTTTCAGCTATGGACATTTATTTTGCCAAATTGACATTAAATACTCACAACATGCAGCCAATTATGGGTTTCAACCTTCAAAATAGTCAAAAAAAAGGGCCAAAAATGACTCTAAAATTAGACCATGTTTTTGCTAAATTTCCACATAATTTCACTGAATATCAACAACTACCTTATCACCCCTTCTCCTAAAAAGTTATTCTAGGAGAATTGAACTTATAAAGAATTTTTTTTCCGTTCATAAAGTAAATTTTGACCATGGTTTCCATGGCAACAGAATGCCACAATATGTCTTATTTCTCATGTATATAGGGGTGTCAAATAGATGGACCCCGTTACCATGGCAACCATGGTTCAAATATAACAATACGGTTTGTTTTGATTGTTTTTACATTAAGTATGATAATTACAGAAAGTTTAATCAAAATCCATGACATGCCGTGGCCAGCTGTTTTAGGTTTTTACAGAGAATCCATATTAAAAATGTCGAATTTAAAAATTCAAATGTTGTGATAATAATTATTTTTATTCCATAAGAAATAACTCGATTCATAGACTTGATTTTGATAGAAACTAAACAATTGTTTGTATGTTTACTAAGGAAACAAGACCCTTTAACACAAAATTTCCTTATGACTGAATATCTGATGGGTACGTTTATGATTTTTTTGTGTCTCACTTCCTAGTCGCCTGTCGGTACAGGTATGATTTTTGGAGTTAAGCTTAAGGTTAGGGTTGCGACTACAGGGAGATAACTCTATTTTCATATCACATAATATTTGAAACTGACATAAACAATACATGGTATAATCTCAGAATAATACATTATTTTAGAAAAAAATAATAATCCTTGTAACTTTCATTGCTGAATGGATATTTTTGGGGAAAATGCATATTTTTCAATGAAAAATCGCCGAAAATAGGAAAAAATTTGTCATTTTTGCAAGAGTTCTGCTATCAAGGATTCAAACATCAGAATATTTACTATCCATTATACTCTTTAAAAGTGAGATAATTAAAAATTCGAATTTCAAGTTAGACTCTATGTATTTGGGTCAAAATGTTGATTTTTTGCATAAATAATTGTGCTATTTATAGAAACGGTCATTTTGCTCAAAAACTAATTCGGGTACATATTGATTTTACTGCCTTAGGATAAAGCAATACCATAGATATATATGTAGAAAAAAAAATTGTGTAGCTGACGACCTTCTAGCTATTAATAAAAATTATGAGTTGTTGCTATGGCAACCAGCAACATGGTTTTTATGAGAAAATACTCTCCTTAGAACTGATTACTTAATCGGAATTTCTCAAAATAGCCTTTAATTCATCCACAAACTATAAGAATCTGGAAAAATAAGGATATATATGAATTTTTGAAATTTCATGCATTTCAGAGGTATGAAAAGTTATGAAGTGGTATTCTCTAAAATGACAAAAATGTTATTATAGGTCAAAAATGGACGTTTATAGCCAAAAAACGAGACGGGCAAATTTTGATTTTTTGCTCTGAATAGTTTGAGGAGATGTTCCTCTACATATGAACCTATCCATCTTTCTTCTACCTATTTTCTATTAAAAGTCGCCACCCTGACCTTAAAGGAATGTAATTTTCTAAGGTAAAGCTCTTGAAATTGTGGGTATTGCATTTCATGTGTAAACGTTCGTGACGACGCAAGGTTTTAATAGTATAAACCCTATAGCCTCGAAGCTGATTTGGCTCCGGTCAATTGTCTTTATATAAAGAGTCAGAGACTGATATCGCTATAGTGTGCATGATAAGAAAAATAAAAGGCAAGTTTTAAGATATCATTAGATTCTGTAAGATTTTTGTAAGATTTTCATGGGTTCTATTTTTAGATTTGCATAAGAAATCAAACTAGAAGGAGTCACAACGGAGAGGTGCTTTCCGGCGAGGGGCTCAGAATGGGGACTTGTGAAATTCGCTTCTCCGTGGTGTATTGTGGATTTCTCAAAAACGAATAGGCGAATCCCTAGATCACTTTCATATAATATTTAGACAGATTTGGACTTCCAATCACCATAATTTTTATATTAAGAATTTTTCTGGAACAATGGTCAAAATGGGACCGAAAGTCCATCTGAATGACATGTCAAAATTTCTCTATTTTCACTTTCACTTTCGTTTTCGGAGTGAAAATGGTAACGGAAAGGTATATATCATTTGGTACCAATAAAATCTACAGGAAATGACCTTTCTTTTGATATATAACTTTCTATGTAAGCCATTCATTTTTAGTCAGTAAATGACGTCAGCTTTTGGGTGTAGAACACAAGTTTTTGAGGTCAGTTACGCTATTGTAACCCAAGACGAAATTATTATCTCACCAAATTTAGAGATATCTACAGATTTACACGCTCTGAGACTATAAGATTCTTTCATAGTATTATATGAAAGATACATTGGTTCCACCCGAGGGGTCTCAAAATCATGTAAAACCCGAGGCTCATTTAAAACCCGAGGCTCGGGGTCTCAAAATTTTGCAAAACCCTCGGCAAGCCTCGGGTTTTACATCATTTTGAGACCCCGAGTGTGGAACCGATGAATCTTTCATTGAATACCATGGAAGAGAATTTATCTAAGTGATAAAATCAATACATAAGAAAAGGGACGAAATTTGAAAAATGTCAAGTTGATCTAATCGCAAAAATTTAGCAATATTCGAATTCAGCGCCCCCGAAAATGGTTTATTTTATAAGAATAAACTACGAATATTGGACTTTTCTAAATATGACGCAAGAGTATAATTAAAAACGATCTTAGAATCGATGTTTTATTGCGACGTCGCCGCTAGCTTGTTTGTTTTGCAGGCTGAAATCATGACGTCACAATAACGTAAACAATCGAAACAATGGCGTCACGTGATATGTGATACAGCTGTCACGTGATATATGATATAGAAGTAGCTCACGTAGCTGTATCTCCTGGGCCATCTCTGTATCACATACGCGGGTACGAGAGAAAACTCTGTCTTGCACCCCGGATGTAAGTCTCGAACCCCCTATTGTGACGTCATAGTCGTTTACGTAGGTTAAGCAGTCTTTGACGTCACTTGGAGCAAAATTTAACACAAACCAAGCAATGTTTGTTCATGAATTATGTAAAATAAATGGGTGAGAGAAAAATAATCAAATACCTTTTTGTACAGGGACAGAGAAATCCCACCCTCGTATCAAAGATTTGCAACGTCTACGACTCGGCAAGCCTCGTCGTGGACTGCAAATCTTTGATACTCGAGTGGGATTTCCCTGTACAAAGGGGAGATAGATTCTATTAATCTTAAAGTATCACTTTTCATAGAAAGCGGCTATATCGGAAAACAAGAATGAAACTGGTAATTGTGGTACTTATATATAGAATAAATGCGAAATGATACGTATGGAAGACTTTTGGATAATTTTTTTTGCATTCTTGAATGATAGAGTACGTGTTATATTCTAAAATGCCTTCATTTAATTGATTTTGGTAACGCCAACAACAATGTATTTTGGTAATCTTCTTACTTTTAAATTTGTTACAGGGACCAAAGTGTGAACCCTTCGTTTTTAGATAATTATTTGTAGGCGCGCTGTGTTGATTAGTTAAATTTTTAAATATTCAAATGTCACATAAATTCCGTTTCTGCACTGGATACTGGAGATTGATTATTAGATAGTGTTGTCCTTCGTGTTTCTGTGGTGCTGTGTTGTTGCCTCCGTCTGGTTTGGCCGCCTTTTATATCCTCGTGAGAAAACTTTCCGCTGTTTTCGAATAATGACAAATGTGGATAATTGACCATATCCTTATGTGCAGCACAAAATCGATTATTCAGATTATCATAAACCGATGGCATACAAAACCAGAATAAAACAGGAACAAAAGAAAACAAAAAACTCCATCACATGAAAAGAAGCGAACTCCCGATATGGGAGTGAGACCAGGTGCCAAGGAAGAGTCAGCATCTCCTGCTTGCATGCAACACTCGTCGGTTCAATTCGGTAGAATTGTCACATCCGGTTACTTCCATCTAGAAGATATAAAGTATAATCTTTGGTCGGATGGTACAATTGGTCTATGACAGAATATCATCCACCATTCGTAGGGAATGTCCTTCCTATATACATGATACATATTTGTTTTTGTCTCATGTATTTTTCAAGGATATGTATACCTACTGATTTATGGTTTTTGGATTCAGTTTTAGGTTTTGGGTTTTACTCTCATCTTTTAAAACTAAAATTAAGTAATTCTATAATCAATAACTCAAATTACCTTATTCTGTAATCTCCAACCTGTTGCTCATCCAGTCCTATAGGAGGTTTTTTTCTCGGGTACTCCGGTTTCCTCCTGCTGAAAGACCCCCTCACGTCAACATCTGAGCCAACCTTAATCATTAATTGCAGTTTGCATGACTTGTTTCTTAAACATTGCAATACAAATAAAGTTTTTTTTATCTCCAACCTTTTTGTAACGTTTCATTAAGGTGAATTAAAATATATGAAATCTGACTGACAGTGTCAATAAATTTCCATTAAGGTAAACCTTTCTTTATTGCTGAATGGTGAAATCATTGTGCAAATTTTCAGGAAAGCATGAAACTTGGCACAATCGTTCTATAGGCCATACAAAATTAACTTAGACCCACCTCGAGAAATGAAAATGACCTCTATGTTAAAGATGGTCGCAATTTTCAGGAAAAAGTCTGATTATTCACTTGATAATTACATTAGTTTTACAGTTTATGTTAAGATTAATTGAAAATTATGAAAATGTGAGAATCTTCATAACTGATATGAAAAAGAATAAGAGGTCAACATGAACCGTGGTCTTTAATGAATTACGTCATATAACCTTACGTTATCTCTGTACATGCTTACTGTCTGGACTGTTACAAATCGTAGAATGTTGAAAATGGTACCAAATAAAAGTTTATAAGATACTTGTTTGTGTGTTTAAATTGAATAGATAATCTTGTTAGGGTTTACAAAGCATTGTTACACTTTCTGTAGTGATGTTCATTTACGTCAGCAATAACCATGTTTGAGTGAATTCTTGTTGTTTTATTTTCTTATTCCAACATGTCTAAGGAAATATTTTAATGAATACCTTTCTAAATAAGTAATATGATATTACCGAGTTCCTCAAGAAAATTGGCTACTCAATCCCCTATTTGAACTCTAATTGCTCAGACATTATGTTCACTAGAAAATATTTATTTAAATTACGTTTCGTACATGTGTCATTGTTAATATGATTTTTGGTGCTTATAAAGTTACAAATATTTCAAACGAACATTTTTCGCTTTCGGTAAGCCGGTAACGATTGCTCGATGGTTTATTTGTAGTATTTTGTGTTCATTGTCCATTTTGCGTCTCTGCATGTGTACATAGGGCTATTTCGGGTTTCGATGACAAATATGGATCATGACCATATCCCTGTATATAGCACAAAATCGATAATTCAGAAAATAAGAAACCGAAGGCCTACACAATCAGGATAAAGCAGGAACCAAAGCAAACAAACAAAAACCTCCCCTACATGAAAAGAAGCGAACTTCCGATATGAGAGTGAGACCAGGTGCCCAGGAAAAGTAAGCATCTCCTGCTTGCATACAACACCCGCCGCTTCAATTCGGTAGAACTGTCACATCCGGTTACTTCCATTTCGGAAGACATAGAGTACAATCTTTGGTTGGATGGTTCAAATGTCTATGACAGAATATCATCCACCATTCAGAGGAGTGGGACATCATAGTGTATGTCGAGTTCCCCATATCGACCGTAGAACTTCTTGGTGACGATGTTAGTCGGTCACAAACATATCCCTGACTGAGAAGCTTATCTGAAAGACGCCTAGCTTTCAGAACAAAATCCGTAAATTATCCGATGCTGTAGATGCTACAATTGTTAAACGTCTTCAAATTCAAAAGCATTATTTAAGAATAGATAAATTTGCAGCATGGACCAGACATGAACGTATCGGGTATTAAACCTTACGTCAGTGTTTCTCAATCTAAACAATGTAACGTGGCCAAGAATGTGATAGTAATTATGTCCAAAAATGTACCGAAAGACGTAGCAGGATGGGTGGGATATGATGCTACAGGACCCACGTTTTAGAAATTTCAAGAAATTTTGATAACAGAAATTTTCTAACCTAGTCCTGTTGGCAATCCCATCATTTCTTAAGCCCATAAAAAAAATTCCAAACGATCCAATATATCCGTCATTTCAATAACGGTGTCAATATAATATTGTATCTATAATTCAAATGACGCAATTCAAGAATTAGGAAAGCTTCAATTTCACTTGTACACGCCCCTCATAAGACGGGACGTATTACTGTGTATTGTTTTAATGCAATCTCCAAACAAGACTCAATAGCAGCACCCACAGCAAAATAAAGACCCAATACACAATAATTTGAAAACACGGTGTGAACAAGAAAACAAGTGATACAAAAGGTGCAAGGACGACAAAATATCCAAGACGTCAACACAGCATTAAACACAACAGTCCACAAATAAATCAACTAGAACATTGTGCAAATGTTGACTTCATCTGTCATGTTGAAAACAAATGGGTTATTCGGATTACGTGAGCACAACCCTCCTACATTTCCGGTTACACATCGAATTACTAAGAACTTCATAGACACTTGCATGCCGTGTTGTGTATAGACAAATATTACTGTAAAGCATGCAACAAACAAGATAATAAGACACAAGAAATGGCAGTAGATTATATATGACAAAAAGCAAAAATATAAGTACATAAATGTGATCGTCTACAATTTGTACTAAATCGTTCGAGAAGCAACTCAGAAGCAGTATACCAACATTTCGCAAAACAAAGGCGTCGGTTTTGCCTCATTGGACGATACTTGATCATGGTTCCTAACATTCTGAAAATCCAAAAATATAACCAGAGGACCCTACTTAAATGAATATTAAAAATCACTTAGGCGGGTAGCATCACATCAATTGGTTTGTAATTTCCTTCGAGAAGGTACAGAGTTGGAACACTTCCGTGTTATTCCTATAGCAATTGCATACTGTGAACGTGGGCATTTTCGCGTGGGTATAGTTTTCACGTAGTTTACAAATCAAGGGGAAAATATAACCTCGCTGCATTCTTACAAAGGCAGATACGTTAATATCGCGACTATTTTCCATAGCGTTATAATTCCATAGCGTTATAATTTTCCATAAGCGTTATATGTTTTAATGTTTTAATAGTTTATAGTTTTCCACCAGCGAGAACAACCATGTTTACAGTATTGTACACAAATAACAATATACGTACAATGTATAGACAATAACCAGTTATTACCTTTTTTTAAAATAAAGATTGGTTTATTCAATATCAAGTCGTTGTCCCATTATTGTTCATTATCTTTCTGTAAGTTAGTTTTGAAGAATACATGGTGCTCATCATTCTCTAAAGATAAATTGTATTATTTAGAATCAACCTTGTCATTTTTAGATTTTTTCTCAAGATTGTTTAAAAAAAAGATTTTTTTCTTCTGATACATTTATGACTTCATGACCAATAATCATCTTAATATAATTATAATTTAATATATAATTATAATTATAACTAGATGGCTACTGTTGCAAGCAACAGACGGATTCCTCCTTTATTAGACCTTCATCGGAACTGAAGTGTTGAAATCCGAATAAAGAAGATGGAAAAAAGAATGCTTGCGTCAATAGAGCTTATGTCTAATTTGGGACTCTTATTTATTTATGAACAGAATAGAAGAAAAAAAATTAAATACCTTTCATGTTTACGAAAGCTTTAAACTCCATGCTCTTTCAATATCATATGCTTTACAATTACTTTCTCAAAACAGAATTGCACAATGATTTTGCAATGAGATAATTTCTATTAAAAGAAAATGACAACAACACGAAAGTACATATATGTAATGCTACTATGTAATAAAAGAAACAGAGAACAAAAATAAAAAGAGTTATCTATCTTACTATGTAAAGTTCAAATAAGAAGTACTACTTGTGTGAAGAATAAATATTTAAGAACAAAATCCTATCAATCCTACAAGAGTAAATGTTTCTCATGACCTTGAAAAAATTTGACCTTGAACCAAAGTCATGGATGCAAGATAAGCATTTTAATCTATTCTCATCAAGATTTCTTTTCATCTATTCAAAGCTCAATATTTTATCAACAAAAGTCTGTTGTGACCTTGAAATCGAACAAATGACCTTGGGTCAAGGTCAAGGTGAAAGGACTTGATGCAAGGAGTATTTGCGCCAAGTTTGAACTCTCAAGGTCAAATGGTCTTTGTTCTATAGGCAAAAATTTGTTGTGACCTTGAGAATGAGAATTTGACCTTGGATCAAGGTCAAGGTGAAAGAACTGGGATCAATGATTGTATTTATGAAGTTTGAACTGTCAAGGTCAAATAGTCTTTGTTCTATAGGCAAAAGTTTGTTGTGACCTTGAGAATCATAATTTGACCTTGAAACTAAGTCATCATCAATGACTACCTATAAGTAACCTACCATCCAAGTTTCAACTCAAAATCTCAAAAACTGTAGAAATTGGCACTGTGCCAATTTAAAGTTCCATTTTCAACTCAAAATAGCGCGAAAACCGTAAATATTTTATCGAGCATGTAAGCGTATAAAAGTTTGCAAATTTCCCAAAGAACAATATAAAACAAATTTCATTCAGATCGCACGGTTAGTTTAGGAGTTATAAGGTTTTAAAGATTTTACCTTTGATGACCTCTAGCGGGGGCATATGTGAACTTTTCGACAAGAAAAATTTTTTAAATGAAGATCTTAATATGCTCTTTTACATGGTACTATTCATTTTATCCTATGATGCATCACTTTTTTGTAAAGTGATCGGAAGAGGTGGGGGTAAGAATAATAATAATAAGAATAAAGAAAAGACAATACAATAACAGAAAGGATTCCGACGGAAGTCGGAATCCTTAATTACATAACGTATCGGAAGTATACCAAAGAAGAAGTGCCAACTGTAGCTCGGGAGTCAATGATCCAGGGGAATATTGTATATTCTAACATGACTTGAGATTTTCTCCCTATATGTACCATAGAACTCGCCTGGTGTAAAATCTCCAACAAACTTCCAGTGTGCTAAGCTCCGCCCATTCACATGCTATATTAGAATAGAAATAACAACTAGCTAGTCGTGATTCATTGTCCAGTAATTCCACTCGTCATATGAACCAATCAAATTATCATCTCGCCGCTTCGCGGCTCGGTGATAATTTGATAATCATTGGTTCATGCGACTCGTGGAATTACTAGACAATAAACCACGAAAGGCTAGTTGTTATTTCTTAAATTGTGTAAGTCTCCATAACAAAACAATCGCAAATCTTCGAATGGAGGCAGGACCAGTAAGTGTCCTCTGACTGCATGAAAGACCCACCGCGAATACCAAATATAACCGTGTCAAATCTTCGAATGGAGGCAGGATTAGTGAGTGTCCTCTGACTGCATGAAACACCCACCGCGAAAACCAAATATTACCGTGTCAAATCTTCGAATGGAGGCAGGACCAGTGAGTTTCCTCTGACTGCATGAAACACCCACCGCGAATACTAAATATAATCGTGTCAAATTTTCGAATTGAGGCAGGAACAGTGAGTGTCCTCTGACTGCATGAAACACCCACCGCGAATACCAAATATAACCGTGTCAAATCTTCGAATAGAGGCAGGAACAGTGAGTGTCCTCTGACTGCATGAAACACCCACCGCGAATACCAAATATAACCGTGTTAAATCTTCGAATGGAGGCAGGAACAGTGAGTGTCCTCTGACTGCATGAAACACCCACCGCGAATACCAAATATAACCGTGTCAAATCTTCGAATGGAGGCAGGATTAGTGAGCGTCCTCTGACTGCATGAAACACCCAACACGAATACCAAATATAACCGTGTTAAATCTTCGAATGGAGGCAGGAACAGTGAGTGTCCTCTGACTGCATGAAACACCCACCACGAATACCAAATATAACCGTGTCAAATCTTCGAATGGAGGCAGGACCAGTGAGTGTCCTCTGACTGCATGAAACATCCACCACGAATACCAAATATAACCGTGTCAAATCTTCGAATGGAGGCAGGACCAGTGAGTGTCCTCTGACTGCATGAAACACCCACCGCGAATACCAAATATAACCGTGTCAAATCTTCGAATGGAGGCAGGAACAGTGAGTGTCCTCTGACTGCATGAAACACCCACCGCGAATACCAAATATAACCGTGTCAAATCTTCGAATAGAGGCAGGAACAGTGAGTGTCCTCTGACTGCATGAAACACCCACCGCGAATACCAAATATAACCGTGTTAAATCTTCGAATGGAGGCAGGACCAGTAAGTGTCCTCTGACTGCATGAAAGACCCACCGCGAATACCAAATATAACCGTGTCAAATCTTCGAATGGAGGCAGGATTAGTGAGTGTCCTCTGACTGCATGAAACACCCACCGCGAAAACCAAATATTACCGTGTCAAATCTTCGAATGGAGGCAGGACCAGTGAGTGTCCTCTGACTGCATGAAACACCCACCGCGAATACTAAATATAATCGTGTCAAATTTTCGAATTGAGGCAGGAACAGTGAGTGTCCTCTGACTGCATGAAACACCCACCGCGAATACCAAATATAACCGTGTCAAATCTTCGAATAGAGGCAGGAACAGTGAGTGTCCTCTGACTGCATGAAACACCCACCGCGAATACCAAATATAACCGTGTCAAATCTTCGAATGGAGGCAGGACCAGTGAGTGTCCTCTGACTGCATGAAACACCCACCGCGAATACCAAATATAACCGTGTCAAATCTTCGAATGGAGGCAGGACCAGTGAGCGTCCTCTGACTGCATGAAACACCCACCACGAATACCAAATATAACCGTGTTAAATCTTCGAATGGAGGCAGGAACAGTGAGTGTCCTCTGACTGCATGAAACACCCACCACGAATACCAAATATAACCGTGTCAAATCTTCGAATGGAGGCAGGACCAGTGAGTGTCCTCTGACTGCATGAAACATCCACCACGAATACCAAATATAACCGTGTCAAATCTTCGAATGGAGGCAGGACCAGTGAGTGTCCTCTGACTGCATGAAACACCCACCGCGAATACCAAATATAACCGTGTCAAATCTTCGAATGGAGGCAGGACCAGTGAGTGTCCTCTGACTGCATGAAACACCCACTGCGAATACCAAATATAACCGTGTCAAATCTGGTAATGTCCAAATAGGTAAAGGATGATCAATTTCAAAGATCACTCTCAATAAAGGCCTTAATTAGAAAAAAATCTTTAACTGAATGTGGTTATCCTGGATGCAAAAAAAAAATATCACTGTAAATAACGTTACACTTTTTATGAATTTCTAAGAGGTTGATTTTAATTACTAAAAAAAAAAAAACCACACACACACACACACTAACAAGCATCTCATAAGCTTACATTTGAATTTGATATCAATTTCAACTTTAGACAAGACAGAAACATGTACAGAGATAACGTAACGTAACGTCATATGACGTAATTCATTAAAGACTACGGTTCATGTTGACCTCTTGATGATTGACAATATCAGAAATGAAGATTCCATCATTTTCATCAATAGTTTTTAGTTAATCTTAACATAAATGGTCACAATAATGTAATTATCAAGTGAATAAAGATACTTGTTTTTCCTAAAAATGGCTGCCATCTTTAAAATATTGGTCATGTTGATTTCTCGAGGTGCTTCTATAGCTAATATTGTACAGTATGGCTTATAGAATGATTGTATCAAGTTTCATGCTTTCCTGAAATTTTGCAGAATTCATCGAAGTACTTACACGATTCAGCTGGACTAGTGTGTATATATCTAACGTAAACTGTTGAACAATTGTATTTAATATGTTCAACCGAATTTTGGAATACATCTGAAAATTATCTTAATAAGGAATAAAAATTAGACCTTTGAATGGGTTTAGTTATTATAATACATGTAACAATTTATTCCAACAACAGATGTTACTTTATGCAATATATACATCTCACATGTGTTCCCCGTTCCTTGATCGATACTAGTTTGCCTTGTATAGAGAGTGTGGTACAAAACGTAAAATATCATTTTATCATTCAAGGATACAAATTAACACATCAATTTTGAGGTGAAATTATCAAATCTGTTGTTTCATCGTATTTGGTTTCTTTATATGATATATAATAATATAAAAATGTCACAAAGGGAAGGACTTTATCACAGGAGGGCTTCTTCTTATGATCCAGACGGTGAGCTTATGTTTGTTTTATGTAGATCTATATCACGGTGGGTAATCGCGCAACACAGAGTTGCAATAATTTCAAGTAGTAGATTATGTATCTCAAAAAGGGGAATGTGATGCAGTGTAAGGATGCCTTGGATATGAGTTTTGTCAAAAAATAAGAGGAATGATATCTTTTTTTTTTTAAAGTTCAAAAACGATGTGCGTGAAAGTAGAACGCCGATCGTCTTTTTACGTCAAAAAATGCTCATATTTCCCTTATTTTTGGATACAACATTCTTACGCTGTATCACATTTCCCGTTTTGTTATAAATGATCTATATTTCAGAAAAATACAGAAAAGTATATCGTTCTGCGTTTCTAGATTACCCACCGTGTATATTTCAGTTAAAGATGTGTTCAAAATATACTTACGTAATCAAATTAACCTTCCTCTTCGGGAATTTTAAGTTGATCCTTGTATCATCATAGTGACAAATATCGATAAAACAGATTAAAATTACAGTATTGATAAACGTTCACCTGATGCCGTACGACTATACACAGACGCTCGTCAAACCGACCTTGCATTGTTTTTTCCGAAAAGATCAATTTTCTTTTGCATAAGATCGGGTATACTTCAAAATTGTCATATGATGGCAACTTTTTTAGTGAACAATTTAGGATTAAAGGTATTTATATATTCTAATTGTTGCAGTTGTATAATAAAACAGTTCAGATATGTGTATTGAAAATGCAAAACATCCCTCAACGAATCGCTGGATTCATACCTCAGACAATTTGGAACCCTTTACCACAATTTTTTTATCAAAGTTTTGAAAAACATTTTGTACCAACCCTCTAAATTTTCCATTTTGTACATGTAGCAGCAAAGTGGTCGCACACGGTATACAGTCTGGTGATGGAGAAGTACAGGGATAAGTTCACCAAGTTACAGCATAGGTTGGCAGAACGCCAAGAAAAGTTTTATGATACAAGACAGAGAAAGCTTCGTAACAGCTGGATTTGTACAAAACAGGTGACTTATATTGTATTGTACAATTATATAGCTTCCAAACTGCGAAACATCTAGTTTGCATGAAAGCAGGAGATGCTGACTCTTCCTTGGCACCTGGTCTCACTCCCATATTGGGAGTTCGCTTCTTTTCATAATTGTGGAGGGTTTTTTTTTTATTTACTTCGGTTCTTGTTTCATCCTGGTTTTGTATGCCTTCGGTTTATGATTGTCTGAATTAGCGATTTTGTAATATGTATTGGGATATGGTCATTATCCATATTTGTCATTTTGTGTAAGACAGGGAGCGTGTTCAGAACTGTTCCATACTGCATATTGGACGCTTCCATAGTGAGATCAAACATGTCTGTATTTCAGTCCCTGTATTTCTCGTATATCAATGTTCTCTCTACTGTATACAATTTGTATGTGTGATGACCTTTTTGAATCCAGATCAGATTGAGGGCAAGCACATGTACTGTGCGCCAAAATAAACTGTCCTTTTTCACACTAAAGAATAATGTTTTCAATGATTTATGTATCGTTTTTGTGTATATCTACTTTGTTTGTTGGTCCATTTGATGTGGTGTTGTGTTTCCCCATTCGACTATTGTTTGTAGTAGCAGTTTTTATCTCTTCTTGTTCTGCTATGGTCAGTGGGAACCTTAGTGAAGATCGTCTCAGTTTATATCCCTCTTTGTCTTTCGTTTCGTAAAGAGATTTTGCCGTAGACTGGTCTTTGCCCGCCCGGCATCCCTGCCAAAGTTGTCTTTATGACGTAACTCTCTGACAAATACGAACGCTATAGGGCTTTTACTGGGCAACACATGTGTGTACTGCTGCGTCGCTCCGACATCCTCATGCAGTGATTTCCTCCAATATTCAACAAACCATACAACATGCATATACTCAATGTCTTCTACTCATTTGAGTTTGACATATTTGATCTGTCCATTAAAAGATGTGAAAATTTAAGAAATGTTCAGAATGAACAATTTTGCTACATCAATATGTTCAACCATCAAAAGAAAGTACATGTAATTGATACCCTCTCTTCAATATATGAAAACAGTATGAGGGAGTGAGAAACTAGTTCAATCTGATTTTGTCTCTTAATATTGTAGCTTATTAGATCACAGAGATCAAGCCTATGAAGAAGCATCACGCAAATGTAAAAACAGAATAAATTTACACATCTTATCAGTACATGTGTGTCTACATATTATATTTCATTTTCAAAAGTTAATTATTATATCAATAAAGATACTATAATGATATGTTTTTGCTTTTTCCAGGCACCTATGAGTCCTCAAGAATACAAACAGAATGTGTAAGGCACTCATTCATATGGAAGTGCTTGCAAATATTTCTTTTTACTTCATCATCATCATCATCAGCATCATCATCATCATTTTTTTAAACAATCTATGTATATATTAGTAAAGAATAAACTTAAGAAAGTTTCTCTGTGTATTATTTATTTCGACGTGCTATATTTTAGATACATAAGAATAAAAAAAGATATATATTTTAAAAAATATTTTGAACTTGCTCCATGCTATTGCTACGAGCTATATTCGTAAACTACCAAAAACAGATATATAAACTGTATAGAATATAAATGATGGATACAGGTAAAATCCTGTAGACTGGATGAAGTGAACATAATTTTGTTCGTACTTTCTTTCGAAATTTCAATGAAAATAAAACCTTTTTCGCATGGATTCGTCCATCTGTCCCTAATGAGAAATAACTTTACAGGTCATTCATCAGGATGTTAATTACCGGCAGTCATGACTGCCGGTATACTGTAATCAATCGTGACATACTTGCACGGATAAAATAACTCTTGACAATATGATTGGTGGACAACTACAAAATATGCAAATATTCGTAAGGTTATTCAGAACCTGTGCATAAGATACTTTCATCAGGTCGGCTGAAGAGTCTAGATGACTTTGCAAATGAAAGTCATATCGTATCTGTGCATTTTCTTCCGAAAGATGCATCGAAAAGTCTTTGAAACGATACGTCTTACAACAATCACAGATCCTCGGAAATTTCCGTAGCTCGAATCGGAAATAAAAAAAAACGGAAAAGCCCGGAAATGTACGATTGGTCTAACAAGAATAAAAATCGTAAGACGTTTATTCATTTTGTTTTTCTTACTAGAATATTACAACATTTAATGTCAGCTAAATGCCGGCAAGCTTTTTGTAAAAGCTAATACTTGTTCTATTACCTGTTCATCCACAAAATAAAATCGAGAAGCAAGTCTTCCTACACTGACACTTAATTGTGGGCTATTTGGAAATGTGAATAGGGTTACTAGTATTGCATGTTTATTGTTCAATTTTTCATAACGAATGACTTTATTGTTGCCATTCTATGTTCTTTCCTGTTAGCAGCGAATCCTTTAAACCAAGGAAAATGACACTATACATGTATACATACTGACCATTTTATGGTTGGATTATAAAAGCTAAGATGTATATAATAAATATGTTATCATCCTAATTGATTCTTATAAAGAAGTACTTTATAGGTTAAAATGAAGGTATGAGGTAAGAGAACACTATGTAATCTATAATACTGATGTTCAGTTAGCTATCACTTGGCGTTCTAATGTGTCAGCGACGCTTTGTTTCTCGATACTTCTTAGTGTGCGAACAAGTGCATTTGTTGACGCATTGTTGCTAAGGCGACGCCATTTTTCCAAGCCTTTCAGCGCCACATTCCTGGACTTCCGGTCTTGGTGCTTTATTCCAATGTCCAATACTGGAAAAAAAGATAAAAGAAATAGCCATATTTCTCTTCTTTTCTATTTTATGGCCTTCGGCCTCGGTCTTTAAACACCACCCTGTTCTCTCCGAGGGCATCTAACCTTCATACAGACCTCAACTCGGTCTTTATCTGACTTACAAACCGCAGATTTTCTTAAATTTTCCGAAAAATAAAAATCTTAATATTTTATACACCCCTGCTTTTCAAAATGAAATCGACCATGCAAATTATCGGGTGGAAATATGCAACGGTAACGATTATCAGGCCATAGAAGTAAAATAATTTGTTACACATCCCGATGATTTTCATACAGGTACCCTGTATTTGGTCAAAGAAGAAAATAATAGTGTAACAATGAGTTTTGTTTCCCTTAAAAATTTGAAATATGTGAAATAAAGATAAGGAAATATTTTCTAATCAAGTGAGGATAATATCTCTGTATTTTGTCTATCAAGTTCCTCAATATACACGTATTTGGAAAGCATTTAGAATAATTGGTCTTCAAGAATCGCTATTGGGATCTAGATTGATTTTGAAATGGCATTTTGGGGTTTTCGGGATAGAAGAATCTATTCTTCTTGTATTAACATTTCTTATAAAAGGATGTCTTTAGCGGACTTGAAACACAATTTTTTCTATCCTATGGCCGAATACTCATTATCATAAAAACAATTTACACCCGCGACTGAAATAATTTTCTTTTCTCCGCCCCTCATTGTTTTTTATTGACCTCCACATTTCACTGAACGTTCATAAAACTTCGTATATTTAGAATCGTCCGCGGTCTTTATGAAATAAAAAGACCGATGAATAACAAAAGAATCACATTTGAAGGTTTGTAACAATTAGTTAAAAAACAAGCTGATGTTACACATTTCCTATGAAAATCTTACTACATAAACAATATTTTATTCAATAGGATTGAAGAGAATTGGACAGAAGGCAAAGCGTTATCCAAGTCATCCAGTCTTTACCTTCGTCAAACTTACTGTTCTCAAAATCTGTAAGTATTTAGGGGGACTAAAGAACGTCACTCAATATAAAAGCATATTTATGTCAAAGAGTATCGCCTAGAATACTATAAGCATGGACCTTTTCAGGCGGAAGTATTTAATGTATTGTTATCGCGAGAACAACCTCCGCGTGAAAATTACACTGATAGGAATTCTCCTGATTTTGCCAATATTACCCCCACGAGTACCTGATTACTATTGCAATGGTAATTCCGCGAAATTTCCCCCAGCGAAAATAACCATCTGTACAGAATTGCGATTCTGGTTGCCTTATGTTGTTTATCGATTCATCTTCAAAATTGTCTTATTTTGTGCTATCTATCTTCGGGCTCCGATCGTGTGCAAAAGGGAAATATAAGAAAGTGCCAACCCTTGATTTTTTATATATATATATGAATGATTTTAAAGGTACAAGCAGTAATACCTAGATATGCCTATTAATTTGAGTTCTATTATAAGAGTTCAATGTTGGTGACAAGTCTGTTTGATGTAAACGTGGTTATTTTCGCTAGGAGAAATTTTCGCGATTACTCCCACGCGTACTTTCATTACCATTGCAATAGTACGCGTGGGGGTAATTATGGCAAAATCAGGAAAATTCCCTTCAGTCTTTTATACTGGTTGTAATTTTCACTCGGGGGTTATTTTGGCGATAACAATACAACCACGAAAATCGAGAAAATATCCCACGCTAAAATTTCCACGTTTACAATATATGGTTGTTTGACATTGTGTACTTTTTTTAACTTTGATATTAGTATGTTTCATATATACGACTTTAATTGAACTACATGTATGTTTAATGAATATAGCGAACTATGGTCATTTTTGGTGTCTTATTGATATATAAACATTAATGAAGTACCTATCAGTTATTCAGTCTCAAAGTCGAGAATCTTGAATTCTATGGCTATTCTTACACACTTTGGACAATGGTGATATCTTGTTGTGATTTCTGATAGTCGACTATCTCTTTGATTTATTTCAAACTTTGCTTATACTCTGCTTCACTTACCTATTGTGATTTCTGTGTCGGCACCGGTTTCCCATTGGTCTCGTTGGTTTATGTGCGGTCTTTTGTGTTTCATGATTCTATGGCGTGAGTTGGTCTCGTTGGTTTATATGTAGTTATTTGAGTTTCATGTTTCTATGTGATTTGGCGTTCCTTGTACTATTTGCGTCTCTTTCTGAACGTGTCTGCTTTGTGTTTTTGCATTGGATGCTTTATAGTTTTGTTGTGGGTGTTGCAACCGAGAGTTGTTGGAGATCCCCTCCTTTCTTTTCTGTCTGTCTTGATACTCTTACCTTGAATATCATGTTTCCTGGTTGACTTATCACGTGGCGGATCAAAGGGCAGGTGTTGGTACAATCCACCCCAGTCCTTGCCAACCCCGGCTGCTGTTAGCCGCAGTGCCTCAGATAGATGGTCTATAGCGAAAAGGAGATGCTAGCTTTAAACACATACCATACCAGTCAAGGAAAATGATCTGACTAAAAGAAATATGCCATAGAACATATGTTTCAATATTGACAATACCAATATCAAGTCCGCTGTAGTTAGGGATCAGACAGTCAATGGTGCCTCACATGATATCAATATGAAATTCACATGAAAGTTGAATATGAAATTCATGAAAATGAAAACTTCACATTCGTCCTCGTTTCACATGAATTTGATGTGAGGCACCATTGGCTGTATATGTGAAAACAGCAACTTTTTCAAACAAACTGAAGAAATGAATTTGAGGCAGCTTATTTTTAGCTGATGAAAGGATGCAGCAGCCTGTTTCACAAAAAATACTTACGAAAAATTTAAGGATTTTTCATAACTTTTTATCTCTCAGTACGTCTTATACACTAAAATCCGCTCTGTTTTGTTTCTGAATTTAAATTTAGCTTGTAGAAATGATATAAGAAAACAAAGAACAATCTAAATAGAAATTCTTTTTAACCTTAAATTATTTATTGACGGAAGTTTTGGAAATTCCTCAAATTTGTCGTAAGATTTTTTTTAAACTGTTGACTGAGACGATGATACGAAAGAAGATTTCATATGATCCCTGTTCGTTGTCATATCTGTGTTAGTAATGTTCTTCAGATGAATTTATCAATAGTTTGTCAATAGTCTGGTAAGCTCTATTGATTAACATTCATCCTTTAAATCTTTTCACTTTAATTCAATAATATAAAAAAGATATTGGTTCACATTAAACGACGAACGTGACTTTGGCTGTTGTCGATAATTCAACAAATAACCGAGACTGCCAACGTACGTGAACGAGACCTTTTACCCATACAGTATAAAGATACATGTTACATGACGGACTGACTGAAAATACTTATCAAACGATGTAAAGGTATACAAATGTTAAACGTCTTTAGATTCAATAGCATCATTTCAAACCTGATAATTTTACAGCATGAACCAGACATGTACGTTTCGGGTACTAAACCCTCGTCAGTGATCCTCAGTCTAAACAATGTAATATGGCCAAAAAATATGAAATTTTTTATGTCCAAAAATATACCAAAAGACGTAGCAGAATGGGTGGGATATGATGCTACAGGACCCACGTTTTAGAAATTTCAAGAAATTTTGTAACAGAAAATTTCAAATGCGTTGAAGAGACAGAGAAGTGTAGCAGAGGAGAAGCACCAATAGACATTTTTCATGTTCGCGGACTTCGCACTTCGGACACCGCACTTAGAAGGGTCTATGTCACAAAAGTAAATTGTTGATGTTATCCCAATGAACCTAGAATACTTTGTGTGAGAAAATGTGTATTTACACGTGCTAATATACATATTTAAAGCTCTCAATTGTCATTTCGTCTATTCTGCGTTCAGATTTTACTTTTCTAATTGCATTTGATTACTTTAATATGACCCCTAAAGTGCGAAGTCCGGAGTGTGAAGTCCGAAGTACGTTAACTTGAAAAATGTCCAGTCGTAGCTCAGGAGTCAAAGATCCAGGGGAATATGTCATGGTTGTGTAAGTATCCATTAACAAGGCAATTGCGAACCCTGAATAGAGGCGGGACCAGGTTCATGGGGGGACTGAGCGCCCTCTGACAACATGAAACACATGCAGCGAATGCCGAGTAGAAAGGTGTCAAATCTGGTAATGTTCAAATATAGGTAAAAGACGTTCTTGGAAAGGTCGTACTTATGAACGTCCTTAAGCCGCTATCACACTTTTTCGTATCAGCTACGTAAGAGGAGTATTTTTGCCAAAATTCTTAATGCGAGAGAAACGAAAAGGTCTGCCACGTATTTCGTCCTTCTCAGAAGTCCAAGGCGTAAGTGAGACGTTTATATGGCGTAAGAGGCGTTTCTATCACGTATGAGCAGCGTACCAATGCGTCCTACCAACACGTACGTGCGGCGTCCGGCACGTACGTGTGGCGTTCAATGCATTTCTACTGCGTAAGTACGACGTTGGTGCTACGTAATCTTCTTATACCGACGGTTCTGCTGCGTTGCCGCGGTGCTCACGTTCGTATGAAAAAAACATTTTGTTGACAAATATTATATTTTTCGATTTTCCACTTTAAATAATATGAACACAAAAAGGGTAGAGGGTACTGTCAAAGTGCCCTTTGAAATTAGCGTATACTTTTTTAGACTCAGTTCGCCATGAAATAAATTTGTTTGGTTGATCTAGTGGAAGCTTGTAAATGTACGGTATAATGAATCTTAATTCATTCTCAATAGGTTCAAATCTTTATTTTCCCCCTAGATTTTCATCATGTGTTCATAACAACGTAGCAAATACACCTTTTACGCCGAAATGGAATGAGCGATACTCCTTTAACGTTGCAGATACTCATACAACGTAACACCAACGTAAATCTTACGTAGCAAGAGCGAAAAAAACGTAGTTCGTGCGCCATACATACGTAGGAGTAAATTGAAGAAACAAAAAATACGAAATTGAAACGTACATCATACTTAGTAGATAAGAAAAGAACACCGTGGGTACGAATCGGCAACGCCTCGTACGTAGTACGTACGCCATAGGGATATCGCTTGCGTTTGTTATTCGTTCGTACTGCGTTGTAAGAGTATTATAGCGACGTTCCTGCTACGTTGCTACTGCGCTTCTTCCGTTTGCACTGTGTTCGTGCTACGTACACACGGCGTATGGAAGTAAGTACGTACGTGCTACGTAATTTTAGGTGCGAACTTAAAACGCCGCACTCTTTCGTATCAAGAGATCATGAATGCTACGTTTCAAAGAGTACTCGCTACGTAAGCTGGCGTTGAGCACTACTGCGTTGCTGCGGCGTTCCTTTCTTACTGTCACGTATCCTGATACGCCGTAGATACGTGGACCAATATGTAAAAGTGTGATAGGGGTTTTAATAATCATCGATAGGTTAAAGTCGAAATATGCAAAAAGTTCTTTGTAGCGAACATAAAACATCCTCTTAAGCTATTTCCCTACATTACCTAGAGCATGCTTGTTAATGGCTAGCCTCCTCAACATCATGTTTTCGTACTTAAATCATGCTCTAATAAAAGGTATTAGTTGTGAAATGAATACGCTAAGGAAGGCAAAGAGGAATTGTTAAAAAAGTAACCATTTTATATTATGGATAGGATAAATATTTGATATTTTCCTTCTAGCTACGTAAGCTGCCAATTTAGAGTCTTGTCCATACGATTTGAAAAGGATCTCAACGGACGGTCCCCTCACTACAACAAACTTCTAGAGCTTGGCGTCTTTCAGATAAGCTTCTCAGTCAGGGATACGTTTGTGACCCACTAACATCGCCACTGAGGAAGTTCTACGGTCGATATTGGGAACTCGTCATACACTATGATGTCACACTCTCCAGGATGGTGGATGATATTCTGTCATAGGCCACTTAAACCATCCAACCAAAGATTATATTCTATATCTTCCGAAATGGAAGTAACCGGATGTGACAATTCTACCGAATTGAAGCGGCGGGTGTTGCATGCAAGCAGGAGATGCTTACTCTTCTTGGGCACCTGGTCTCACTCCCATATCGGGAGTTTGGTTCTTTTCATGTGGTGGAGATTTTTGTTCAAAATGTCTTTCAAATATTGTTTTTTTTTTTTTGGAAATTTGTATGCCTTCGGTTTGTGATTTTCTGAATTATCGATTTTGTGCTGTATATGGGGATATGGTCATTATCCATATACAGCTAGGTCTGTATGGATCTGGAAAAGGAAGGGGCCATCACGGTGAAAAAGGGGAAGGCATCCATCCCGGTCAAAAAGGCGCAGAGATCCTTCCCGATGAAAATAGGGGAGGGATATAGTCCGTTCAAAAAGGGGCGGGGTCCAGACCATTAAAATATGAAGAGGGATCCAGCCCTATTATAAAGGGGAATAGATCAAGCTCGGTCAAAAAACAGATGGATCCAATCCGGTCAAAAAACGGGAGGGGTACAGTGTTAAGTTTTTTTTTTATCTATTCAGACGTGAAGTACCAAAATCAAAAGTATGCACTTTGAACAAACTTCAATCAGGATGATATCTTACTATCTTAACCCCCCCCCCTTTTTTTCTCTAGATTCGTGCAAGTCGTGTTAAAAGTCATGTACTTTATTTGATTTTTAAACTCGTTATCTCGTAACATCCGCCTGGTTGGTCAATGTGTACAATACACCCCCATGCTGTGCCGTTTCCTCATTATCAAAGGGAGATAATATTGATCTATATACCTTTGATTCTCCCGTTCTTTAGTCATATCCCCTTTAAAATATTTGTTCGTTCCACCGCATTATCGAATAAACACAAATATATTCTATTTGTTCATAGTTTTCCCAAGTTCTAACTTTACTTAGTGGATAATATAGTTTGACTTGGAATGTTTAGTCCTGCAGGGGGTGGGTAATATTGCTGTTGACTGTTAAAGATAAAAACACTCGGCGAGCTATTATGGAATGTGGCATATTATATTAGTCTTAAAGAGTAAATATGACTGTCAACGGAAAATGAGGGTATATTTGTGTCAATTGAAATTATCTCAAGTAAGTTGAAGATGGTATAGAAAGATAAGAAAGAGACACCGGAGGATGCAACATATACCAGTAGCTAGCATCAGAAAGAAGAACTTTAATAATTTATCGAATGGTGAGCTTAAGAATGTAAGCCACTCTACTGCCTTCCCGACAGGCTAGCTATATCGGGAATGCAGTTAAGAGTGCTCAGACTTCATCGGGCTCCTGGTCGCTTTACGTGACAATACAAACGGGGAACACTTCA
Organism: Pinctada imbricata; assembly: GCA_033119305.1. Taxonomy (NCBI): domain Eukaryota; kingdom Metazoa; phylum Mollusca; class Bivalvia; order Pterioida; family Pteriidae; genus Pinctada; species Pinctada imbricata. The sequence goes on from VSWD01000013.1 coordinate 55,273,098, forward strand.
CACACAAAATGACATTCTGATATCAAAATGACTTTGGTGTGTACAAAAAAACATACAGATACAGACTTTGTAATTTTGGGTCGACTCAAGTTTATCCTTTCCTTACATACTTATCAATACCCCTTAATGGAGAGAATATTTGTTAAACCTTCAAATACAATGTATAGTTACAATAACATCCTTTCGGACATAACCGTATAGAATGCATTCATAAAGGATAATCAATGAGCTACTGATGACATATCATTAAATCACCATGTAAAGACACATATCTAATAAGGATGAACATTTACCAGAGAGGTCCACGGTGCGCCTTGGTAGATATCCCTCATAAAAGATCCTTTTCACTGTCATAGGATCAGTTTTGATTTTCCTTATTCTGCTCAATGCATTTATTTTGCCTGTCAGTATTTTCACCTCTTCCAATAATTGTCCCGCCTCGCGCTCTTCACTTTTGGCGCGAATTTTGATGCGTTTCGCTTTCCTGACATTCTTTTCGAACACTCCTTTCGTTTCGTACAAGTCTCTCTGTACGTCGAAACGATCAATCTTCATCTTGTTCAGTTTACTTTTTTGCCTCTTTGCACTGTTTTTCATTTCGACTATGTCATGTGACAGAGACTCCAGTTTTGCTATATTGACTGACATTTCCCTGGAACTTGACATCTTCTGTCGACTGTATTCGTGTGACAACCTCAAGTACTCGGCTTCCTTCTCCCGAATTTCCTCTTCCAGTACATCAATGTTGTCTTGAACGGAGAGTTCTTTCTTCCGACATTGCCTCCTTTCGGACAGTGTCCACTGAATGTGGTCCTGAACTCTTTTGACGTCATATCCTGCGCGCTGAATTTGAAGTTTAGAATCGCGCTTCTGTTCTTCTCGTTTGTGCATTTTTTTCATGATCTCATTCTTCGACTTTTGGTATCTATTCATTTCGTCTTGAAGTTTTCTAGGGTAAGCTTCGTCTGCCATGACCCAGTTCTTGAAACAATTGCAAATTAGCGGTATGAGTTCCAAAATAAGAGCCATATAATGAATGACCTTTCCGTAGTTTCGGATGTAAGTTTCTATACTAGTACCCTCTTGTTCCTGCAGATCCGCTACAAACATTTTCAACTTTTCCAAGTCATCTCGCACTTGAACCGTCCAGTTGTTGATGTTATTTTCATACTCTATCACACAATCAAGATTTTGGTCTGCACCTTCGTATGCAAAACTAAGGCAATATTTCCCGAGTTGTTCAGTCAGAGTTTCTGGTAATTTCTTGCTAGCGCGAAGAACAAGGTCTTTGAACATTCTGGCCCTGTTGACCACTCGTTCAATGTTCTCAATGTCCTTACGTTTTTCTGTCATAGTCACGTGATTTCTCATCAGTTTCAGTTCCTCTCCAAATGAATCATAATCCCTGAATTTCTTCTGATCTATTATAGATTTAGTAAATTCCAGGAAGCCTAACCAGGAATCTATGAAGTCGTCAGAGGCATCAGACAGCCAGTTCTGGTCAAAACTTTTCACTTCTTGTTCTGTTTTATATACCACTATCATTGCCCTCTGACGTTCCGCCTCCAGGGATACTGGTCCGGCCCTGTGACGCAGGTAGCCGGGCTTTTTCCATCTTCACTCTTATTAATACGAAGAAAAATCCCCTCACTTCTCTTATGTTCAGTATAGACAAGACAAAGTCCGTATAAAGGCTGCCTCAGAAGCAGTTAAACGCCAATAAAGTATCTCAATACATAAAACATATGTAATCACCTTGATCGACGCCGTACTTCTCTGGAGCACTTAACACTTGAACGTAACTTAAATGTAAAACCTCGAAGGAAATTTAAAAATCCGTCAATAAATACAATTTTCTCCTCTGCCTGCATATTGATCGTCTTTATTTTAAAACCGATACTTCAATATCTACGAGTGCTTTCCGTCACACATTTAAAGTTAGAGGACATAAGCTTAGGAAAGAAAAAGATATCACCAAACCAAAGGATCCTTTAACGGCACTTGCTCGTATCTGTGTATAGTTAAAATCTCTTAATTTTATCGAAGTTCGTTATAGATTTCCTAAGTTTAAACCTATTCTACCAAAGTTGGTTTTGACATTCAATAGCTTGTCAGCAGCCTATTTGATACACAGATAAAATAAATTCAAAAATTTAAATAGCGGTAGAGAGCTTTCTTAACGTAGATAGCATCTCGTCGATGTGCATAGATGTTAATGATAAGAGTATATTGTCTGTGTATACGGACCAGGGATTGATTTCATGTATGGTATTTAACTCCTACAGTCCCTATCTTGAACTCCTCCCGTAGTAGACACATATTCAATACTCAATAAACTACCCAGCCTTATAGATAGATCTATAATTATATTGTCTGATATAGTAAATTAACCATTATCACAGACAAGTAGGAGCTAATTATTACCTTGACCTCTACCCGCCCTTCTTCATACAATACCCCTGCTAGCAGTGACTTATTTTTTCTCTCTAACAGGTGTATATGTACGGGAATAATTCTGTAGATCAGAGAGATATACGACTTTTCGGGAAAGACAATTTTTCATCATATTTTAGATCATAAATATTAAATATATGTTCTATCGTAACTCCATTGCATGACAAATATGGATAATGACCATATATCCATACACAAAATCGATAATTCAGAAATTAAGGCATGGGAATCACTTTTATAGGGTGTGGCATCCAAGTGTGACAAACAGACGGACATATACAGACGGACAAAGGGCAAAGTTATTCCTAAGTGTCGCTATGCTTCGCAGGCGACACAAAAATCATGAACCGAAGGCATACAGAATTAGGATAAGACAGGAACCAAAGCAAACATAAGTTAAACGTCTTCAAATTCAATGGCATTATCATTTAAGGAGGTATTGAACACTTGGACGCCAAATTCAATTTTTCTAAAAATTTCTGAAATTATATAATTCTTGTCTGTCCTTGACTATACAAACTTATATTTGATTCTATCCACAGGAAAATTTTCTACGAGAGTTTGAAATATGCATTAATCGACGTTTTCGTGAATTTCTTGATGACGTCATAATATTGAAAGTGTCATTCCACTTCTCGTAAAGCTATTGGGAATTAATTTTGATTTAACTTCTAAAATATCCATAAACATATTGCACTTACATCTGGAAAAGATAGAATGAATTGTGTTTTAAACACAGGCAGGATACTTGAATAAAAGATGACACTGTCGCTAAAAAAATTGCAATTTCGAGCCAATTTACTGTAGTTGCTAGTTAATTATTTGGAATCCTGTGGATGAATCTTTGTCAAAAACTATCCAAATTATCAAGAATGTCCAGAGATGATTTCATGATTAAATGGGAAAAATTGAATTTAGGATTAAAATATTACAAGGCTTTAAATTTTCCAATTTTTTCTTCCAAAATCGTCCATTTTCAATGAAGTGACATCCGCTTTCCTGCAACGTAAATTTGTCAACGAATACACTGTGATGAAGATTTAATCGTCTGTTTTATACATGCTATGTTTCAATGCAATACGTTCAGTAATTATGTTTTTATTGCATTTTGAATGCAAAGGTTTGTGACGCCATTTTTCCCGATAACGTCGAAATGACGTCGTGGTTTGCTCATGGATAAAAACCCCAAAGTCCTTAATTTCGAAATTCGCCATAATTTCTTCAAATGACGCCAGAAATTATTCAAACTTCATCAGGATACTCAAATGCGTATATCAATCAGCGTATCAAATTTTTTAAGGAAGTTAAGACTGTACTTTTCCTAGGAAGCGAGAAAAAAATATTGTCGCCGCCATCTTGGTGTTCAAACCCTCCTTAAGAACAAATGAATTTGCAGCATGGACCAGACATGCACGTTTCGGGTACTTAACCCTCGTCAGTGATAAAAACCTCCACCGCATGAAAAGAAGCAAACTCCCAATATGGGAATGAAACCAGGTGCCCAGCAAGAGTCAGCATCTCCTGCTTGCATGTATCGTATACGTATTCCAACAATTGCAAATAATGTATCACCAGCAATGTATCATCAGTAATGTATCATCAGTAATGTATCATCAGTGATGTATCATCAGTAATGTATCATCAGGAATGTATCACCAGTGATGTATCATCAGTAATGTTTCATCAGTAATGTATCACCAGTAATGTATCACCAGTAATGTATCATTTGTAATGTACCACCAGTAATGTATCATCAGTAATGTACCACCAGTAATGCATCATCAGTTATGTATCATCAGTGATGTATCACCAGTAATGTATCACCAGTGAAGTATCATCAGTGATGTATCATCAATGTGTATCATCAGTAATGTAACATCAGTAATGTATCACCAGTAATGTATAACTAGTAATGTATCATCAGTGATGTATCACCAGTAATGTATCATCAGTAATGTATCACCAGTGATGTATCACCAGCTACTTATCATCAGTAATGTATCATCAGTGATGTATCACCAGTAATGTATCATCAGTGATGTGTCACCAGCTATTTATCATCAGTAATGTATCATCAGTGATGTATCACCAGTAATGTATCATAAGTAATGTATCATCAGTGATGTATCACCAGTAATGTATCATCAGTAATGTATCACAAGTGATGTATCACCAGTAATGTATCATAAGTAATGTATCATCAGTGATGTATCACCAGTAATGTATCATCAGTAATGTATCACCAGTAATGTATCACCAGTAATGTATCATCAGTAATGTATCACCAGAAATGTATCACCAGTGATGTATCACCAGCTATTTATCATCAGTAATGTATCATCAGTAATGTATCACCAGAAATGTATCACCAGTAATGTATCATCAGTAATGTATCACCAGTAATGTATCACCAGTAATGTATCATCAGTAATGTATCATCAGTAATGTATCACCATTAATGTATCATCAGTAATGTATCATCAGTAATGTATCACCAGTAATGTATCATCAGTAATGTATCACCAGTAATGTATCATCAGTGATGTATCACCAGTAATGTATCATCAGTAATGTATCACCATTAATGTATCATCAGTAATGTATCATCAGTGATGTATCACCAGTAATGTATCATCAGTAATGTATCACCAGTAATATATCACCAGTAATGTATCATCAGTAATGTATCGTCAGTGATGTATCACCAGTAATGTATCATCAGTAATGTATCACCAGAAATGTATCACCAGTAATGTATCACCAGTAATGTATCACCAGTAATGTATCACCAGTAATGTATCATCAGTAATGTATCACCATTAATGTATCACCAGTAATGTATCATCAGCTATGTATCATCAGTAATGTATCATCAGTAGTGTATCATCAGTAATGTATCGTCAGTGATGTATCATCAGTAATGTATCATCAGTAATGTATCGTCAGTAATGTATCGTCAGTAATGTATCACCAGTAATGTATCGTCAGTGATGTATCATCAGTAATGTATCATCAGTTATGTATCACCAGTAATGTATCATAAGTAATGTATCATCAGTGATGTATCACCAGTAATGTATCATCAGTAATGTATCACCAGTAATGTATCACCAGTAATGTATCGTCAGTGATGTATCATCAGTAATGTATCATCAGTAATGTATCATCAGTAATGTATCACCAGTAATGTATCGTCAATGATGTATCACCAGTATTGTATCATCAGTAATGTATCACCAGTAATGTATCACCAGTAATGTATCGTCAGTGATGTATCATCAGTAATGTATCATCAGTGATGTATCACCAGTAATGTATCATCAGTAATGTATCACCAGTAATGTATCACCAGTAATGTATCGTCAGTGATGTATCATCAGTAATGTATCATAAGTAATGTATCATCAGTAATGTATCATCAGTGATGTATCACCAGTAATGTATCGTCAGTGATGTATCACTAGTAATGTATCGTCAGTGATGTATCATCAGTAATGTATCGTCAGTGATGTATCACCAGTAATGTATCGTCAGTGATGTATCATAAGTAATGTATCATCAGTGATGTATCACCAGTAATGTATCATCAGTGATGTATCACCAGTAATGTATCGTCAGTGATGTATCACCAGTAATGTATCGTCAGTGATGTATCATCAGTAATGTATCGTCAGTGATGTATCATCAGTAATGTATCGTCAGTGATGTATCACCAGTAATGTATCATCAGTGATGTATCACCAGTAATGTATCGTCAATGATGTATCACCAGTAATGTATCGTCAGTGATGTATCATCAGTAATGTATCGTCAGTGATGTATCATCAGTAATGTATCGTCAGTGATGTATCATCAGTAATGTATCATCAGTGATGCATCACCAGTAATGTATCACCAGTAATGTATCATCAGTGATGTATCACCAGTAATGTATCACCAGTAATGTATCATCAGTAATGTATCATCAGTGATGTATCACCAGCTATTTATCACCAGTAATGTATCATCAGTAATGTATCACCAGTAATGTATCATCAGTGATGTATCACCAGTAATGTATCACCAGTAATGTATCATCAGTAATGTATCACCAGTAATGTATCACCAGTGATGTATCACCAGTAATGTATCATCAGTAATGTATCACCAGTGATGTATCACCAGTAATGTATCATCAGTGATGTATCATCAGTAATGTATCACCAGTGATGTATCACCAGTAATGTATCATCAGTGATGTATCATCAGTAATGTATCATCAGTAATTTTTTTTTTTTTTTTTTTAAATTTTTATTTTCTTTTTGCATGTTATTAACACAGACATACACACAGGCATACACATACAAGTAATATCAATACCAATGACAATACGAAAACAGAAGACAATACATCAATACAAGTAATTGACATTACTGTATAAACATACACACATTACACACAAATTCTTGACATCACATGTGCAACAATTTTATGTGAATTATAATAATAGTATTATTTTACTCATTTTTTTTTTTGAAAAAAAATAAATTAGAAATGATCTTTTATGAAATAAGAATATGAAGTAAGAAATATTAACCTGTTAATATTGCAAAAGGACCCCATTTTTTTCTAAAGTCGCTAACTCTCTTTTTCTTTTTATATATATAGAGTTCTGTCTTAATATATTCTGAGAGAGAGACTTTTGCACCCTCAAAGGTTGGAATGCAGTTTTGCATTTTTTTTCTGTAAATATGTTGTTTAATCAAACAAATAATTGTGTCTAATATTTTTAGCTTGTCATTAAAAAGACCAAATAAAACCTCATGAATACTCAAATCTAAATTTATGTCAAAGATGTTAAGTAACCATATTTCAAAATCATGCCATACAGTATAAGAAAAATGACATTCGAATAATAAATGGGAAATAGTTTCTGAATTTGAATGACAAAAAGAACATAAATTTGAGGAATTAATACCTATTTTGTGTAAAAGTGCATTTGTTCCTAAGATCCTATGTACAATACGAAATTGAAACCATTTCAACGTACAGTCATTTGAATATTTGTGAACGCCTAGATTTATTTTTTGCCAACAAAGTTCATTATTAAGTAAATTTAATTCTTGCTCCCATTTAAGTTCACTCTTCGGCTGTTTATAATAACTCTTAATAAATATGTCATAAAAATCTTTTGATCCCTTACTGCTTTTTCTAATAATTTTGATATGAATAGGATAATGAGGCTGATTTTTTAGGAAATAAAGCATACTCAAATTTTTACTCATTTTTGAAATGCATGAGCAAATACCATAATATAAAGTAAATGGGGGTGAAAAATTAAATTTTACACAAAAATCATCATATGATAATATCTTACCATTATCATCAAGCAAATCATATACATAATATATACCTCTATCTTTCCAATCGGGATAGTATACAGTTTTATTGTTTATTCTAACCAAGTCATTGTACCATAAGGGTTCATAAAAAATTTTCTCTTTTTCAAGTAGTTTTCTTAATTTAAAATAACATATGAAAACATCTTTCCAAAAATAATTTCTGACAGTTTTTGATAAGTATAAAAAGTATTCTGTACCAAATGTAAGGAGGGATTTCAAATCTAATGAAAGCATATCTGTAAGAAGAGTCAACCAACTGTTTTCATCATTATCAATGATTCTTCTGATCCATGTAATTTTTAGACTTGTACTAAATGATTTTAAACATATCATCCTTAATCCCCCATTTTTATAATCCTGAATTAAACATTTTCTAGCAATTCTTTCTGTTTTATAGTTCCAAATGTATTTAAAGAATAAGTTTTCTAATTCTTTTATTTTTTTGTCGGAAAGACATGGGAGGGAAATGAATAAGTGAGTTAATTTTGGTAGAAGTATTGATTTTACAACTGTTATTCTTCCGTTAGTGCTTAAAAGTCGTCGTGACCAGGATGTGATCAATTTCTTAATTTCTTGTAATTTAGGTTGAAAGTTCAGGTCTTCCATTTCATTTATGTTAACAGAGAAAATTATGCCTAGGAACTTAAATGGATTTTGAGACCAGGTTAAAGTATAGTCATCACATAGTTTTATATTAGAGTTTCTAAGAGAACCTATTTTAACACTAAGGGTTTTAGAGTAATTTGGTTTCAAGCCTGAGTATTTAGCAAATTGACCTATCAAAGTGAGTGCATTCCGAAGAGACTGTTCAGATCCATCAAGTAGAAGTGCAGTATCGTCTGCGTATTGAAGTACTTTGTATTCTTTATCATAAATTGTTATACCTTTAATAGATTTATTATTTCGTAAAAGAATTCCTAGAATTTCAACACATAGTAAGAAGAGGTAAGAAGAGACTGGGTCGCCCTGCCTGCAACCGCGCCCTATTTGAAAGAAATCGGAGAAGATGCCATTTTGAGAAACACAAAGTTTAAAGTCCTTATTAAAAATGTTTATCCATTTAATTATATTATTTCCAAAGTTAAAAAACTGTAACACTTTATTAATGTATTTCCATGATATAGAATCAAATGCCTTCTCAAAGTCTATCATTAATATTATTCCTGGAATATTCTTTTGGTTACATATATTAATCATATCATACATTAAACGCGTATTTTCACCAATGTACCTACCACTTAAAAAACCCTTTTGATTTTCATGAATTAATGTATCATAAGTAATGTATCATCAGTGATGTATCACCAGTAATGTATCATCAGTAATGTATCACCAGTAATGTATCACCAGTAATGTATCGTCAGTGATGTATCATCAGTAATGTATCATCAGTAATGTATCATCAGTAATGTATCACCAGTAATGTATCGTCAATGATGTATCACCAGTATTGTATCATCAGTAATGTATCACCAGTAATGTATCACCAGTAATGTATCGTCAGTGATGTATCATCAGTAATGTATCATCAGTGATGTATCACCAGTAATGTATCATCAGTAATGTATCACCAGTAATGTATCACCAGTAATGTATCGTCAGTGATGTATCATCAGTAATGTATCATAAGTAATGTATCATCAGTAATGTATCATCAGTGATGTATCACCAGTAATGTATCGTCAGTGATGTATCACTAGTAATGTATCGTCAGTGATGTATCATCAGTAATGTATCGTCAGTGATGTATCACCAGTAATGTATCGTCAGTGATGTATCATAAGTAATGTATCATCAGTGATGTATCACCAGTAATGTATCATCAGTGATGTATCACCAGTAATGTATCGTCAGTGATGTATCACCAGTAATGTATCGTCAGTGATGTATCATCAGTAATGTATCGTCAGTGATGTATCATCAGTAATGTATCGTCAGTGATGTATCACCAGTAATGTATCATCAGTGATGTATCACCAGTAATGTATCGTCAATGATGTATCACCAGTAATGTATCGTCAGTGATGTATCATCAGTAATGTATCGTCAGTGATGTATCATCAGTAATGTATCGTCAGTGATGTATCATCAGTAATGTATCATCAGTGATGCATCACCAGTAATGTATCACCAGTAATGTATCATCAGTGATGTATCACCAGTAATGTATCACCAGTAATGTATCATCAGTAATGTATCATCAGTGATGTATCACCAGCTATTTATCACCAGTAATGTATCATCAGTAATGTATCACCAGTAATGTATCATCAGTGATGTATCAGAAGTAATGTATCACCAGTAATGTATCATCAGTAATGTATCACCAGTAATGTATCACCAGTGATGTATCACCAGTAATGTATCATCAGTAATGTATCACCAGTGATGTATCACCAGTAATGTATCATCAGTGATGTATCATCAGTAATGTATCACCAGTGATGTATCACCAGTAATGTATCATCAGTAATGTATCACCAGTAATGTATCACCAGTGATGTATCACCAGTAATGTATCATCAGTAATGTATCACCAGTGATGTATCACCAGTAATGTATCATCAGTGATGTATCATCAGTAATGTATCACCAGTGATGTATCACCAGTAATGTATCATCAGTGATGTATCATCAGTAATGTATCATCAGTAATGTTTCATCAGTAATGTATCACCAGTGATGTATCATCAGCTATGTATCATCAGTGATGTATCATCATAGTCAAATTGTTAAATTTTAGTGTCTTTGAATGAGGATGGAGGGCGTTTGGATTTGGCTGATGAGCTGAAACTCAAAGACACTAAAATTTAACAATTTGACTATGTTCACTTTATACGCCAATTATGTTGAACTTCACGTTTTAAACTTTTCTATCCTCCTAACTCACGTAACTCCACTTTACTGGTACTTTATATGAAAGAAGACCACGGAATTGCTGAATATAAAACATGATTTATTTTCTGTAAACCTTATTTTGTGGATGAGTTTGATGAGATCTTACAGATAGAGGGTAAAAAAGGCTTTCAGTGACAACGCTTATCAGAGATATTGAAATTCAATAGATTGTCAACAGGATCACATAAAATGATAAACGATGAGATTAAAAAGTCATTAACATTTCTGAATATGTTTAAAAATGGACGTAAAAGACAGCGAATCGTCAATACAACATTACTTCTTTATTCTGGCCGTAAAAAGGCGGAAGATTGAATTTCGCTTGTTTGTTTTCAATGGGAAAGGAAGAAGGTGGTTGGCAAATCTACGATTACAATGAAGTATTCGCAAATTTCAAATTAACCATGATCGCTGTCAACAACACGATACTCGGATTCAACACGTACATCGTCCAGTTTGCACATTTGTACTGAAAAGAGATCGATGCAAACCCATTTGCCTTGCAGGAGACCAGATCAGGACAGGATTAGGGAGAGGAGGGGATATTTTCGAGACCCTTCTGATGTCAGCAAAATGCTCTCTCGACTTAATTTTTTCTCAATATCAAGTAGCACATTGCTTTAATATTTGATGATCATTTCTTAAAACTACAGGGTATCTCCGTGACGGCATAGCTCTGTCCCTAGCAGGTTCTTGACTAGACAATTTCAGTAATTATATAACGTTTAGACCTTTACTCTTCATAGTTTTATATTATTTGGATTCCATCTTTTCGGTCTCGAGCATCACTGATAAGACAAAATTGATATAGTAACATGTCGAAAAGCGCGTATAGTGCACAAAAATTTAATAATAGAACATATATTTCAATATTGACAATTTATCACGGTGAACGTAGTGTATAACGCGTCCTATATGAGAAAACTTAATTAATAATCAATTATACTTCAGTTCAAATACGGAGCGTCTTCTTATGTTTACCATTACTAACTTGCTAAAAATTCACCAAATTAGGGGTTTGAATAGCGAGAAACGTTTTAAGTAACTTATATATTAAGTCCTACAATAAACTTTCAAAATGAATAAAATCTATTGACACTAGCGATTTTCATTTAAATGACATTCCAATTAAAATGGAAGACGTCTTTGTATGGGTAGATTTAAACTTCTTTCTCCGTGAAAAGACCTTCACAAAATAAATATAATGTAGGTAATAAAGCTTTTGTGAGAGTCTTTACAAATGTATTCCTACACAAACAACATGTATGGGATCTAGTTTGGTTATGGTGTGTATAGTGCAAACGTCTGATTTTCCTCTTCATTGAGATTCTATTGAACACAAATTACCTACAAAATAAACCTGGCTCAGACTTCATCTGTAAATTCAACCCACAATACTGTAAATCTAGATAGGAGTTCACAAGAGGTAATACTTCTGAGGATGCATTCAACATAGAAGAAAATTCATGTAACATCTAAACATAATTGAGTAAAGTCAATGCAAGCCTAGCAACCCCTCACATCTGAGATGACCTTGACCCTTGACCTTGTGAATCAATGTGGATCACCCTCTCCCTAGAAAGGACATTTATAGATTCTACAATTAAAATTTGCTTTGTGCTCTATGTCGTTAAGAAGGTTTTAAACTCAAGTACATAATGACCTTGACCTTTGACCCTCGACCTTGAAAATACAATAGATTATTCATCTTCCTATGGAGAACATAATTATGTAGAGGGTTTGATAATCCTGTGAAGTTTGCTTTGTCTCCCATGCTCTTCCCAATGTTTTAAGCCTGTGCCCAGTGACCTTGAGATTTGATTTGGTTCACCCTCTTCCTAAGAAAAACATTTGTAGAAGGTTTGATGATCATATCATGATTGCTTTTTCTTCTAATTTACAAGGGTTTTTAAAAGTCTAACCCCAAAGTAACCTTGAAATTTGTTTCTCGACCTTGAAAATCAGTAGGGTACAATTTTTCCCTATGGGTCACATTATGGGGAATGTATGTATGGAGGGTTTGATGATTCTACAATAATTTCCTTGTCTTCCTCACTGTTCACAAGATTTCTAAGCCTACATCCATATTAGTCATCTTGATGTTGGATCCTTGACCTTAATAGAATTTTCTCTCCCTACAGAAGTGTGATAATCAAACTACTATGTCTCCCATGCATGATGACAAGAACCCAGTCACACACATACACGATCAAAAATATAAATATAAACAATTATATTGATGCACACACTGCAGCATTGCTATATCCCCTCTCCAACAGAGTTTCGAGAGGATAAAAAGAGAAAAATATAGAATATTTCAAGAAATATACATGTTTAGTACTACATGTAGACATATGAATGAAATAAGTGCATGGTTAACAAACTTTATTATTGAAAATTCATATTACAATTAAAGTAGAAACTAACCATAGATTATTTATGTAGTTGTAACAAACACATTGAGTTTATATATACTGTAACCATGGTAACCAGATAATCACTATAATATGGTTTGATGTACAATGTACTTGGTGACACCCTATGTACAAAGTTTTAAAACTGACAAAACTCTAACATTCAATATTTATCAACCGATTTTTAAAACAACAAATAAGCCTTTAAGTGTCATCTCTTTACTTTTCTGAACCACAAAAACTTTGTTTTATCAAAAAATTCAATGATGTGAAAAAAATTATAACAGAAAAGACATTCTACATTAGATTAATTCAAAGCATACCTTAGAAAAATGAAAAACTGATGACAGCACATTTACCATGCCACTAAAATTTTAATCACTACTTTTGCTTCAAAAAGCCTAATCCGACTTCAAAATAGCTAATACAGATACGGAAATTCAATTTTAAAAACACAACTGTTCAAAATCAGGTTTGTAACCCGTCACATGTTTGACCCTAAATTTGACCTTCAAGGTGACCTTGACCCTTGTTAGGTGTTGAGTCTCTTCCTTGACCATCCCCTAAAGTTTGACGGATGTATAATGTATCTCGGTCAAGTTATAGCCATTTATGTGAAAATCTGACTACAAGACAGACAGGCAGACATGCTGGACAGAGCGATCCCTCTTTGTCACTCTTGCATTGCAGAGAGCATAAAAATATCCCATCTATATTCAGATTAAGTAGAGTGTTGTTTTCCTGTAGGTCTTGCCATGGGGTTTTGGTAGAGATCCTTTCCTTCTCTAAATTCTTTAGCAAAATGACTTATCTAAATTTAAGATGCACTGATTCTCTGAAATTTCCAGAGCTCACAAGACTGACCTAAATTCCATAATAATTGAGGCTCTTAATATTAATAGACGATTTTCACATTACAACAATAGACCTTAATTTTATACAGGCCAAGACCCAACATGACAACATTTGACACAATTTTCTACTGTGACGTCGAAACGTATGATGTCATAATAAAATATAACATCAAAAGTTGTGATGTTGGGTCTTGGAGTGTCTAAAATGCAAGTTTAGTGGAAATATGAAAATGGTCCATAGGAGAATTTTAGATAATTAAGACTAAAGTTTTATCTTTCAGATTGAGAATTTCTAATGATTTATTAATAGATTCTAATAATCCAAGACTTCACATTATTGAGAATATAGGGTAAATCAGTGCACTGTGTATACTTGTAAGTTCAAAATAATTAGCAATTGCCAATTTTATTTCTATTTTTTTAAGAGGGGGAGAGGGAGGCAAGCTGTTACTTTTAGATCTCAAAATTAATCAGTTTCAAATTCTTCACAAAATATGGAAAACTTAAAAGAATCATTATGATTCTTTTCATGGCAGCATTTGTTCTTATTCAAAATATTCACACGAAACAAAACATATATGTCAAGCCATATATTGTACTATGTACAAAAATTATAGAGGAGCACTTACTGTGGAAACATCAAATCTCTGACATATTAAACACCAGATTAAAGCAAATCATATTTTATATCATTTTCTTTCCACTGACCAAAAAAAAAAAAAAATAAAAAAAGAATAATAAAGCAAATTCAATCATTTATAAATATATGCATGTATAACCACAATCAACACTTTACCTTTGGAATCCATCATATTCTGAATAGTTTACTAAGCACCTGACACAAAAAGAAATTCTTATATGAACTTCATCAATCATGCCAATGACACTTTAAAAAAAAACACGACTGATATTTAATGGTATTAACAACTTCTAGTCAACTGAGACTTGAACTTTTCACTTGGTTCTCATTTTCACTTACATTGTATGTAGCACAATACTCTCCTCTTTTCACAAACATGAATCATTGAAATAACCTAAATCTATCAAATTCCTTCACCATGTGTGCGTGTATCGTAAATACCATCTTGATAAAATACTAAAATATACGTGTACATAGAAATTTACAATAGGCATTTCATGTATTTGGTATATTACGTATAAAATAAACTTGATAAATTTGATAATACATGTCAAATGTTAATAGATACATGTACATGAACTTTCACATCTTCAGGCTTAATTTTTCTATTCAGTTCCATCCATTTAACATTTGACCATCCTCTTCAATATAAAATTTAATTTGCGTTTTCAAAAATTTAATTACCATATGTAAATTCCAAATAAAGGCACACTGCTTTATATCCTGCTGAATTCATTTCTTCAAAGATTACACTCAATACATGTATTTTACGGAATATTTTTTTCCCTTTTCTTCACATTTGAATGGATTTAACACTTTTTTCCTTTCTGGAATTTGATTTCACAAAATGCTGTCAATCTCAGTTTAACATAGAATAAAGTCACATGAAACTCACTGTCATTTTTCAGTCAAAAAACACAAAATGTCACACTGTCATTGCAGTTTGTAAATATGCAAAAGTCTACATCGCTATTAGTTGAATATACATCGTGTATAATGTACACAGTATAATTTTTTGTTGAAATACACGCGGGGTGTAATTTTTTTATTTTTATCCACCATTACCATGGGGTATAAATGAACCAATAATCTTCAACACACTTCTTGTGTTTAAGCTATACAGCAAATTAGCTACGAAACATTCCACTTGGGTTGAATGCTAATTATATAAACACGGCAAAAATTGTCAAACTTTTTGCTATGAACAATGGAAAATAAATCCTGGTTGGTTGAACACAGGGATTTTTTTTCTACACAGGGCAAAAAATCCGAACAAATCAGTTGATTTAATGCCCACGAGGAAGTGATCCTTTTTCTTTTTCTGTAAATTCCAGATCAATTTGACGCATTTGTTAACACAACTGATGGTTCCCATGATCCTTCGTTTGACAGCATGATAAACACCCAGTCACGTGACTTTTCTTTCCGGATGGAGCATGAATCATTTCTATTTTTAGCACTTTGCAGGTCAGGTGATCTTACTCCATCTAAGAAAGCTAGTGACATCTTTGACGGGGACGTTATGGGTATGGGCCTTCAATCTCAGATTTCTGTCGTCAGTTAGTAGTACTACATCTCTGTACAACCTGACTGGTGCATCTGAAAAATGCAAAAATCCGGAATCAAGTTTTCAGTTTAGCTACATTTTATTACTTGCACATTTTTCTATTTAAAATGTTGCAATAGAACTACGACGTGTTTGTAAAATGTTTGTCCGGCAAATCCACGAGTTGCATGAACCAATCAATTATTTGTTTGGTTCATGCCACGAAAGGAATTGCTGGAAAATAAACCATGGCTAGATAGTTGTTAATTCTATTATCATATATAATATAATTGTGATTAAAGCAGAGGACAAGTAGTTTTCAGAAAATGACAGGTCTTCAGAAAATCAAATGCAGAGCAAGGGTATGAGTAGGCGTGGCTTATCTCACCATGAACATGTTTCAGAATAGACCATGGGTGAGCTCTTTAGCGCATATAGAAAAAATCTCTAGTCAAATTTGAATAGGACTTTATGTACAAGTAATATTTTACATAAATCTATGTTATTTGTATTTGTAGTACTGTTCCTTATTACCTTTATCTTTGGGCATGAATTCCCTGGCTTTATCCTTACAGAAATGTAGACAACATGACAGGATCAGATCATCATTGTTTCCCTAGAATAAGTAACAATGTAATTTAAACTGTCACAATAGTCATATTAGTAACATGCTGAAATGTGAGAGGAGAGCAGAGGCAATACCAGTGGGTTTTCTCTAGGACACTTTAGTTTCTTCCTGTTTCTAAAATCCTCTCATGATGAAATAAAAGCACATATTAGGCATTAGTATACATGTACATGTACATGTACTTGTCTATTGAACAGCATAAAATTAATGAAGTTCAAATTTTCAAAACTGCAAGTTCTACTTTCCCTTTATGCTTGTAGGGGCATAGAAATATTCATTTCCCTCTGTTGTAAATTTCAGCCATCTTGGCCTTCTTTGGCGGATTTTATCACACTGACTATGTTACAACATTTTGTGATGTCTTATAATAAAGTACCAAGATTGTCAGTCTATTGCAGCCCTAATGTATTCTTTTCACCTCATTCAAAGTAAAAATATTATGTCAATTTTTGAGATGAAAAAATTACGTATCAATCCATAGATTAAGTTAACTTACTTCTTTCATGTCACTTTCTTCACTCCTAAATGCGATGGTTTCCAGCGTCGAGCCTTTTGACGTTTGGGCCTTCAGATGTGAATTTTTCTTTTCGAATTCTGCCTCTAACAGCTGTACTGTTTGTTTTGACCTTTCCCTGACCTTATTAGCATGCTCCTGACTATCGTAGTGACCCTCCCTGCTGCCCTTGGCAAGGCCGTCTAACTCGTTTATCACTGTAAGAAAGGATATTATTAAGTTGTATAAAAATTTCTTTTATCACGAGACTTGGTATGAATTTTAGCGAAAATATCTATGTAACTGTATCTCTACCTTTAGATTTCCCTATTCAAAAATGATCAAATACTTTCTTGTGTTTGATTTATGTTGATTAGTGAAGTTAAAACCAATACTTAACTATTCTAATGTTTGTAACATCATCACTGTTTACAGTCACCAGAATTTATAACTGACTAATATAATTATACATGTAACTGGATATGTAAAAATCATAAAGTATCCGAATTTGGAGGAGGAGGCAGAGCTCCTGGGTTTGGGAACAACTATGAAAACAACAACAGGGAGGGAGGTAGGTAGGTAGGTGTGTAGGTAGGTAGGTGGGTAGGTATGTATACATGTACTTTTAAGTTGTGAATAGCTGTAATTTTTTACCTATGAGTGGTACAACCACTGTGAACTTTTTCAATGTGATTAGTTTCTGCATACTGGTGAAATGCTCGATAAAACAATTCGTGTCTGGAATCAGAAAGATGGGGCGGATCTCTAATTCGATACAACGGTGTCGATTCTTCTCAAGCAATTTCTGTAAAATAGAAGTAATAAATAGTATGTGTCATAAGATACACATCATGGTATTCATATGAAATTTTCTTTTTTAACCTAGACATAAAAGTTGGACAGTTAAAATTCATTTCATTCAACAAGGAGAACATTCTCTTCAAGAGGAGGTAACTCTTTGTGAGTAAAATTAAAAAATAATTTCATTATCTAGAGGGAAGGAATTTTACAAATTCAAACACAAATACTTGAATACACAAATTTTTTACCCCTTTGTTTTTATCAAGGTAAAAAAAACAGCAACAAGGGATTTCTCAGTTACATGTCAGTAAAATCTATCTTTTGCATATAAGCAATGAACATGAAAAAGAATGGGACTTCATTTTATGAAAAATTCATTAACATTTCTTGCAAATGATAAAACCCAAAGTGTTTGTGTTTTTATTTGAGAGTCATTTCTATTTCATTTATTGATTCCTACAAAGGAATAGAGAATTCTTTTCAAATACGTTTTACATAAAAGTTAGGAATTCAAGTTCTTGTATTTTGAAAGAAATAAAAAATTCCAAGTATTGTTACCTCTATGTTTTCTTTCTCTTTTTGATGTTGTTCTTTCTTTTTCCTAAGCTCCGCCTTTTTAAGGCGGAGTTGTCTGACATGCTCGTCATCTTCTCCTGGCTCCACCCCCTCCTCCACTTCCTCCTCACTCTCAATCACAACATCTTCCTCCTGAAATATTCAGTGTTTGACTTTGCTATACACATATAATACTAAGCACTGCACAGCCATTTGTGCCTAACATGAAATTCATGTGAAATCTACATGGCCTTTACAAAAAAATTCACATAAAATTCATGTGAAACGAGCATGAACATAAAATTTACATGAAATTTTTTACACGAAATTCATGGATTTCGCATCAATTAAATTTCGCAAAAAGTTCACATAGATAAATTCATGTAAAATTCATGTGAAGTAATTTACATGTATGTGAAATTCATGTGAAATATTTTTCACATAAATTTCATGTGAAATTTATATTTATTTCACATGAACTTTCATGTGAAATTTACAAGGTGCTCATATCATTTGAATTTCATCTGAGGCACAATTGGCTGTGATATATTACATGTGCTCACTTTTCATAGCTTTAATACATCTAAGTTAATAAATAGTTTTAAAAAGTTCCCTTTCTTTCAGTGTTAAATCCCACGCTGCTGATTAATGACGTACTAGAGAGATTGAGATTTCGTACATGTAACTCGTACGTATACTTGTATTCTGAGCCGCTATTGTAAAGTCATCAATTACAGCCCTGCCGCCATTGGCTATACAAGTACAAGCTACACTTGCCGTTGAAGTGAGAGGTACATGAAGGATTTTACTTTAAGATATTTCATCTGCTTTATTCTAAATTCTATAAAGTGGTATACAAAGTCAGGCAATCAATTCAAAATACTTTCAAATTTCTATTTCAATAAAGATTTTACTGAAATTAACGTTCCTTTTAAATAAAACCCATCCAAAAGTCAACTCAAGTTCACTAACATGACAAAGTATTTACATGCACTGGTCATTGCTGGTAGTGGTATTTGAAAAGAAATCTAAACAACAGTAACATGTACTTCAACTTGTACATTACAAGTATTTACAAGTTACATGTAGGAAATCTTAAATCTCTCCATTAACAATTTCCGACAGGTCATAAACTCTACTAGAGTGTGAAATATTCCATTTCTGGAATTTGCTGAAAATTTGTACATATGCAGATTCATGTTGATTAAATATGGTAAATTGAGATGTTATAAAAATATTATACAGTAGAGACCTCGTCCGTGTCTGAGGGGAGATCACTCTGTTGATCCTCGGCATAGTTTGGTGATGGCGTAACAGAGTAGTACTGTTTGTTGTTGACATTAAACGCCAGCATAGGAGGTTCTATACCACACAGATACTCTCCAAACAAATTAAGAGTGTCAATTCTTTGGCAGTCACGTGCTATGTCCTACAAATAAATAAATGTAAATCGTGTCATAGAACATGTAGAATTTAAACTACACCAATCTTAAATATGAGTAAAATTTAATGTAATATGAACTACATCAATTCAAACAAATGTCAAGGATCCTTTAGACGTAAATCATGTTAAAAGTTGCATAATTTACATGTATATGTGTAGAAATATAATATCAGGGAACATTATTCATTCAGTAGTACCACAGTCTTTGCTAATAGAAAATGTGTACCATTTGTTCACACATATTCTATAGCATAGAAGCCAAACTTCAGCCTTTACCTGTATCTATAATGGCATTTAAACTCACATACATGTAGCTCTGAAATTTTTCTGTAATATTTTTGTGATAGAGGTGTTAAAAATGTAGAATCCATCTTACTCAGTCACTTAACATTTATACTCCAACAACCAAGAGATACCGTACATTTACTAACATTGTATTGTAGCAGAGTTAGTATTTTAAAAGAATGTGCTAATTCAAGACTACGCTACATTATGTATGATCTATGATAGATTATATACAATTATTGCACAGTGATGAGGTCAATATGATAGTTTATGGAGTGATAAAACATGTATTGACCAAGGCCGAGACAAGAGCACTAATTCTTGATAACGCTTAATACAAATCTGTCCAATACTGACCCACTTATGCTAAAATTTGGTTGAGCTAAAATAAATGAACATACAGTTCCCACCCTACATGTATCCCCCGACTTTTATCATAAGTCCATACCTTTTCCACAGTGCTGTGTACATATGATATGTTCATAGACAGATTGAGTACGTACAGTACCCCACCCATCCCCCCCCCTACCCCCCCCCCCTTTTATCATAAGTCTGTACCTTTTCCACAGTGCTGTGTACATATGATATGTTCATAGACAGATTGAGTACGTACAGTACCCCACCCATCCCCCCCTATCCCCCCCCCTTTTAACATAAGTCTGTACCTTTTCCACCGTACTGTGTACATATATGTTCATAGACAGATTGAGCAGGTACAGTACCCCACCTTATCCCCCCCTATCCCCCCCCCTTTTAACATAAGTCCATACCTTTTCCAGTGCTGTGTACATATGATATGTTCATAGATAGACTGAGCATGTACAGTATCTCCCCCCCCCCCCCCCCTTTTATCATAAGTCCATACCTTTTCCACAGTGCTGTGTACATATGATATGTTCATAGACAGATTGAGTACGTACAGTACCCCACCCATCCCCCCCCCCCCCTACCCCCCCCCCCTACCCCCCCCCCTTTTATCATAAGTCTGTACCTTTTCCACCGTACTGTGTACATATATGTTCATAGACAGATTGAGCAGGTACAGTACCCCACCTTATCCCCCCCTACCCCCCCCCCTTTTAACATAAGTCCATACCTTTTCCAGTGCTGTGTACATATGATATGTTCATAGACAGACTGAGCATGTACAGTATCTCCCCCCCTTTTAACATAAGTCCATACCTTTTCCACAGTGCTGTGTACATATGATATGTTCATAGACAGACTGAGCATGTAGAGTATCCCCCCCCCCCTTTTATCATAAGTCCATACCTTTTCCACAGTGCTGTGTACATATGATATGTTCATAGACAGACTGAGCATGTACAGTATCTCCCCCCCCCTTTTATCATAAGCCCATACCTTTTCCACAGTGCTGTGTACATATGATATGTTCATAGACAGATTGAGTACGTACAGTACCCCACCTTATCCCCCCCCCCCCTTTTAACATAAGTCTGTACCTTTTCCACCGTACTGTGTACATATGATATGTTCATAGACAGATTGAACACGCACAGTACCCCACCCATCCCCCCCCCCTTTTAACATAAGTCTGTACCTTTTCCACCGTACTGTGTACATATGATATGTTCATAGACAGATTGAACACGCACAGTACCCCACCTTATCCCCCCCCTACCCCCCCCCCCCCTTTTAACATAAGTCCATACCTTTTCCACAGTGCTGTGTACATATGATATGTTCATAGACAGATTGAACACGCACAGTACCCCACCTTATCCCCCCCCCCCCTACCCCCCCCCCCCCCTTTTAACATAAGTCCGTACCTTTTCCACAGTACTGTGTACATATGATATGTTCATAGACAGATTGAGCATGTACAGTACCCCACCCATCCCCCCCCCTTTTATCATAAGTCCGTACCTTTTCCACAGTGCTGTGTACATATGATATGTTCATAGACAGATTGAGTACGTACAGTACACCACCTTATCCACCCCTACCCCCCCCCCCCCCCCCTTTTAACATAAGACCGTACCTTTTCCACAGTGCTGTGTACATATGATATGTTCATAGACAGATTGAACACGCACAGTACCCCACCTTATCCCCCCCTACCCCCCCCCCCCCTTTTAACATAAGTCCATACCTTTTCCACAGTGCTCTGTACATATGATATGTTCATAGACAGATTGAACACGCACAGTACCCCACCTTATCCCCCCCCTACCGCCCCCCCCCCCTTTTAACATAAGTCCATACCTTTTCCACCATACTGTGTACATATGATATGTTCATAGACAGATTGAACACGCACAGTACCCCACCCATTCCCCCCCCCCCCCCCTTTTAACATAAGTCTGTACCTTTTCCACCGTACTGTGTACATATGATATGTTCATAGACAGATTGAACACACACAGTACCCCACCTTATCCCCCCCCTACCCCCCCCCCCCCCTTTTAACATAAGTCTGTACCTTTTCCACAGTACTGTGTACATATGATATGTTCATAGACAGATTGAGCATGTACAGTATCTCCCCCCCCCTTTTATCATAAGTCCGTACCTTTTCCACAGTACTGTGTACATATGATATGTTCATAGACAGATTGAACACGCACAGTACCCCACCTTATCCCCCCCCCTACCGCCCTCCCCCCTTTTATCATAAGTCCGTACCTTTTCCACAGTACTGTGTACATATGATATGTTCATAGACAGATTGAGTACGTACAGTACCCCACCCATCCCCCCCCTACCCCCCCCCCCCCCTTTTAACATAAGACCGTACCTTTTCCACAGTGCTGTGTACATATGATATGTTCATAGACGGATTGAACACGCACAGTACCCCACCTTATCCCCCCCCTACCCCCCCCCCCCTTTTAACATAAGTCCATACCTTTTCCACAGTACTGTGTACATATGATATGTTCATAGACAGATTGAACACGCACAGTACCCCACCTTATCCCCCCCTACCCCCCCCCCCCCCCCTTTTAACATAAGTCCCTACCTTTTCCACAGTACTGTGTACATATGATATGTTCATGGGCATCTCCATCAGGGGGACAAAGCCAGATAACATGTTGTCCTCAAACAGTAAAATTGGGTCACAACCTGTAAAGACAGATATGTATATTGCAGGTGTGTTTAGATATACATTGTATTTTACCTTAATAAGAAATTATTTAAATTCTTCAGAAATTCAAATTGGTAGAATGTACATCAAGTTGAAAACAAGAGTTAATAGTTTTAAAAATCTGCCTCAACTCTTGCTTTGTAGCATCTGTATTTTGTATAGTATATCTATAAGTTCTGTTTACCCCCTGTTCAGCTATTATACTGGTTTTGTACATGTTCATAATTTTTGTACTCACAGGAAGTTGCCAGCTTTTCAGTCTTTGTGAGGTAAATTTTCATGTAGGGATAATTTTCGCGCATCAAGAGACTTCACAAAAAATTCCCCCACTCAAAATAACCCTTCCGCACTCTTACAAAGGCAGAGACATTTATATCGCGAATATTCCCCCCAAGCGTAACGTCTTGATGTTATAATCGCTAAATTTTCCCCCATCGAAAATAACCACATTTAAAGTAGTCTATTTTAGTTATTAGTCTTTTTCTTAATATCCAATGGCATGTAACTCTTGTTAAGTAACAGGACTTTTAGCAGAAAAATCTTTATATAGCAAATTTGATTACCTTCTCTCTTGTCTTGATATAGCTTCACATGTGAGATATCCACTTCCTGTAGAATGTTGAGGAACTTGGCTGTTACCTTCATTACATCAATGTTTGGCCTAAAATGTCAAGATATAACACTCAAATAAGCAGTGACAGAACTCAGACTTCATCTTTAACTATCCCAAACAAATCAAGGAAAGGGAAACCTTAGTATCTCTAGTGACAGGTACATGCATGTTGCTTGTCACTGATGAGAATTTAACATTCGAAACACGTGTCTGGTGCATGAAAATTGGTTTGAAATTTTCTTCAAGGAGGTGTAGAGTTGGAACACTTCCGTATTAATTTACCATGAATAAGACCTTTAACTTGAACTTTATCATTGACTAACATTTGGTTATGATTCTAAATAAATCAGTTTTACTAACCCTGCAAGTATGATGGAAGAACATTTACAATGCATATCAAGTAAGTTATAGCCATATACATGTACAGTATGTGATAGTATGGACTCCCAGTCAGACGGACAGACAGATGGACACTGAATAAAGTGATCCCTATATTGCATTGCAAGGAAAGGGAATGATCTCCAGCATGACCACCCTGAACTCACCAAGTGGAACAAACCCACAAGAAAGTGACATATAAATGACATCATACAAAACTACAAATTGCAAAAAGACACAACAATATTCGCAAGAACATCATACAAAACAATCGTAACAGTGTACAGAAACATCAAACATTAATGACAACACATAAAAGGAAGGAGACCAATGTGCACCCAACGCCGACTTTGGACGGTCATCTGCTATTAGCAAATGGTGTAGTTATCCAGATTACGTGCGAACAACCCTCAGACTTATCCGGATACACAGACGTCTCCATAGACACACAGTAGTTGTATAAACATAACTGTTAGGTGACATCACAAACAAGATAGTTAAACGCAGCGGTCTCTTGTAACAGAGATTCTATGTAAATGGATCTAAACCATTCTATGGCATGTGTATTACAGTATGTGTATTACAGTATGTGTATTACAGTATGTGTATTACAGTATGTGTATTACAGTATGTGTATTACAGTATGTGTATTACAGTATGTGTATTACAGTATGTGTATTACAGTATGTGTATTACAGTATGTGTATTACAGTATGTGCTCTGCTGGCTGAAGTGAGCTCAAGATCAATCACCGAGAAGTCTGACCAACTTTCAGACATCAATACACTATTACAGAATAACACTTCGGAGTGGGAACAAAATTAGTCTAAATCCCTGTTTTGATTTTGTCTCAATAAGAGAGATTTAAAATATCTCATAGTGCCACTGACCCTAGTGAGGTATCTCTGAGGGAGGGTGGAGGGTTATAAAGCCGTGCATTACAAATCATCCAATCAGTCCACTTTTTGACCCCCGGTACTAGTTCCTCTAGATCACGGCTGAACATGTGTGAGGGGTAGTCACTCGACTTGAGGTGTTCTTCCAGCTGTTCTCCACATCGTTCTACCAGGATTCCGAACATGTCCATTCCAAGTTGAACAGCGTGTTCCTGTAACTCTGAACGGAAATCTTCTGCCAGCGATTCATCTGAAAAGAGGAATTTTATTGTGCAATACAATGCATTATTATTATTTGATATTTGTATCATAAACTGATCACAGCTTCATATTTATTTTCAAGGAAAAGAAATCTCTAGACTGTTGATAAGGTTAGAAATTTCATACATGATTCAAATCAAAATTATCGTCAATTTTCTTTTGGAATAAAACAAGATTTTTTCTAACAACAGTACATAATCATATGACGGTAATCTATTCTGATCAAGAATAGAGTTATATTCACAGAACACTTTAGCAGAAAATTTTTGATGCTCACCACATGTTATGATATGGTGCACCGACAGATGCAAAATTTTCTGTTTATATGTTCTCAGATTATATGTCTATTTTTGGCACTTTCTATTTAGACATGGCCTCAGACAGTGCATGCATTTTATATATTGTTTTTATTATCGTGCATGAACATCGACGGCAGGTGCGGCTAGCCAACAGGGGATGCTTACTCCTTCCAGGCACCTGGTCTCACCTCTAGCATGCTAGGGGTCTGTCGATGCACAGTTTTGTGCTCTATTGTGAGTGCAGTTGAGATTGTCGTCAGGATCTTCGTTAACTCATTGTACTCAATTTTTCATAACTTTTCACTTTTTATGCCCAAATTACTCACTTTTACATGCAGTTACTTGCAAGTTTCATGTACATTGTATATTCACATCCAGCAATTTGTCTTTAATGGGTAAATTTGATTTTTTTTTAATTTTAGAAAATCTTAAGCAAAATCTTGAACATTTGATTGTAAAATTAATGTACATGTACTTGAGAAAGAGAGATCTGTCAGTATTTTGAATGACAAGGGCATACATGTATATACATGTATACCTTTGTAAGTCAAGCTAATCAAAACTACATGTATAAGTAACTATACATTTGCAACATACCTTTCAATGCTGTGTTCTCGATAGCAAATATATTTATAGCTACTAGTTGTATTAGCCGAGTGGGTCCTAGGGCTCCATGTCTCAACAAAGCCTGAAATTCCCGCAACATCTGTGCACAGCATTCTGGGAAATTCTCTCTTCTGTGGAAGGACAAGGAAAATTTAAACAAGATGTACTTTATCAAAGTTGTATAAACATAGTGTAATCAAAGATTATGAAGCTCACCTCGCGGCAGCAAAGTTCAATTTAAAACATATCTCTGAGTACATGTAAATTAAGAAAAGAACTCAAGCGGAAAAAAGTAGGTCAAGGTCATTTTATGAAAGTTTGATCAAAGATACATCCAATGTGCAAGTTTGGTACATGTAGCACTTATACTTTACTCAATATTGGCCTTTAAAGGCAACACCACTCAAGCGGAAAAAGTAGGTCAAGAATATTTTATGAAAGTTTGATCAAAGATACATCCAATATGCAAGTTTGGTACATGTAGCACTTATACTTTGCTCAATATTGGCCTTTAAAGGCAAAATCACTCAAGCGGTAAAAGTAGGTCAAGGTCATTTTATGAAAGTTTGATCAAAGATACATCCAATATGCAAGTTTGGTACATGTAGCACTAATACTTTACTCAATATTGGACTTTAAATGCAAAATCACTCAAGCGGAAAAAGTAGGTCAAGGTTATTTTATGAAAGTTTGATCAAAGATACATCCAATATGCAAGTTTGGTACATGTAGCACTTATACTTTACTCAATATTGGCCTTTAAAGGCAACACCACTCAAGCGGAAAAAGTAGGTCAAGGTTATTTTATGAAAGTTTGATCAAAGATACATCCAATGTGCAAGTTTGGTACATGTAGCACTTATACTTTGCTCAATATTGGCCTTTAAAGGCAAAATCACTCAAGCGGTAAAAGTAGGTCAAGGTCATTTTATGAAAGTTTGATCAAAGATACATCCAATATGCAAGTTTGGTACATGTAGCACTAATACTTTACTCAATATTGGCCTTTAAAGGCAACACCACTCAAGCGGAAAAAGTAGGTCAAGGTTATTTTATGAAAGTTTGATCAAAGATACATCCAATATGCAAGTTTGGTACATGTAGCACTAATACTTTACTCAATATTGGCCTTTAAAGGCAACACCACTCAAGCGGAAAAAATAGGTCAAGGTTATTTTATGAAAGTTTGATCAAAGATACATCCAATATGCAAGTTTGGTACATGTAGCACTAATACTTTACTCAATATTTGCCTTTAAAAGCAAAAATAACTCAAGTGGAAAAAGTAGGTCAGATGCTGCATCCGATAATTGGGTTCACCTCAGCATCCAAAGATGATTCACTTGTGCAAGTTTGGTTACTGCAGCATCAGTACTTTGTCAGATACTGAGCTACCCCAAAAACTTTAACAAGACATTGACAAAGTCATTCAACCGGAAAATGTAGGTCAGATGCAGCATCCGATGCATGGGTTACCTCAGCATCCAAAGATGAATCACTTGTGCAAGCATCAGTACTTTGTCAGATACTGTGCTACCCCAAAAACTTTAACCAGACATTGACAAAGTCATTCAACCGGAAAATGTAGGTCAGATGCAGCATCTGATGCATGGGTTCACTTCAGCATCCGAAGATGAATCACTTGTGCAAGTTCGGTTACTATAGCATCAGTACTTTGTCAGATACTGAGTTACCCCAAAAACTTTAACCGGACACGGACGCAGACACAGGGGTTATAGCATGAGCTCATCTCAACTTCATCGAGGTAAGCTAAAAATGCATCAAAAACAATAAAATTCAGCTTAAGGGGTAACGAGTGGCTGGTTAGCTAGCTTACTCGCACAGTCAATTAGTTCGTTTCAATCCATGTTGAACTGTTTTCCTGTTAAAGTCAGAGTCAAATTTTAAAATTTATCGGAGCTCTTTGACAAAAAGGTACATAAAACGGTTGCGGGATGACTGGAACCAAAACATTTTCACACTGGAAATACTCGTCCTAGGTATACTCGCATTTGACAACCTTTTACTAATTCACCGGGAATACACGCACCACTTTTAAAACATTGAGAATAAAATCTTAGGGACTAAATAATGGGAATTTTACGTTTCAATGAAAAGATTAGCACCACTTTTTTCAGCATATTTTTTTATCACGTCGGGTGCTACAATCCCTGGAATTCTTCAGGACTTATTCTTTTTCCCATGCTTGGACCCCCCTCCCCCAATAATTTTCTCAGAATTTTATGCCGTAACAACACCCTCCCCCCCCCTCCACCCACCCCCCCTCCATCTCACGGTCTGATGTTATAATTGACAACCAATGTAAGAGTTTCTGGCGCCCTTTATTTTGTAGGTTGCAGCGACAGGGAGGCCGATGAAGGGGCCTGAAATCAAGTGCACTTGATTGCAATTATTACTTATCACCTGCCAGAGAGGCAGCTTACTGAGGATTCGTTACAATTTGTTAAAATCATCAAAACAACTTTGATGCTAAATAATTATGTAAGTACAAGCACGGATCTAGAGAGAGGGGGTTAGGACCTCTTCCCTTAAGTTTAATTGTCTTATTTTTATTTTTGGCTGATTTTTCCCATTCTAACGTATGATTTTGTAACAACGATACATGTAGGCTGGACACTCCCACCCATTGGCATGGTTCCCCCTTCCCCTGAGGAAAAAATCTAGATCTGTCCTTGTAGAGAGACTGAAAAACTTTTTCAAAGGATAAGGTTTTTAGTTGAAAATGAAATTGATATATCATGTGATTGTCTTCATTTTACAGTAATATATTGTACAGGAAAGATAACTCTAGCAACTTTTGCACTTGAATCTACAGCATAAAAGTATTGATGGATACCTTAGTGTTCTATGCTTTTTTCATCTCAGTACGTAAATATTACATACATGTAAGTAACATTCCCCAAAAAAATATTCTGCAGCAATGAATTTTAAAACTTTCTATTGGGTGTACGTATTTTGTACATTGTCTCATCATCTTCAACATCAGTTTCTGGTGAAGTATTGATGGAAAGGTATTTCAAAATTACTGTCATATCCTTCAAAATCACTTATACATGTATGTTCAGTAGATAATAACAAATTACTGGAAAAAAAATTATTTAGACTTTTAATTTCTTCTGTAATTTATACAAGCAGACACTCGTTCTACCTTAAAACAGACCAGAGTATTTTCACAAAAGTTGTAAACAGAATTTTTGTCATTTCAGAAAAGCTCATTCATTTTGCACTACATGTACATTTTCATCAATAATAAGAGAATAACGTCTCACTTACCCTATCTTAGTGAACAGCTTGCCATGGACATTCAGAAAGCTTAGGTTGAATCTCTTGTTTAACTGTAAAAATTTTTAAATTAAGGTGATCACACATTCATCATAATGCAGTCAATATGATATGAAATGTCCATATGTTACCATGGTATATGAAGATACATTTCAATATATACACATACCTCCCCTTCTTTCACATACGGACATAATATTCATAACGTGAAGAATAAATTGAAAAATAAGAGGTACATGTACATGCATTTAACAAGATTTCAACAATTCATGAAGAATTCATAATAAAATTATCAGTGATCCAGGAAGACTATATTATGGATGATTCATTTAAAATCCATATGGAATTTCTGGAGGAAAGTTACCAACCATCATTGGAACGTAGGCTAAAATACATGTATGAATGAATCTCCTGTGACAATAGAAACTACATGTAAACATTATCTAACCTCTACTGCGTCTAGTTTAGACAGATCCTCCATCTCCCCGTCTTGTATCTGGTCCTCGGAGCTCGTACCGTCAGGAGCTACCCAGACTTCTATTCTCTGTCCGTGAGCCGGCCGTCGTTTACGATATTGCTGAAGTTTATCCTTCTCCTCTTCTCTCTTCTTCTCTGCTGACTCCGCCTGGATAATTAATATGCAAATTTATATTTCTCTTTCTAACCAATTATAGAACCGCTGCTTCAATTAAATATTAACGAAACACTTCAAGATAATGTGGACATGTCTTCGTTATAGCTTCTTTCATTAATGTATTACTTAAAGTACATAATTCAAATCACATGTACAGTTAAGTTCACCTCAAAACTGTTCTTTACTTTTTATGGCATGGGTAAGTTAGGATCCTAAATAAGCAAAATTATTTGAAATGTACATGTACCTATTGTTTTGTTTCTTTCTTTTTGTTTCTTTTTTTTAATAATAAGGTCACGTTTTATTTGGCTCAATGCTTGACCTGAAGAAACTTAAGTTAAGCTTCACATCTTCAATACCTTCAAACATTAAACAATGTTGGCTATATGAACCTACATGTATATGACAGTATATTAAGGACATTCCCGGTACCCAAATTTTGAATCTTCACATCGAAGAGTATTCTGTATTTCTGACATACAAAGAAAGATAACTCCGATTTCCATTATGAAGTTCTTTGAGAAATATTTTAAGATAAAAGTTTTTATGTTATGTTACAGAAAGGCATGTAAGGAAAGGTTTCAAATTCTTCGCTTCAATCGATTAGTAGAATATTCAATATATTGTATTATATTGTAATATGAAAGAAAATCATACAACAATAAAAAAGTTATTAAATATAATTTTGTATTTGCCATAGTTGACAATGGAAAATGTCTGCATGAGTCTATTTGGGAAGTACTCAGAAATTCAATCTTTCCTATGGTTACCTCATCAAGTGTCACTACACAACACTTTTACATACAATAAGATGAAACTGATTCAAATATAAAGGATATCTATTCTAAAACTGAATAAACAGTATATGTCCTTAAATGTAATTATAGTACCTTTTTTCGAGCCTTATCAAACAGAGACATCAGACTTTCCCGTGCCACGTTTACAGTACATACGTATACATGTAATTATAGTACCTTTTTTCGAGCCTTATCAAACAGAGACATCAGACTTTCCCATGCCACGTTTACAGTACATACGTATACATGTTATTATAGTACCTTTTTTCTAGCCTCATCAAACAGACATCAGACTTTCCCGTGCCACGTTTACAGTACATATGTATACATGTAATTATAGTACCTTTTTTCGAGCCTTATCAAACAGAGACATCAGACTTTCCCATGCCACGTTTACAGTACATACGTATACATGTTATTATAGTACCTTTTTTCGAGCCTCATCAAACAGACATCAGACTTTCCCGTGCCACGTTTACAGTACATACGTATACATGTAATTATAGTACCTTTTTTCTAGCCTCATTAAACAGACATCAGACTTTCCCGTGCCACGTTTACAGTACATATGTATACATGTAATTATAGTACCTTTTTTCGAGCCTCATCAAACAGACATCAGGCTTTCCCGTGCCACGTTTACAGTACATACGTATACATGTAATTATAGTACCTTTTTTCTAGCCTCATCAAACAGACATCAGACTTTCCCGTGCCACGTTTACAGTACATATGTATACATGTAATTATAGTACCTTTTTTCTAGCCTCATCAAAACAGAGACATCAGACTTTCCCGTGCCACGTTTACAGTACATACGTATACATGTAATTATAGTACCTTTTTTCTAGCCTCATCAAACAGACATCAGACTTTCCCGTGCCACGTTTACAGTACATACGTATACATGTAATTATAGTACCTTTTTTCTAGCCTCATCAAACAGACATCAGACTTTCCCATGCCACGTTTACAGTACATATGTATACATGTAATTATAGTACCTTTTTTCTAGCCTCATCAAACAGACATCAGACTTTCCCATGCCACGTTTACAGTACATACGTATACATGTTATTATAGTACCTTTTTTCTAGCCTCATCAAACAGACATCAGACTTTCCCGTGCCACGTTTACAGTACATATGTATACATGTAATTATAGTACCTTTTTTCTAGCCTCATCAAACAGACATCAGGCTTTCCCGTGCCACGTTTACAGTACATATGTATACATGTAATTATAGTACCTTTTTTCTAGCCTCATCAAACAGACATCAGACTTTCCCATGCCACGTTTACAGTACATACGTATACATGTAATTATAGTACCTTTTTTCGAGCCTCATCAAACAGAGACATCAGGCTTTCCCGTGCCACGTTTACAGTACATATGTATACATGTAATTATAGTACCTTTTTTCGAGCCTCATCAAACAGAGACATCAGGCTTTCCCGTGCCACGTTTACAGTACATATGTATACATGTAATTATAGTACCTTTTTTCTAGCCTCATCAAACAGAGACATCAGACTTTCCCGTGCCACGTTTACAGTACATATGTATACATGTAATTATAGTACCTTTTTTCTAGCCTCATCAAACAGAGACATCAGACTTTCCCGTGCCACGTTTACAGTACATATGTATACATGTAATTATAGTACCTTTTTTCTAGCCTCATCAAACAGAGACATCAGACTTTCCCGTGCCACGTTTACAGTACATATGTATACATGTAATTATAGTACCTTTTTTCGAGCCTCATCAAACAGAGACATCAGGCTTTCCCGTGCCACGTTTACAGTACATATGTATACATGTAATTATAGTACCTTTTTTCTAGCCTCATCAAACAGAGACATCAGACTTTGCCGTGCCACGTTTACAGTACATATGTATACATGTAATTATAGTACCTTTTTTCGAGCCTCATCAAACAGAGACATCAGGCTTTCCCGTGCCACGTTTACAGTACATATGTATACATGTAATTATAGTACCTTTTTTCGAGCCTCATCAAACAGAGACATCAGGCTTTCCCGTGCTGTGAGGAATGGATTTGTTGCGGCCAGACTTCTCATATAGAAATAGACTGCATCTAACTTCCTTCTCTGTAATTCAAAAATGAATGACAAAATGAATGATTAATTCAGTATTCATACTGTAGATTACATATGGTGTTAAAACTTCATCCTTTAATAGGTTGAAATTTTTTATTTTCCTTCACTAAAGATTTCCATCAAGAATTCCTGCTTCTATGGAGCTGATAGTGATCTAACATGTTTACGGTCCCTTCGTACCATAACCAACCTTGGTCACTTCGTACCCTAAATTTACCAACTCATACCATAACCATATCGTACCATGACCAACTCGTACCAAAAAAAAATAGTCAATTCGTACCCATTGCGAATTCATGGGTACAAATCATACCCAATTTTATTCCAACTTGTACAATAACATACTCGTACCATAACATACTCGTACCATAACCAACTCGTACCACACAGAATCTCGTATCCATTGACATTAACTCGTACCATAACCAACTCGTACCCAATCTTATTTCAACTCGTACCATTACATACATGTACTAGTGCAATAACCAACTCGTACCACACAGAATCTCATACCTATGAACATTTACTTGAACCATAACCATCTCGATTCATCCATCGATGTAGCGATACATCTTTTGAATAAACTATGAATTAATAGTTGAACTTTTTACAATGTTTGATAAGTTTCCACTAATGCAGATCAGGTATCCGAAACATGCATGTCTGGTGAAGCTTAATCAATCAAAATTAATGCAAAAACTTGTTAAGGTCCGAAAAAAGTTATTTCAGGTACGAGTTTACAGAGTACTATTTACCGAGCACCATGGTATGAGATGGTAGGGGTGGGAATTTATGCATGGTACGAGTTTATTGTACGAGTATCGGTACCATGGTACGAGTTTAAGGATGGTACGAATCTATAGTACGAGTATTGGTACCATTGTATGAGTTGGTAATGGTACGAGTTTATGTATGGTACGAGTTGGTAGAATTGATGGTACGAGTTGGTATTGGTACAAAATGGTTTTGGTACGAGTTGGTAGTTAGGTATGGTACGAAGTGGCAGGTACGAGTTGGTTAAGGTATGAATAGACCATACCCCATCTAACATGAGTCAAAAGTAATGCAAAAACATCTGGTGAAATAGTAAGAGTACCATCATGAAAATATTATGCAAGTATAAATATTCATATGAATTCTCTCTTTCTATTATTTTTATCTTAATCTGAATCTATTTTTTTCACATGGAAAGAAGATCAGAGTCCTTAGACATTTGCGTTCTTGTTTCAGATTGAAAATCTTAGGAAAAAAATTTATCAGACTGATTCTGAATTTTTAACCTCAATTGTAACACAAATACTACTCTGCTCTCTGCATCCCTCCCTCCTTCCCTTACATAGATGGATGGCTTGGGATACAAAAATGTTACAGTATTAGAGAGGTTTAGTTACAAGTTTTAGTGCGATGTGTAGGAATGACATCATCATTTCCTACGATCTTTGATCAAATGACGTCATGACATAGCTACATGTAATTAACCATGTTAACTTGTAAATGACGTTCTACACGTAACGACTGAACGGGTAACTTCTTTGAAGATTTCCACACTTATCATTGATGGAACTTCCAGTTTTCAGTGTCATAAAACACATTTAGGATTCTTACTTTCCTAACATCAAGGCTTTACGAATCTCAATGTACATTTCTTACAGATTTAAATGATCGAAAAGAAGCTAGCTACACGTACACATTCCTACATAGCTATACTTGGACCTTCTCCGGTTTATATGTATACCTAAATGACGTCTTCGTATTGTGACGTCAAACGGTGACGTGTACATGTACACTGCAATCCATAAATAACTATACAAAGAAAGATATCATTCTATAATCTTTATATTCCATTCCGAACTTGAAAGTAACATAATAATTGACTTCACATACGTGTATTTCAAAATTATGAATTGTGATAAGGAAAATGTAAATATAGACTTTTTTCATAGCACAATTTTTCCAAAAATTGTCATTTTTATATAAAAAATAGCAATCCAAGGAATGCTTGTGTCGCCTGCGAAGCGGTTTGATTATTATTCTAGAAAGTGGATCAAAATTCTTGAAAAGTAGGTCTAGGTCAAATATCTAGATCAAGGTCAAAAGGTCAAATTTTATGGTCTGTGTAGAAAGGTCTTGTCACAAGGAATACACATGTGAAATACCAAAGCCCTATCACTTACCAATCAAAAGATATATCCATTCTTAATTTTTTTTGAAAAGTAGGTCAAATATGTAGGTCAAGGTCAAAAGGTAAAAAAATTATGGTATGTGTAGAATGGCATTGTTACAAGGAAAATACATGTGAAATATCAAAGCCCTATCACCTACCAATCAAAAGATATAGCCAATATTACTTTTCTTGAAAAGTAGGTCAAATATCTAGATCAAGGTCAAAAGGTCAAATTAAATGGTCTGTGTAGAAAGGTCTTGTCAGAAGGAATACACATGTGAAATATCGAAGCCCTATCACTTACCAATCAAAAGATATAGCGATTCTTATCTTTTTTTCAAAAGTAGGTCAAATATCTAGGTCAAGGTCACAAGGTCAAAAATCATGGTATGCGTAGAAAGGACTTGCCACAAGGATTGCACATGTGAAATATCAAAATCCTAACACTCACCAATAAAAAGATATATACATTCTTAATTTTTTTTGAAAAGTAGGTCAAATATGTAGGTCAAGGTCACTATGTCAAAAATTATTGTATGTGTAGAAAGGTCTTGTCACAAGGAATACAGATGTGAAATATCAAAGTCCTATCACTTACCAATCAAAAGATATAACGAATCTTATCTTTTTTTCAAAAGTAGGTCAAATATCTAGGTCAAGGTCACAAGGTAAAAAATGATGGTATGTGTAGAAAGGTCTTGCCACAAGGATTGCACATGTGAAATACCAAAGCCCTATCACCTACCAATCAAAAGATATATCCATTCTTAATTTTTTTGAAAAGTAGGTCAAATATGTAGGTCAAGGTCACTAGGTCAAAAATTATGGTATGTGTAGGAAGGTCTTGTCACAAGGAATACACATGTGAAATATCAAAGCCCTATCACTTACCAATCAAAAGTTATGGGCTGTGACACCCAAAGTGTGACAGACAGACAGACAGACGGACGGACAGACGGACGGACGGACGGACAGACGGACAACGGACAAAGTGATCCCTAAGTGTCGCTGTGCTTCGCAGGCGACACAAAAAGAATGAAAATTCAAAAAAATGCAAATATTTTGGTCAACTTTGTTACTAATGATTTCTATAAGGTCCATATTCAGAATTATGCAACAATTGATTCAAAGCAGTGCATTTTCTAACAGCAACATGAACAGAAATAGTGTTTACTAATTTATGGATGGCAGTGTACATTATACACACACCTTGAAAGCACTTGTAATTAAACTTCTCTATTATAAGCGTAAATGTACAAAGAATGAAATTATTTGTCATACCGTATACAGTGCCAAGATTGCCAGCTGATTGTACGGTCGGCCATTTTTGGGAGCTAACTGCTGAGCTTTGGTATACCAGCTAAAATAAGTACACAACATGAATGAATCTATCTAATGCACCTTCTATGTGTTTATAGAAGCATCTATTGACTGTAATATACATAAAATTGGATAATTTACTGCAGTCTCGGGATGCACATAGCCCATGAATTCATAGAATAGTAAAATTAATAGAATCCTATGGAAAATATCAAAGAAATTTCTATTAGTTTTCTTATGTTTTGTGCTAAGGTTTCCAGTGTACAAAAATGCATCCTCAACTATTTCTAACCAAATGTCTGATGTAGATTTGCATACGTCCGATGCATTACAGAAAGTTTTGCATCCACTGTATTATGTTTCTATCTATTGAAACACAGCATTTTTTCTGCTACCTATATACATGTATATAATGTACATGTAGTACTAAATGTACTATATAATTGTATCGGAGTGGTTGGTTGTCTTCATCAGCAGTCAATATGCTGGTCTTTCTATAATAGAAATTATCGAAACAAATCCATGATTACCATAATCATGATAACACCATCAATATGGTGAGCATTACACCAAGAAGTTCTTGTGCCACCCGCCATGCTACTTACTGCCTGGCCCTGCCGTAGTTGACCTTCCCAGTGTCATTCATCTGTTCTCTATACCGTGCTATGTCCCCCAGGTTTATCATGGTTCTCTGGGCACTCAGTAACGCTAACTTTGCCGATCTGGACAGATTCTCCGGAGGTAAGGAGTTGGTGTCGAGGTGAGCCTCTAGTTCTAAGTTATACGTCTGCTGTAACTTCTGGAGAAGTTTATCAAAGAATGCCGTACCCTGTAAACGAGTATTACAAATATTCAATGTTTTAACACAAGTCATGTCTTAGTGAGCATTTTTGAATATATTTTTATGAATTTATTCATTTTCAGAAAAGTTTAACTCACTTTAAGGAAATTAATGAGATCTTTGATAAAGAAATTTTCCCCTTATATCACTGGGAGAATTTGTATACAAATTACTTGTGTTACGTTTCTGCAACGTAAAATTTAAGAAGCTTTATAAGGATGTTTTCATTTAGTCTCAGAAAACTAGAGGTCAGTTTGGATCTGTTATAGGTGAACAAAAATGGCATTCCACTGCAAGATACAATTTACTGAATAGTTATTAGGCCATGTAAAATTAATTCTATGTTTCTCAGATAATTGGGTCTAAAAAAATGGCAAGGTAGGCAGGGTTTTTATTTTTTTTTCCACCAAGAGTACTCTTATTATTCATGTAAGTCAAAAATGGTATGCCCTGTCTACCCCTCCCCCCCCCCCTTATTCTAGTAAGGCAAAAAAAATCTTATGCAGTCCCCCCCCCCCAATTTTTAAATATAAAACTGTCTTTGAACCGTCAGTCAAAATAGTGGTACATGTACATTAAAATTTATGGCTTTCTCCCGAAAATAAGTTGATTTTTTTAAAGTAAAATAGCCTATTCCTTCTGAGAACGGGGACACGTAGCACATCTGTCTGAATGGAAGAAGCTAATAGATACAAATATACGAAGTATGACATGTTTTGATTGCCGTGAGTACTTTTAGTAGAATCATGTAAGAGACTCGACCCTCATTTACACGGATGGATCTGTTCATATGGTCAACAATTTGGTCGATAGCGTATATCTTCGGACGTCAAGTCTGGATGAAGCGGAATCTTAAGAAATCGAATGAAGTGTTCAGCATTTACCACTGTCTGATAAAATAATGTACACGGGTACAATATACATTCTTTTATTTATATACATGTATTTAAGGATTTAACTACTTTTCTTTAGCATTCGTAGGCGGTCCTTGCTTATACTTTTTACAACGTGAACGTCATTAATAATAGATTCGGAAGTATTACAATGGACACTCGCTATTGTTTGATATTATAGGTATTTAATATGCTGTAGAGATCAATGAAGAAAACTATACAAATGTTTAAATACATGTAATACTCGAAGTATTAAACATGCGAATAGCGGGCCGTCCAAGTGTCCGCATCACATGTTGGCTAGTTGTCAGTATATCCTTTGCAATTCCCTTTAAACGGGGCGTGGATAAAGTCTTTACCCGTAATGTAAATATGAACGCGCTGTGATTTATACGGGCTTTTAAAAGTATTTATTCATCGGGTACCGTTTGGACAATTTTACAGGACAATAAACATATTCAATGAAATAAACGGATATTTTGTTTTGAATCGACGATTGAGGATGAGACACGGCGGAAATTTTTTTCTGAAGTTGCAATAAAAACGTGTCGTCGGCGGCAAATTATAGCGCACGGCGGTGTCCCAGAAACATAGATTTTATTTTACATGTCCTTACTGTACACAATATAGGGCAAAATAGAAATATAATGTACATGTATTGAAAGAGTAGCATATTGATAAATCAGCACATTTGCCTTGTTTTCCATTATAATCTAGTACAATGTATACAAAAGATTTCGTGCTGTCTTTGAAATAGCACACTCTCCACAATTTTAATTTTGCAAAACTATGAATCCTACTAAAATAAGTACACAGACAGTACATGTATATCAATCATACCTCATCTAATACTTTAGAGAGTTCCGTTTTAGTTTTATCATCGTGATCTTCGCTCATCGCCTTTCTGAACATCTCGATCACCTGGTAGTACACTGACTTCCATAGAAGTTGTTCTACGTTGTGACGATTGGTCACGTCCAGGTCCAACAACATTATCTGCTCGTATTTGTTCTGTAAGTCGTACCTAGGAGAAATAAGAAGCTATGAAAAATCTGAATTATTGATACATGCATTGAAAAACTAGAAATGCATATAAAATACATGAATATATATGTGTGCCCTCCTGGAGGCATTTTCACACAAGGGAAGTGAAGTATGTTATCCTTTTACAGGTCAAAGTGACATTTGGTCCTTTCAAATTTTGATATGTATCCAAATATCCAAAATATAGATTGTATTGCCAGACTTAAAAGCTGGGAAAACCTGAAGGTGTAACCCCCTCCTTACCTGAGTTTGGCCATCATTTTCAGGCCCTCCGAGGACATCCTCCTGGAGACGAGTCCTGATAGCTGATTGTCCTGTGCTAACGCGTCCTGGAATAAATGTTCCGCCATAACTCGACACTGAGCCTTCGTCCTGCCAGCATGTAGTTGTTCTGGGTCTTCCCTAATGTAAATGTAAAAACTCATTTAAATCTTTAAGATGAAAGAAGGACAAGATTCGAGATTAGATCTAGCATAATAATTGCAACAAAATACAATCTTATTGCAATGGATTAGGCATAAATATTGCCCTCTCTGTAGATCTGAGAGAAACCTTAATGTAAAGGTAAACACACAAACTACATTTGATGGAAAGGCATATTGCCTGTTGTATGTTTGACCTTAGATAAATTTCAAGTTGTATTTGAAGAAATAAACGCCATATTCAGTAGGTATATAACAGTGGGTTTTTTTTTACTTGTTTTGGGGCCAAATTTCAGCCCTTTCCAAATACCAAATTTCCTCTATTTTTCCAAAAAAAATCACTCTTAAATTTCCAAATCTGAGAAATTAAGACTCATAATCTGGAAGTCAGCACAAAATGTCCTATTTCTAAGTGTATTTGAAAGTTTTTTTTATTCATCCCTTGTTCAGTTCAAGCAAATCAATTGATTATCAGTGTTAATAAATGATACTTTAGGGTTATACTTTGGTGAGAATTTGTATAAAAATTTTCCCATTTTCAGCAAAATGTTGCAAATTTACCCAAATGGGACAGGCACAGGCCCCTTCCCAAAAATAAGAAAAAAAACCCTGTATAATTGATATACAAATTCTGTGAAAACCATGTCATTCTTGCAAACTTTGTACATGACAACACCAGAATTATACATCAAACAATCACTCAAAATTAGAAAGTCATAGTCATTCCATATATCATGTATACAAATGTATTAGTATTACATGACATTGGAATGATGTCACAATATTCCTTGTTTTCAAAAAACAGAGTTACTTCTCGTTAGGGACGGTATCTGACATAGACTAATTGTGACGTCATCAAATTCTATGGAAACGATCCTAAAACTTTGGGAAATGAAGGTATAAAATCGGCTTTATTATACCATTTTCGTGACGTCATAATAGTTTAACATCAGATACCGTCTCAAATGGGAGATAACTTTGTTTTCCGCAAAGATTCAGTACAACAAGAGAGCTACTGTACACATAGTTATTTTCTCTGGGCGAAAATTTCATGATTACGACATTACGCTTTGAGAAAATATTCACGATAAAAATGTATCTTCTATTGTAAGAATGCAGCAGGGTTATTTTTGCGAAGTTAATTCATCTGGCAAAATTATCCCCAAACAAAAATATCCAGATTTACAGTATAGGGCTAAGAGACCCTTTGCCCATTTTGCCAATGGGATGTTTAACACTAAGATTCTATTGCGATGTTATTAAATGTAAATGTATATCAAATTGAATGTGTATGTTATGTTTTTCCATTCTATAACACATGATAATTTGTGAATCTCATTCATGTGAAATTGATTTCTTGTAATTCTTGGATATTTTCTATATGGTGACCACCTGTCTAAAGCAACAACTTCTAGCTTCCCGTCAAAGGATTCTTAAAATTACAGTTTATTCTCGTTTACTCAAACTCGGTCAACTCGAATTTCCGCATAACTCCAACAATTTTTATAAGTCCCAATTCTCTTACATTGGTTTCGATGTATTTTCACTCCTGATAACTCAAATTCTGATAACTCAAACATTTTGTTAAGTTGAATTAATTTTAAGGTCCCATGACTTATTTTGCATTAAAAATATACCTTTAAAGTTAATAAGTCGAACCACAAATAGAAATAAATTCATTATGAAGAGATCGGCAAATTGATACTCTCTGGCCATGGACTTGGTGCTCTATTGTGAGTGCTGTTGAGATTATCGTCAGGATCTTCTTTAACTCATTTGCACATACATGTACATTACATCGTAATCGTTAGTTTGTTTGTAAAAATACTCAACAGAAACGTTTGTGAACGATGATAAAAATAAATCTTACTATTTGTTTATAAACCAGATTTGATTGTTACATGTACTTATTTGGGGACGGGGCTATCTGTGTGAGAGAGTGAGTGAACGATAGGCTTACATAATTTACATGTCTTTGGAGTACTTTAACATGTTTAAAAAATACTTGTACTGTGTAAGTTTTTGTGAATGTTCAGTGTTAATAAAAAAAAAATTGGTTGCTGGTCATGTACTCAGTAAGTCGAACTCCTGATATGTCAAACTATTTCTTATGGTCCCTTGAAGTTCAACTTATCGAGAGTAGACTGTATATAGTTTGAATGTAGTGAGGAAAAACCAAATTTCTTACCCTTGACACTCCCTGCTGTAAGCTTCATTCATTTGCATGGCAATTTCCCTGTACTGTTGAGGTGAATAGCCATAGAAGAAAGGCGGCATCGGAGGCATGGGGCCAAACGGGGACTCGGGTGAGAACCGAGGATCATAGCCCGGGTACATAGGATACCCAGGAGGTCTGAAAGCCATAGGTGGGAACGCAGGAGGAAAGGGGTGTGGTGGGGGCGTCGCCTGGGGGCTCGTGCCGTCTGTCTCCTTAAAATGGAGGGTATTACCATCCTTGCCACTTTGATCATGTTGAGCCACTTTCGGCCCTGGGATCAGTATTGGTTTATTTGGGTTTTTGGGATCAAACAGCATCCTTTGTGCTCCGGGACTGTGTGCTTCTCTTAGATTTGCCCCCAAGTTACGATCGATATGTGCATGTGGTTCACGAGGCGGGGCCCTGTTCTCTGACGATGACTCGTTCCAGCCAGAGCTTTGATTCTCTTGCTTGTTTGTTGGTAATTTGATCAGTCCACCTCCGCGCGGGGAAGACGATAATTCTGGAGTACTACTCTGTCTTCTTCCATCATCAAAATTCCTATGAGAATCGTGAAAGTTCCTTTGGGAATTGTGAGCATTCCTGTGTGAATCATGAAAATTCCTATGTGAATCCTGATAATTCCTGTGTGTATCCTGCATATTCCTGTGGGAATCTTGGACATTCCTATGGGAGTCTCTGTAATTCCTATGGGAGTCACCGTCCCTGCCCCTCTGTCCTCGTCCCTCCATTCTGTGGGGATGTTCAGGACCTGGCTTTCTGTGCTCTTCCTGTAACAATCACATCATCCTAATATAATTACACACCATATCATCAGATTGTGATTAATCTTGATTAATTTCAGTGAATAAAACATAAATTATAATAATAATTTTAGTATTTTTTCATGTTTTTTTGTTTCATAATACAAACATTATTCTGCAAAATAATATGTCACTGGTATTTTGTCCCTCTGTCCTCTGTCCTATTTGCATTAAGATGAAGAATACCTTTGCCAACACATGTCCCTCATTGCATGTTAACTTACATAGAAATCCTTCCTTCTGTCTTTTATTTCATATTTTCAAAATTATATAATAATAAACTGCAATTTTTGCCTACTGTGCCTTAATGCATACAAGTACATGGACAAACCTGTAATTTTTGC
Organism: Pinctada imbricata; assembly: GCA_033119305.1. Classification (NCBI taxonomy): domain Eukaryota; kingdom Metazoa; phylum Mollusca; class Bivalvia; order Pterioida; family Pteriidae; genus Pinctada; species Pinctada imbricata. Next base: position 55,316,560 of record VSWD01000013.1, read on the forward strand.
CCTCTGCCTTAATGCATACAAGTACATGTACATGGACAAACCTGTAATTTTTGCCCTCTACTCCTTACTGCATTTTTACGAGTACAGACATGTAATTTTAGCCCTCTGCCTCTAACTGCATTCTTATGAGAACAGACATGTAATTTTAGCCCTCTGCCCCTAACTACATTCTTACGAGTACAGCCATGTAATTCTAGCCTTCTGCCCCTAACTGCATTCTTACGAGTACATACCTGTAATTTTTGCCCTTTGCCCCTGGTACTGCAGCACTCACCCTCTGTCCCTGCCTCCTCTTTGCCCCTTCCTCTCATGATCATGTACATACCTTGAATTTTTGTCATTAGCCCCTTGTTGCACCTCGCCCCTGCCCCTGCCTCTTTTTGCCCCTCCCTCTCATGATCATGTACATACCATGAATTTTTGCCCTCTGTCCCTGTCTCCTTTGCCCCTCCCTCTCATGACCATGTACATACCTGGAATTTTTGCCCTCTGCCCCTGGTAGCACCTCGCCCTCTGCCCCGGCCTCCTCTTTGCCCCTCCCTCTCATGGTCATGTACCATCACCTGCCTCTTATCATCTCTGGCAAATGTAACCTTAAAACATTGCAATAGCACATGTATACAAAATTATCTTTAGCATACATATCTTATCTTTTATGTACATGTATACGGTAATTATTTTCATCTTCTGATGTGTGGATGAATTCATAAATCAAGGGTGTATGAAACCCAATTATAAACAAAAATTGTTATTGTCACATATGTTTCAATAAATTTTACACTCTTTTGAATTTTTACATGAAAGGTGTTATAAATCAATGTTGTTCAATGAGTTGACAACAAGTCCCAAATAGCCATGATGAAATTATGGTAAAGGAGTATAACTAAACATTACTAATTATACTAAAATTTCACCATTTTTACCCGATCCTGTACCCTCTATACAATCTGGTCTTATTTCTACAATTTACCTTTAGGTTCATATTCCCAGTATCATTCAGCATCTCTCTACTGGAGCTTTCCCTCAAACTTCCGTTACTATTTTTCCTGCGTCTATTCCTCCGACGTGGCCAGCTATCATAGCCTTCACTCTGGTAACTCCTTGTGCTATTGACACTAGACACGCTGGAATCTCGACTTCGACGCCCGTTTAACGACCCTTTCCTTCTCTGATCTCTACGGCTACGAGATCCATCGCTGTTCCTGCGCTGTCGGAAACCTTCGTCAGCTGGTTTGTCTTTCTGTCCTGCATTACGATTTCTGTTCCTTGTATGGTTATAATCACCATCAACATTAGAACCCTGTCTTCTCTTACCTCGGGGTCCACCCTCGTCCCAGTATCCAAAATCTCTATCACTCTCATGTTGCCCATTCTTCTGCTGACGTTGGTGGAAATCTTTTCCGTGTTTCTGATTCCTCTCCAGGTCCTCTCTGGCTTTTTCCACTCCTCTGATAGCGGCATCCCAATCGTTAAATTCTCCTTTATTCTGCAGGAATTCACTTATTTTCAGGGATTCATCATGTACCTGTTTTGCCATTTCCCTTTCCACCTCCTTATCCCAGTCTAGTATCCTAGTAGTCGTCTCTTCATCGATGCTGATATCGCTCGTGTTACTAACGTCACTACTGATACTTCCCGTCCTGGGGCGCCTCATGGCTGATAACGAGTATCTCTTTGATCCTTGTTTACCCCCTCCTCCTCCACCTCCTTGTCTCCAGTCATTACCACCTGACTTTGGAGGTTTCTTACTTATGTTCTCTTCCTCTCCAACCTCACCAGATGAGGAGGCTGCGTCAGTGCTTCGTCTCTCAAACACCATCGTCTTTATAACCTCAGTATCTTCCTCTGTCTCTTTTCTATCATCTTGAGGATTATTCCTCTCAGCCTCCTGTCGTCTATCTCTCCTGTCTCGAGGTGCTCTTTGTGGTTTTGGACCTTCCTCATTGAGATTCTCTCGAGGTGTACTCTTAGGATCTTCCTCACTAAGGGTCTGTTGCGGAGGTTTTCTATTTTTAGAATACTCCTGGTTTCTTTGAGATCTAGGTTGATTTCTTCCCTTATCATAGTCATCCCTCCCTCTATTCCTGAATCCCTCTCTTTCTCCTTTCCTCTGTCTATCATCCCTGAATCCCTCTCTTTCTCCTTTCCTCTGTCTATCATCCCTGAATCCCTCTCTTTCTCCTTTCCTCTGTCTATCATCCCTGAATCCCTCTCTTTCTCCTTTCCTCTGTCTATCATTCTTGTCTTGCCTATCTCTATCATCAAACTGACCCCGTCTACGATTGTCGTTCCTTTGAAATTTGTCTCTTCTGTATTCCTATCATCCTGACCTTGTCTGAAATCTGGAGCATTCCCATGACCTCTTGACCTTTGTCCTAGCTGACCTTGTTGACCTCCTCTCCATGGTGCCACATTGTCACCTTTTGACCTCTCTTCTCGCTCAGTATCCAATCTTAATAAAGGACTGATGGGGTCAGGTGGAACTGTAGATTTGGCTATATCCTTCTCATGTCCTTGACCCTTGACCTCATCTTTTTGACCTTCACCTTTAGTAGGAGAACCCTCATTTACTACTGTTATTTGAAAACCTTTCTGATTTTCTTTCAAGTCAACTTTTCTCGGAGATGTATCCAAACTTTTGTCTGGGTGTGAAGCATTTCCGTCATCATTTTCGTCCTCAGTATCTCTTTGTTGTTGTTCAAGTTTTGGTTTTGGAACATAACGCTGTATTTCCGGACGTTTTGATCTTAACTTGGCTGCATCTTTAACTGCTTTATCAGAATCTCTGTCCGTCTTGTCTATAGATAGCTGCTTGACTGAATTTTGTACGTTATCCACCTTAAAAGTAAAGAATCAATTATGCCATACAGGAAATAGTAAAATGGAGTGCTTGTGAAACATTGAATTTGAGTGCAAGACATACATGTATTTATCATCGCTGATGAGGATTTACTGGTACTATCCGAAACACGTGCCTGGTGCATTAAAATTGGTTTGAAATTATCTTCAAGAATTCAAAGAGTTGGAAAACATCTACATTATTAAGATGCATTGAAAATGAATTGGCGATCGTTTCAAGATTTTGGATGATCTCAAGTCAATGTAAACATGGTTAACATTTCAAAAGTAATGAGCAATAGTTAGAAAAGTTGATAATGTAAAAAACATATATAATTTTATAAGCAGAATTTATCAGGTTAGCACTACTTAAGAATCAATTTGGAAGGTTTTACAACTCTTAGAGACAAAGGCCCAACTGAGCAGTGTCAGTTTGGAAAAAATACATGTACTATTGCTGCACGACAGTATTTGTTTGAACTGACTTTAATTCATGTGCTGGATCTAGTAGGATACTCAATAATAACAGTCCATACGACCAGTGTTTGTTATCATTTACATGTACTGAATCATGCCTGTATATAGACTCGATTCTTACTTCTCTATCTACACTGTTTTCTTTGCTGTCAGTACTCGGGGTGTCATCTAGCTCGTCTTCCCAGTTCTCCCCGCTATCTTGCTCCCCCTGGTCTCTACGACCCCTTATCGGGGGACGGTAAATTCCCTGTGTCGGGCGCTTCTGTCTCCCTCCTCTCCCTCTCGTCCTATCATCTGAAAAATTTTACAATATTCTAAAATATTTGTCTGTAAAACAGAACATGTTTTGAAATATTTTGCTCATGCTTACGTTTTACTCTTTTTACATGCACCAAAATGACTGACGTCTGTGTATCAAGTTAATTAACAGCAGTGCAACATCATCATCAGCCTGTTCCGTGGTCACGGACATTGTTGTTTACTGATGTATAAGCTCTACAGAGCTTATGTTCTTTGTTATTTATGTACACTGTGCCGCCTTTAAATAAATATTACTTACTTCAAAGCACAATGTTAAGTACAAACTGAATCATAGTTCGGACTTCCGGAATGGAAACTAAAACTATGGAGGGCCCAGTCAGGTACCCACGCTCATACTACGGCAAGGGTATCCAGGTGTGGTGGCACCTTATAAAAGCCATTGGAAATACGTACCACCCAAGCAGTACATACGGTACATCTATAATTATACCATTATACAGAACATACACAAGTGGAGGGTGGGCATGTGGGTGCTCAAACAGAAAGTAAGAAAGAAAAAGAAAAGTTCCCGAATCGTGGTGCACCGATTTTTTGGGTGCACTGCATAGCCCTAGTTCGCATGCGAAGACCCAACTCTACAGATAACAATGTTTGTATCCAGAGCCACTGCCTTTAACATATTAAATCTGATACTACTCACTACTGTCCTTTGGACTCACTTCATAAACTGGATAAATGCAATTTTGACTATTTTGCATGCAAAAAATTTAGATGATACTGTAAATTGGTTTTTATTCGTCAGGTACCAATTTTCGTCATTTTCGTCAGTGCCTCCCTTGACGAAATTACGTATCGACGAATATAAATACTCCTGACAAAATATAGCGTAAAAAGGGAAAATTGAATCTTAAGAGTTAATACGACAGGCAAATGATAAATCAATGAAAACTGAATACGCACACAAAGTCGCATATAACATGTATAATGTACTTCTAATTACCAAATGATATGTTTTCACAATAAGCTAGGAGTAGGTGGTATACATGTCACTAATTGTTTACCAATAATTGTTAAACAAACAATGAAAACAAATGCATACGGCCTATACCTGAATGTTAAGTTGGCATTTGAACAGGCTTTCTACTCTACCTTGATGAAAAAGTAGGAAAAAAGTAGGAGTAGTCAGTGAAAAAAAGTAGGAGAAAAATAGGAAAAAGTAGGAAATAATAGGGGAAATGTAGGAAATTTTCCATCACTTTTAGCGACAATTTTCAGTAAGTATGACACACAAATCACAGTAAGCAATGATTGTAGACTGTTAAAAATTCATCTTTGAGGTAATTACCGAGAGAAATACGGACAGATTGATTTTTCATGTAAAATATATAGAATGGGCGAGCGAAGCGAGCCCGAAATTTTTTAAAAACTTTGAATCGGATGTCGATGACAAGTGAAGCAAGTAATTTTTTACTTTAGAGATGAAAAAGTAGGAATAGTAGGAGGTTTTGAAGAAAAAGTAGGAAAAAATAGGATCAAAATAAAAAAGTAGGAAAAGTAGGAAATAGTAGGAAAAAGTAGGAACAGTAGAAAGCCTGTTTGAACAGACAAATTGATATTTTAGGGACCCTTGGATGACAAATTTACGTACTGACGAAATGGTCATTTTGAAGAAATTGACGAAAATTGGTACTGACGAAAATAAAGCAATTTACAGTATTAATATCATTCAACAGATCTGGCTTAGTCATATATTTCGGTACAAGTTATACGACAGTCGGTGCACATGATCAAATTTTATGGACAAAACAAGTTTTATGTGGGTCATTTCCCATGCTGATTTTTCCCATGAAGTTGTGTCAATAGTCACAATGTCAACCTCAGTGAAGTCACACTAAAAATTTAACATTAAAAACGCCCCATCTACGAAGTGTTTTGTATGTATAATTTGATTGCATAAACCCAATATCATATTACATACATGTATACCAAAATATACAACTACTGTCCACACGGCTCACTTCTGAAACCGAATAATTACAAATTTGAATACTTTGCCGTACAAAGATTTTAATGAAATGGCTACCATTCAATAGATCTTGCTAAGTCGTAAATTTCAGTATAAGTTATACGATAGTCAGTGTTTGCAATCAACCTTAACATACAAAACAAGTTTTAGATGGGCGATTTCCCATGCTATTTTTTCCCCGTGTCCATAGACTCTATGATAAACTCAGTGACGTCATGCTGAAATTTAACATTGAAAACGCCCCATCTAAAAGTATTTAGTCTGTATAATATGATTGTATAAACGTATGACCATATATCATGTATATCATATACTAAAATATACAACTACATGCAGTGATTCATTTTAAAAATGGTTTGATAGGTACAGTATACCCATCTGGTAGAAATTAATGGGTCAGAACTCAAATTCAATGGGTTGAAACTCAAAAGAGTAACCAATGACTATTAATGTGAAATGAAGTAAATTTTATAATAAGTTTTATTTTATTCAATCATTTTAATTGATTTTTCTTAAGGAAACAATGTACTTTATGGAACATGTTCAAAAGGAAATTACATTGTCCTGTAAAATCCTGTCCTGTACATTGTCCTGTAAAATCTGTTCTTTGAAAAAAATGTCCCAAAGTACACGATAAATTTTTCCATAACCACAGTGCAACGTGACAGGTCATTTCACTGTGCCGACTAAATATGTGAGTATGTAGGTACAATGGAATGCTTTAAAGCCATGTCTCTAGATTTGGATGCCTTTTCACTTGAAACTTTAGCATTTTTAATTCGTTTATTTTTTTATGTATTTCCCACGAGATTTCAAATTAAGAAAAATTGGTCCAAAAATTTGGAAAAAAAAACTATTGTGCAAATGGAGAAAATATCGGTCCAAAATCCGGCAGATCAAGAGTCTTGTACACATCGTATTCTGGAAATTTTAGACAATTTTGTTAGAGCAAATATCTTTTTTCGGCCTGTTTTCTGTATGCATAAACAGTGTATATGAAATAATAATCATTCGAACATTATCAAGATTTTATTGAAATTGTGATCTAGTAATATTGAATCTATTGATAAGGATGTAGTGAGAACTGCTAGAGAAACATAGATTATTGTATTACTGAGTATGTAGAATCAGGTATAGGTTTTCATGCATTTAGAGTTAGCTCTATCTGTTTCTAGAAAATGGAGCGTAAAAATAGAAACTGGAAAGGTAGATTCTAAATTATGCGTACACAGGATGCATTTGATAGAAACCAATGGGTACTTAATTAATGTAATGCGTAAAATTTGCAATTAATCACTGTACATGTAAACCATATCTGTTTAATGATATCCATTTTATTTAAATTTTTGCATGACAATGTATTCAAAATCATGTTCATCAAACGTGAGCCGCGTGGACAGTAAGCGAGAACTATTCAATGATATAAATTTTTATTTTAATATTTGCATAACGAAGTTATCAAAATAGCGTTTACCAGCTTACAAAATAATCAGTGCCGACAGTAACCATGGTAACAGACATACAATTTGCACTACATGTATTAGATACTTGAGTTAGAGATATATCCCCCTTTATGAATTTCAGTCATAAAATTTGCCAGCAAAGATCTATTTATTAAAATGCCACTTAAATTGTCTTCGGGTTAGTGCAGTCTTTCTGAAACCTTTTTTTTTTTTACAGCCATTAGCTCGAGAATAAGTTTTTTGTATAGTTTCTTAAAGAATAGGCCACTTGCTGAAATTCCTAATGGCTGACAAAATGACGAAAAATGTCAGAGGTACATGTAGGCTATTTTAGCGCATTTTTTCATTGTTAGGTCACAATGGAATTGCATCTTTTAACAGTGACGTCATAATGTAAAACAACGCGAAAAGATGTTGACTCGGACATTTCGTGCTTTCTACTAGCCCAGACAAAAAAAAATTGGTAGCCAAGGGCATTAGTGAGTTTTGGGAAAGACTGCTAGGGTTAGTTATTTTGAGGACTGATGGAGGACTCTATATAGTCAACTTTGCATTCATTAATAGAGCAGTTGCATTTATTTTACTTTACCACTACTTTTACCACAACTGTACGCCTCAGTGGTCACTGTGGTTAGGGGTTACATAATCTTGTTCTCGAGTATTGACTACTACAGTTAACTTTTAAAGCTGACCTACGGGTACATTTTATGTAAATTTCCTCTTTTCAGACGAAGAAACATTAAGCGTTGTAATTTTTGCTACATAAATTAATGATCTTTCCGTCTGCATGTCCGTCCGTCTGATGATTATACTTTCACATTTAAATGGTCAAAAATGTTATGATCGCTGAGCGATATAGTCCCCTACCGGCGGCATATATTTATGTCCTGCAACTCTGCCTATGAATTACTCTTCAATTAAACATATATGAGTTTAAATTAAACTTACTGTCTGTGCAGCTCAGTTCTGAGGTTTTATCTGCTTTATCGATTTGAAAAAGAGGTCAAGCGTGATGAAAGTTGAACTTGCTCTGTAACTATCCAAGACTAAGCTGAGTATCAAATTTCACCTGAATATCTCTATTTGTTGCAGAAAGAAGTCTGGAAAATTGACAAAAACTGAATTTTCCAAGTCATAAAGGGGCATAACTCCTCGAAAAATAGGTCAAGCGTGACATAAGTCGAACTTGCTCTGTAACTATCCAAGACCAGGCTGTGTATCAAATTTCATCTGAATATCTTCATCCGTTGCAGAAAAAAAAAGTCCAGAAAACTGACAAAAACTGAATTTTCCAAGTCATCAAGGGGCATAACTCCTTGAAAAATGGGTCAAGCGTGACGAAAGTCAAACTTGCTCTGTAACTATCCAAGACCAAACTGTGTATCAAATTTCATCTGAATATCTCCATCCGTTGCAGAAAAAAGTCCGGAAAACTGACAAAAACTGAATTTTCAAAGTCATCAAGGGGCATAACTCCTTGAGAAATGGGTCAAGCATGATGAAAGTCAAACTTGCTCTGTAACTATCCAAGACCAAGCTGTGTATCAAATTTCATCTGAATATCTCCATCCGTTGCAGAAAAAAGTCCGGAAAACTGACAAAAACTGAATTTTCAAAGTCATCAAGGGGCATAACTCCTTGAGAAATGGGTCAAGCATGATGAAAGTCAAACTTGCTCTGTAACTATCCAAGACCAAGCTGTGTATCAAATTTCATCTGAATATCTCCATCCGTTGCAGAAAAAAGTCCGGAAAACTGACAAAAACTGAATTTTCCAAGTCATAAAGGGGCATAACTCCTTGAAAAATAGGTCAAGCGTGATGAAAGTCAAACTTGCTCTGTAACTATATAAGACCAAGCTGTGTATCAAATTTCATCTGAATATCTCCATCCGTTGCAGAAAAAAGTCCGGAAAACTGACAAAAACTGAATTTTCCAAGTCATAACGGGGCATAACTCCTTGAAAAATAGGTCAAGCGTGATGAAAGTCAAACTTGCTCTGTAACTATCCAAGACCAAGCTGTGTATCAAATTTCATCTGAATATCTCCATCCGTTGCAGAAAAAAGTCCGGAAAACTGACAAAAACTGGATTTTCCAAGTCATCAAGGGGAATAACTCCTCGAAAAATGGGTCAAGCGTGACGAAAGTCGAACTTGCTCTGTAACTATCCAAGACCAAGCTGTGTATCAAATTTCATCTGAATACCTCTATCCGTTGCAGAAAAAAGTCCGGAAAACTGATATTCGGACAGACGGAGGGACAGACGGACGGACAGACGGACGGACGGACAGACAGACAGACGGACAGACAGACCGAGAGGAAACTAAGAGTCCCCTTCGGCGTTGCCGGTAGGGGACTAAAAAGTGACAGGTCAGCTTTAGCTTTAAAAGGTAACTGTAGTTGGATCGCCTCAGGACAGGATTGTGTACTGAACAATGTAAAGCCATGGCTGTGAAATATTCTGTTTTACGTGTGCGGGCTGGTACCTTTTGAGAGAAAATACCAGATAAAAAAGAATAAACTCGCATGCAATTCGAGATTGACGAAGGTATCCTGGCTAACAGAAAAAAAGTTCCACTACGGCTTTATTACTCGAATCAAAATACAGCTCAAATGGATCTATTTAAACCCCGCCATAGCTTTAAAAACTCACATTCCCGTCCCCCGACCTGTGCAGGGGATATGTGCCTTAAATACCATGTCAGAATAATACATCTTATTGACAACAATACACCAAATTGTATGTTTGTTTGTTTTTGCCTAGCTGGAGGGTGCCTTTTTTTAAACTCCAGGGTGGAAAACAAATATCAAATACCACGGCCTAATCCCTAATCACAGTGACCACTGCGTAGAGTTGTGGTAAAAAACTCCCTACCAAACCAAACAAGTAAGGCAAAAGTTCGGAGAATCGACCAATCAGAACAAAGGTTACAAATATCACATGATCAACTTTCTTTATCCTTTGTTCTGATTGGTCGAATTTCCGAACTATTGCCTTGCTTGTTTGGTTTGGTAGGGAGTTAAAAATCGGCAAAAATGCAATAAGGAAGAGAGAAAAAAACACGAGGTGGGTAGAGATAGTTAGTTTAATGTTTACTTAAGAGTCACCTGCCAGAAAATCAATATTAAAGGTCCGTAATATGGAAAAATCGTTGGGCAACAGTTTGGCCCGACTTCGTTCTGTAACAACCATAGTGGGGTTCAGTCTCTATTAGCAGCAGCAGAGAGACTGGATAATTTAGTCTACGGTAAAGTAAAATAAATGCAACTGCTCTAATGAATCCTGGTATCATCTGTTTCGTGTTGCTTTCGCTTTTACTTCGGAGTAAATATTCAATTCAGAAAACACATGAACCACTTTGCAACTTTGTCCAACTTCCACGAGTTGACTCAGTAATTGAATGACCAGGGAGACCATTCGCAAGTATTAAAGAACCTTTACCATGATTTCTTCTGTTATTTGGCGTTATTTGATCTTTGTTTCTAACTTTACTTTCCAATTCTTTGTAAGTTATTCGAACAATATCGGTATTGGCAGCCATTTTTCATCGCCGCCATCGTAACTTCAAACAGAAGAGTTCCTGTTCGTATTCGTTGTTGGACCGCTCGTACTTGGTGCACCTCGAACCCCAGCGGGGGGGGGGGGGGGCGCTGGATCCGAATTGGTAATTAATCTAAAACGAGAAACTAATTTACAACAAATGGGTGGTAAAGGCTTGAGTTACGCTCATTATCTTTTTTAACATGCAAATTGTGAGGGAAAAGGAGGCAGAAGAAGGTTGGCGTCCAAAGCAGATGCCCACTCCGAAGGTTCCCTTGTTGGTTCCTGTCACACTTTCCACTCAAAGTAGGTGTGTAAATATGTAAGGGGTTCGGCCTACCGCCTCAATCCCCCCCCCCCCATTTACACACCTACTTTGATGAGTTGGAGGTATGACAGGAACTAGTAACCCTATAACTAATAGATATATTTCAGTAAATTGAAATATTTCTTCCAGAGGGAAGGGATGATAACAAATAAAAACACGAACACTCAAATACACAAATTTTCGGCCCCTTGGCCATTATCAAGTGTAAAAAAAAAAACGACGATCTATAACAATTCTAAGTAAAATCCATCCTTGCTTCTGATCGTTATAGATCGTCGTTTTTTTTTACACTTGATAAAGGCCAAGGGGCCGAAAATTTGTGTATTTGAGAGTTTGTGTTTTTATTTGGTGTCAGATATAGTTTTTACACCACGGTTACACCTTTGATCGGAGGAATCCAGGGTTAGGTGTGAGCACAGATATTGCAGTCCTAAGTCGGTTGTTGGTTTATGACTACATGTTGTACTAGATTCTTGTGTTTTAGAAGTGTTTTGATGTCATCTTACTATTAATATTTAGTGTCTGAGTAAGTTTGAGGGTTACATACTTCAGCCAGCAGAGCTCGGATTGTTTTTCGTATACCTTAATACGTTGGATATTCATTTACACAGTTTTTCTATTTCCTACTAGTGCCTAGGAGCTGTCATTTACAGCTTCGTTTTGGATGTCATCTTTCAATAACATGGATTTTCTTTGTACAACAGATGTGCGTCTCTGAAGACCTCTGTGATCGTGAAAGTGGGACGGCTGTCCGTACGTGAAAGTGGGACTGGCTGTCCGTACGTGAAAGTGGGACGGCTGTCCGTACATGAAAGTGGGACTGGCTGTCCGTACGTGAAAGTGGGACGGCTGTCCGTACATGAAAGTGGGATGGCTGTCCGTGCGTGAAAGTGGGACGGCTGTCCGAACGTGAAATTGGGATGACTGTCCGTACGTGGAAGTGGGATGGCTGTCCGTACGTGAAAGTGGGACGGCTGTCCGTACGTGAAAGTGGGATGACTGTCCGTGCGTAATCCGGATAACTACACCATTCTTTATTACGGTATAAAGTGGATTGCCATGTAATGTTGGTACCAGTTGCACTATAATAGTCTCCCTCACTCTCTGTATTGTCTTTCGTATTCAATGTGTTCTTGGTCTCTTAATGTATTGTCTTTCGTATCTAATGTGTTCTTGGTGTCTTTATGTATTGACATTCGTATTTAATGTGTTCTTGGTGTCTTTATGTATTGACATTCGTATTTAATGTGTTCTTGGTGTCTTTATGTATTGACATTCGTATTTAATGTGTTTTTTGTGTCTTGATGTATTGACATTCGTATTTAATGTGTTCTTGGTGTCTTTATGTATTGACATTCGTATTTAATGTGTTCTTGGTGTCTTTAAGTATTGTCATTCGTGTTTAATGTGTTCTTGGTGTCTTTATGTATTGTCATTCGTTTAATGTGTTCTTGGTGTCTTTATGTATTGACATTCGTATTTAATGTGTTCTTGGTGTCTTTATGTATTGTCATTCGTTTAATGTGTTCTTGGTGTCTTTAAGTATTGTCATTCGTGTTTAATGTGTTCTTGGTGTCTTTATGTATTGACATTCGTATTTAATGTGTTCTTGGTGTCTTTAAGTATTGTCATTCGTGTTTAATATGTTCTTGGTGTCTTTATGTATTGTCATTCGTTTAATGTGTTCTTGGTGTCTTTATGTATTGTCATTCGTTTAATGTGTTCTTGGTGTCTTTATGTATTGTCATTCGTGTTTAATGTGTTCTTGGTGTCTTTATGTATTGTCATTCGTGTTTAATGTGTTCTTGGTGTCTTTATGTATTGTCATTCGTGTTTAATATGTTCTTGGTGTCTTTATGTGTTGTCATTTGTTTAATGTGTTCTTGGTGTCTTTATGTATTGTCATTCGTTTAATGTGTTCTTGGTGTCTTTATGTATTGACATTCTTATTTAATGTGTTCTTGGTGTCTTTATGTATTGACATTCTTATTTAATGTGTTCTTGGTGTCTTTATGTATTGACATTCGTATTTAATGTGTTCATGGTGTCTTTATGTATTGTCATTCGTTTTTAATGTGTTCTTGGTGTCTGTATGTATTGTAATTCGTTTTTAATGTGTTCTTGGTGTCTTTATGTATTGACAATTGTATTTCATGTGTTCTTGGTGTCTTTATGTATTGACATACGTGTTTAATGTATTCTTGGTGTCTTTATGTATTGTCATTCGTTTTTAATGTGTTCTTGGTGTCTGTATTTATCGTAATTCGTTTTTTAATGTGTTCTTAGTTTCTTTATGTATTGACAATTGTATTTAATGTGTTCTTGGTGTCTTTATGTATTGTCATTCGTGTTTAATGTGTTCTTGGTGTCTTTATGTATTGTCATTCGTGTTTAATGTGTTCTTGGTGTCTTAACGTATTGTCATTCGTGTTTAATGTGTTTTTGGTGTCTTTATGTATTGTCATTCATGTTTAATGTGTTCTTGGTGTCTCTATGTATTGTCTTTCGTGTTGTTAAAATGTGTTCTTGGTTCTTGGTGTCTTTATGTATTGTCATTCGTTTAATGTGTTCATGGTGTTTTTGTGTATTGTCATTCGTGTTTAATGTGTTTTTGGTGTCTTAATGTATTGTCATTCGTGTTTAATGTGTTCTTGGTGTCTTAATGTATTGTCATTCGTGTTTAATGTGTTTTTGGTGTCTTTATGTATTGTCATTCGTTTAATGTGTTCTTGGTGTCTTTATGTATTGTCATTCGTTTAATGTGTTCTTGGTGTCTGTATGTATTGTCATTCGTGTTTAATGTGTTTTTGGTGTCTTTATGTATTGTCATTCGTGTTTAATGTGTTCTTGGTGTCTTTATGTATAACCATTCGTGTTTAATGTGTTTTTGGTGTCTGAATGTATTGTCATTCGTTTAATGTGTTCTTGGTGTTCCTGGTGTGTTACCATTCCTTTAATGTTCTCTTGTTGTCTACTTCATTTATTGGTCCATTTTGTAAGAATGCCGTTGTACGCCTCATTTGTACCATGTTGTTTGTTGCAGTTGTTTGTTGTTTATTACAGCCATGTGGGTGTGCTCCGCTGTGGTCAGTACATCGTGGTCTCACTGGAGATCTTTTCCGTATAATTCAATTTATAATTAACATGATTTCAAACTAGCTTTATCGAGAATTGGAGTGTGCTGTAGCTCCAGATCCTTGGATCGAATTCCGTCTTCGCTTCATGTAAAAATTTACACGGGCAGGAACACGTTACGTCGCCTTACAGTACCGTTGTCAGAAGTATTTAAAGTTCTGCACTTAAAACCGTCCGTTGACATTATGCCACAGGTAAGAATATGAAGGAAACCATCCGTTGTCGTGACAATGAGCATGTGTGGAAAGTATGATTTTCTAATAAACGTTGAAATTTTAGAAGTAATACACTCGAAAATTCAATGGGGGGTAGTCATTACACTAAGCTATTGGTTTATATGCTTTTCTGGCACTGATATACAGTTTGAAAAGAGGAGATCGAGTTGGCGTCCTTTGATCACCACTTCCTGCACATGTGTTATTCTTCCTTTTTCTTGAAATCTTTGAATATTCAGGTTATGTTATTCCAGAAAAATACTAATAATAAATATCAAGTCTATATAATGCTCCTCTGGTAGTGTCATGATGACGATTTCAATTTTGGACCACTTTTTGGGACTTTTCTAAAATTAGTCCGTTGTCAATCCATGTAGCGAAAGTTCTGTCCGTTGTCAGATGTCCGTTGTCTGCTTTTATATTTTAATGGATGGAATGATACTATGATACCTATACTAATCATTAAGATTCATCAATCAATGCGCACAATTTAATTTTCAACCAATTTATAATGGAGACTGATTTGCCCAGAGTTGAATTCGCCGAATCATCCGTTTTGTTAAGATATCCTTAACATTAAATTTTATTCGTCCCGTCTTAAATTCATCTTCTGGGCTATGGGTGAAAAGGGTAAAATATAAATGGAGGTAAAAATTTGAATGTATACAGTATCTTACTTTATAAGTGTATTATAAACCGGTGTAATGCAGTAGTTTTCTCATAAGAAAATTTGCTATATAAGAGGTTTCTTCTTGGAGATATTCCGCTATATATTAGACTTTCCTCATATTAGCATGGATTTTCCCCATAGAGAAGAAGAAAGGAGGGGAACTCCAACAACACTAGGTTGCAGCACCCACAGCAAAATCTCAAAACACCCATGCAAAAATCACAGAACAGACACCCACAGAAAGAGAGCCAAAGGGACAAGGAACACCAACTCACACCATAGAAACAGGAAACATAAAAGACTACACATAAACCAACGAGACCAATGGGCAACCAGTGCCGACTTAGGACGGCCATCTGCCACGTAAATAGCAGACGGTGTAGTTATCCTGGATTACGTGCGCACAACCCTCCCACTATTCCGATTTCCCAGAGGTCTCGAAGAGCGCACAATTATGGTGTAAAACAACCTCCTCACTGTTAGATGACCAAACGCAAACAAGACCGTAAAACACAGGGGTCCAAGCAACACAGATGAATATGTAAATGGATATAAAAAGAAGACTTGCGTCATACAGTCCGTGCTCTGAGGCTATCAAAATGTCTTCAATGACCGATAATTGATGTCTCTGTTTTAACGGTATATATGACTTCAAAATCCCTTTAACAATTGTTGTTTAATTGATCAATGTATAAATTCATGAACTCATCCTACACTTCTTCAAATTCATGAATCATATTTTCAATCTATGTTCACGTAACCTGAAAATTATATGATATCCTCCTTTACAGCTTTACAAAAAAAAGAGAGATGACTACTTTAAGAATTAACTAAGCTAATTTAATTGCTCAGCGTTAGATTCGAAATAAAGATTGCAATATAAACGGATGCAATATACAGGATAGTTTTCCTGTTCAATTCGATTCCCCATTCATGCCCAAATACCGTTAAGAGTCATGACAACGGACCATATCTTCTTGTCTTGTCATAACAACGGACATTCTTTATCAAATAATCAAAGTATACAATAAATATACAATGTAAAAGACGGTCATTCACATATATTGTTTGACTAATGTTGTCGATAATTTTCTACATAAAATCGGTATATAAAATCAAATAATTAAGAGACAGGAAAGTTTTCCTGTTCAAACTTCTGTTTTCGTTGCTGACAGTAGGTCATCGCCAATTAGATCTCCTCATAACATAAAAGGATTTTTATTCATTTCATGGTAATAATGTATTACTGATGCGTGTGGCTACCTCCCGTTGGCTTTTTAAAAGAAATCACCGGTTACCTAATGTTTTATTTGTGATTTTACTGAAATTTTGTCGATAATTTTCATGACAACGGATGGTTTCCAACATATCCTCACCTGTAGCATAATGTCAACGGACGGTTTTAAGTGCAGAACTTTAAATACTTCTGACAACGGTACTGTAAGGCGACGTAACGTGTTCCTGCCCGTGATTTAGCGCTACATTACCTTAATATAACTATTAAAGCTTCAAGAAAAAACTCAACTTCCACACAAGCGCACTATCTCCTTCCGTCAAAGTCTACACCACGAAATATATATATTGCAAACATGTACCGCTTACGCCCTTGTGTGCAAGTTGGAAAAAACTTTGAAACTTGTGTAGGCTATGTACAGCCTTAGGACATCTTCATCAATCGTGAATCCGATACTGTCTAGCCGTCATTAGATGAAGTAAAGAGTTTAAACAAATGCACTAGGAAAAAATGTGAGATCCAATATCTCTCCCAAACTCCATGAATTTCTATGATTTCTATGACAAAAGATTAATTCCATGACTTTCTATGACAAAGGTTTAATTCCATGATTTTCTATGACTCGTACAGTACGTACACCATGCTTATGTTCGGACAACTATACCTTTTTAGCAGAGTTTGATGTGAGAAGGGCGGATGAGCGGGCGGACGTCAACAACTGGTTTCTGGACTGCGCTTCTGAACATAACGAAAGAGATATCAATAGATGAGCTTGTTCGAACAAACATAACACAGAGACTCAGCGCGTTCTTTGTGTGTCCCACATCCCACTGTGTCCTGTTTCGAAAGTATATCTAATTGCTCATTGGCGCGATCCTTTGACCGTCTTGTTTTCTGGTCAAATCGAACACAAAGGGGGGGGGGGGGGGGGGGGGGAGGCGGACAGGGGGTACCTTCCCCCCCCCAAAAAAAGGACGCCAGACTAAGTTAGCCATGCTGTTCAGTCCTCAATATATTTATAAGCTGCATTAATTACGAACATGAGCAGCATCAACATAAGGATAACCTAATACTGTTTAATATAAGAATTCGATCAACTGTGCAGTTAACTGCATACACTGTGGCGTACGAATATCATTCATGTTACATGTGTAGGTGCAAAGGGATAAGGTCTTGCAGATATGAAGTTGGACAAGACTGAGACGTATTTAACCAGAAGTCTCTGATGAGACTGAAGCTCTACTGGCTGTTTTTTAAATTCACTGAATTGCACCCATTTTCCAACCCTGGAGGACAGGGGCTCACACAAAATGTCAGATGCATATCTACACCACAGACAAATAATACAAGTAATGCAAAAAGAATTTACTCTCCATGAATTACCAGTATACTTTCTGAGATCTGGTGTTCACAAGATTACAAAGACTTATATAGGAGAAAATGACCACATCCATTTCCAAGACCCTGAGGGTAAGGGACTCAAACAAAATATAAGAGGCACAACTAGACCAGATACTGAATATATTGCAAAAAGAATTATTTCTCTATCAATTACACTTTCTGAGAATTGGAGTTCACTAGATTACATAGACTCGTATAGCAGAAAATGACCACACCCATTTTTGAAGACCCTGGGGGTCAGTGGCTCAAACAAAGTATCAGGTGCACAACTAGACCAGGGACTGATTATAATGCAAAAAGAATTATCTCTCTATCAATTATACTTTCTGAAAATTGGTGTTCACTAGATCACATAGACTTATAATATTGGAGAAAATGACCACACCCATTTTCAAGACCCTGGGGGTCAGGGGCTCAAACAAAATATCAG
This sequence comes from Pinctada imbricata, assembly GCA_033119305.1. NCBI lineage: Eukaryota > Metazoa > Mollusca > Bivalvia > Pterioida > Pteriidae > Pinctada > Pinctada imbricata. The sequence continues at coordinate 55,334,581 of VSWD01000013.1, forward strand.
GTGCACAACTAGACCAGAGACTGATTATATTGCAAAAAGAATTATTTCTCTATCAGTTATACTTTCTGAGAATTGGTGTTCACTAGATTACATAGACTTATAATATTGGAAAAAAAGGACCACACCCATTTTCAAAGACCCTGGGGGTCAGGGGCTCAAACAAAATATAAGAGGCACAACTAGGCCAGAGACTGATTATATTGCAAATAGAATTATTTCTCTATCAATTATACTTTCTGAGAATTGGTGTTCACTAGATTACATAGACTTATAATATGGGAGAAAATGACCACACCCATTTTCAAAGACCCTGGGGGTAAGAGGCTCAAAAAAAATACCAGGTGCACAACTAGACCATAGACCAAATTATTGCAAAAAGAATTAGCTTTCTATCATTTATGGTTTCAGAGGAGTTGCGCTCACAAAAAAATGTTAACAGACAGAAAGACGGACGGACGGACGCCGGACAACATGGTATCGCATAAGCTCGACTGGTCTTTGACCAATAGAGCTAAAAATTCTGTGTTGCGGTTGCAGTCCCCGGCTTTCGCTTTATAGTTGATTATTATACCTCTACTTGTTTTTTCCTATATAAAAGATACTCATTAAAACTAGATGTAATTCGCCTGATAAGACTATTTCCCTGCAAAGATTGCGTTAGTTGGGAAGACCACTTCCCTAGTGAAATAGCTTCGAAATGGGGTGGAGCTTCAGCGAAATTGGGCGGAGCTTCAGCGCGTGACGCTAGTGATGGCTTCGCCTTTGGAAATAGTTCTAGTCACGGGAAACCAGAATCGTGCTAACTCCTCAATGACATACTTTAACTGTATACTAAAATCATATCCAAGATCACCTATGTTGCAGAGGAGAGGTCGAAAATGTTAAAAGGTTGCTGACGGACACCGGACGAAGCGCTATGACAATAGTTCGATTGAGCTTTTGCTCGGGTGAGCTAATAAAATGTTCGCCTTTGAATCAAATATCATTTCCAAAAGGAATGAAATTACAACATATTGACAAGAATACATATTCAATGTTTTTCACAATTTATGAGACTGTTTTGATTTTCAGTAGCAAGTTATTAGTCGATTTGACAGCCTTATATAACATGTGGCCGACCTAGAAATGTCCTTTCCTATGAACTTTTTTTGATGATTCTTATCTATGGGATAGTACTGAACGATTCTAGCTTGGTTGCCACTTTGGCAACCTTGGGCAACTCTTTTTATCGCTGGAAATTCAAAATGGCCGCCAAATGCCTTCCACCAATAGATGAAATTAAATTCTTTCTTAAAGTATTAAGTGTGGCACATCAAATCAGGGGTTTTGAAGATCAACAAACCCATTTCCGATGTCATTTTTACGATTTGAGTTCATTCAGGACTAAAAATTCAAGATGGCCGCCAAATATCAATCCCATTTTGGTACAATGAGAATATTTCAATTAAACGTTTGTGAAACACATCTTATTTGTAGTTGCAATGGTCCTAGAATACATTTATTATGCTGTTTTGGTTGTTTTCAGCTGATACATGTTTCTGGGACAACTCTGCTTATCAGGGGGAAATTCAAAATGGCCGCCAAATGCCTTCCACCAATAGGTGAAATTTAATTCTTTCTTTAAATATTAAGTGTGGCATATCAAATCAGGGGTTTTGAAGGTCAACAAACTCATTTCCAATGTCATCTTGACATTTTGGGCTTATTCTAAGCTAGAAATTCAAAATGACCGCCAAATTTCAACCTCATTATTATACAATGTGTAGATTTCAATAAAACAAAAGTCGCGTTACACATCTTATTTGTAGTTACAATGATCCTTGAATACATTTATTTTGCTGTTTTGGTTGTTTCCAGTTCACACATACTTGTAGGACACCTTTTTTCATCGGGGGAAATTCAAAATTGTCGCCAAATAGTCCCCTACCACTTAGTAAAATGTAAACAGAAATAGCACAAGCTCTTATTTCATGGATGGTTTCAGCTTTAACAGACTAGGATTCGTCAAAATGTAATGCAAAGATAAACATGTCATTTGTTTGATTAAAATGGTACTCAAAAGGCAAAAATAAAGTTTCCCTTATTGATCATGTTGATATATGACCAGTTTGTTTGACGCAGGGGATTCTAGAGTAAGCAAGTAAACTCTAGGTAACTTGGCTATCTCGGCTCTTTGACCATCATGGCAATTTCTTTGCTTGGTCTGTATCGCTTTTTTTCCAATCTCTAATAATGCAATAGAAAGTGTTTGATGTTTTCTTTACAACAGTCCCTTAGTGTAATTTATGTTGAGTTGAGCTATCTACTATATTTATGTTTAACGTTAATGATGATATGTACCATTTTGCAATGAAATTCTGAACCTTACATCTCTATCCTAGCTATCTATACTTAAAATGAAACTTTGTAAGAATAGAATGTCTTCAAATTTGGCAAAACAACATTTATTATATATGCTTCTTTGAATCATTTTGGCTGGAAGTACCATCATTGTCCGAATCATGCATGTCTAGTGCATAGAATGTATTCTTCTATGAAAGAAGGCTGCCCAATCGTAACAGGGTTAGCACTCTCCTTTCTCTTCATAAGGCCGGTTAAGTTTGTAAATGAACAGGACTTTCAAAATTGCATCAGCTATCATTACATCTTAGGATAATTTTAATTTTGGTTGGAGATTTCCTCCGTTTTTCTCTACATTGATTCAAAAATCTGAATCTGAGGACTCTCCAACTGTGGTAAGATGAAATGGTACCATGTATGTTTTGGCATGTAAAACTCAAGTGGGTGAAATCTATCTTGAAAGCAATTGTCTTGGATATCAGTGTTCCTTACAGTTTGAAGGTTGTTTCTATACCATTCATCTTAAACAGCTTTTCATTCAAAATGTTTTCTTACAACACAGAGTATTTGGTTGAAGAGTAAGACGTAGTCGTGTGACAAGCTTAAAATGAATCTAGAACAGAACAGGAGCGTAAGTCAAAAGAACAGTGACACGGAAAATGATCTATGTCAAGATCATGCAGAAATCCTGGAAGATCTTTGCTCCTTTGAATTCCTTTTGCAGACTTTCAAATAGGACAATCACTCAAGTATTTGACAATCCATAGCCCTATGATGTAGATTCTTGCTTCAGGTCGACTCTTATCCCCCTTTCTTAAAATACACAATATTTGCAATTTATTTCTATCTTGAAGATTCTTCTCTTTTACGTTTTGAGAATGTGCAATCTATGTAAAAAGTGCATGTGTAAGCTCATATCGACAAAAGGAAATTACACGTGAATCATACCACCTTTGGGATCACAAATAATGTTTAACGTCTTCAAATTCATTAGCATCATTTTAGAGCAGATAAATTTACAGCATGGACCAGACATGCACCTTTCGGGTAATAAACACTCGTCGTTATTCGTAACGAAATGGGAATATTGAAGTGAGGAGTCATTTTATGTTTAGCCTTTAATGAACTAATAAGCAAAATGACACCAGCTATGGATTTGGCCCTTAAAAGTCCTGATTAGATGTGCTATACTTGATATATCAAGTAATCATTACATTTTACACAGTAGTAGGAGACTATTAGGTGGCCATTTTGAATTTCCCACGATAAGCAGAGTTGTCCCAGAAACATGTGTTAACTGAAAACAACCAAAACAGCAAAATAAATCTATTCTAGGACCATTGCAACTACAAATAAGATGTGTTACATCAACGTTTTATTGAAATGTTCACATTGTACCAAAATGAGGTTGAAATTTGGCGGCCATCTTGAATTTTAGTCCTGAATGAACTCAAATTGTAAAAATAACATCGGAAATGGGTTTGTTGACCATCAAAACCCCTTACCTGATGTGCCACACTTAATATTTAAAGAAAGAATTTAATTTCATCTATTTATGGAAGGCATTTGACGGCCATTTTGGATTTCCGACGATAAAAAGAGTTGCCCAAGGTTGCCAGAGTGGCAACCAAGCTAGAATCATTCAGTACTATCCCATAGATAAGAATCATCAAAAAAAATTCATAGGAAAGGAAATTTCTAGGTTCGGAAATTTTCAAATCGACTATATGATTGTCAAACAAAGTTGAATGAAATATGAGAATTACAAGTATTTAAAAATGAAAAATGTACATCAATTCCGCATACAGAGGACGCTCCTTTGTCCTATGTCAAAGTCAAAGGATGGTGACATCGTATGATGATTTATTAAGCTATCATCTCATTAGTACACATACGACGCAATTTCAACAGCACATTCCTAGGTCTTCCCATCGTATACGCTCGGAAAAAATGTACATCTTCCCAAAACATCAAATACTGGATCAGCCCCTGACTGACCCCTCCCTTCTTGACAAAAACTGTATCCGCTCCTGTTGTTCTTCGGGCGTGAGACGGGAAGGAACAAGAATGATCGATGCAAAATCCGCAAATTCGCACACAATGACACGTAAACCACAGTTCCGACAGCATGGAATCGACAACAGACTTTGTCAGCATTGTGACACTTCATACTCATCGTCTGCTAGAGGTACTAGATGTTTCTTAGGTACGAGTATTTTGACACACCCGTCCACGAGTCTCGCCGTGAACATAGTGTCGTCAAGTGTACTACACTCCTTAGTTTCCGTATTAAACATTAGAATGTCCGAGCACGGTTTCGTATTTTCTATAACACCTCCCACGATGATGACGTTGCCACGGTGCTGCACTACGCCGAAGTGAGTCCGTTGAAACGCGTCGAATCTCCCCACCGTTCTACAGATCGGACCTTCTTCATCTTGTTTGTCCGATTCTTTGAAAAATTCAATCACACGACCGTCGTAAAATATCAGAAATATCCGGTCATTTATTACACAAGAACGTGTCAGCTTACACGCCATGGGTATCCGTGCGCTTAGTTTTGACGTCTGTTGAGTTGTGATGTCATAGCACTGAATCAAAGCCGTGTCGACACGATTGTTTTTCTCTCCCCCAAACGTATAAATTTTGTCGTCCAAAATGATAACTGTGAAGCAACTGACAGCGGTTGCTAGGTGACCGGCCTCTTCCCAGCGTGCCTCGGATATGACGTACTTTTCTACGTTATCAAGCATCTGTTCTCCGTGTTTCCGGTCGCTATCATACCCACCGAGGATATATACGGCATCGTACACGGCTAAACTCGCATGGCGCCGTCGTCCACGAATCATCGGCTCAAGTCTGTGCCATTCATTTTTAGAAATCTCATACCAAAGAAAACTCAGCTGCATCATGCCTCCACCGGAAATGTAAATATCATTATGATAAGTCACAGACGCGAATTCGATTCCCGGATCGTATGGCAACGGCGCGATCTCAAACCATTTCTTCTGACGAAAACTATAGCAGTAAGCGCTCCGTGACCGCGTGTAAGGCGGTTTCGTTGATTCACATCCACCTAACACTACGACTACTTCCTCTAAATCTGACATTGAACGCGCATGTGTACGTGCATTTTCGAATTCATGTTGCCTTGCCGGAAGAAGCTGGTAATTTTTGGCTTCGGAAATGAATTCCATACACCGCTCGTTATTCTTAACATACGGAATGTTCTCAAGCTTCATCAGAAATTCAGGGCGCAAGAGCGGAAGTCGAATGTGTTCAAGAACTTCGTCAAAGCTGAATTCTCTCCCTTCATCCTTGTCAACCCATTTAAACAAGGATTTACATAAATCTTCCTCGTTGGCGATGTATAAATCCTCTTGTGATATAATTTTGACGAGTTCCTCGATGTCAAGGTCATAATACTCTGTCGTAGTTGAAATTGAAGGGAAGTTTGTAAGGATCTTGCCTAGCGATTCCCGACGTAAAAGTTCGCAATTGTTTAGATCGGCCGTCTTCCAAAGTTTCACACAGTTCTCATCCGATATCAGAGGTATTAAATATTCCTCACAAATCTTCTGCAAAGACTTGACTTGTAAGAAGGCGGCCATTTCTACCATCTCGGTCGCCCTCTCTAAATCTAACTTTATCTCTCCGGTGTAGATAAACTTCAGAAGCGATTTGAAAACTTCCGCATTGGTGTCCGCCAATTTCACATTTCCTGTTATGCTCTCTCGCATTCCTGATCCAAACATAGAATTGAAATACGAAGATACGGCTGCTAGCACGACCTTGTGGCAGTGGAAGACTTGATCCTCTACTTCTATAGTGACGTCAGTATGGTCACCACCAGACCACAGGGCGGCCACACCCTCACAAAGTGCCGACTGCTGGACTAACTTAGGTAGTGAGAGCTTCCTCCTCCGTGCGATCCATCGAGTGGGGAATGCGATGTAAATATACGATTAAAATTCAAGCCTAGATCAAATAAATGCCTTTCTGTAATACTACACTTGTGACGAAGTTGTATGTTATAACACGCATGTAAACTGGGTATTTATGCACGGCCTCCCTCAAATCTCCACAAATGTCGAGTCCACATCACATCTGAAAGGATAAAAAACAAAAATGGCTTTTAAACTGTTCACAATAATTAACATAGTTAGACTAAGTATTCTTTTAATTTAAACATGCAAGTATTTCCGCACAACGGAAAAGCCTCTTCGGGGCAATACGTACATGATGTAATATGAAGAATCAATTGTTCAAATGCGTTTTAACATAATACATGTTGCCTTGTGGTTAATAAGAGTTACATTATAGGGCAAAGTAACGTTTTGCCTTTGCAGTTTTACCAAACCCAACCAAAAATTGGTGAAGGACAAATTGTGAAAATTTGTCACAGAATAGAAACTCCGTTACATTACAATATTAAATGTTGTATGTTGGTTAAATTCTTGGCTCAATGTCATTGAACATTGATAGATTTTAGAAAATGTACAAGGAAATGTATTTTAGGAAATGTACAAGACAATGCAATCTTAGATACCGGTATTTGACCTTGACCTGGGATTGAACCTTGACCCACACTGGGTGTTATGTCCCGTAGTACTTGGTCATCTCTGCAAGTACTATTTAGGTATGCTGATTGATGAGTAAGTACGCGTCAAGTGAAAGTTTGACAGATAGACGCTGAGCAACACAAATTCACTACTGCCAGGCGTATTCTAAAACACTGAGTGGGCCCATTGGGCTGGGCTGCGCTGGGCTCAACTCAACATTGGGTTGGGCTCAGTATTAGTCTGGTCCCATTTCCAGACGATTGACACATTGAACGTTTATTGTCTTGATGTAGAGAGTCAATCACCTCGATGTCCTGAAACTGTAAGCAATTTAAGATCACTCGTCTGGAAATAGGACAAGACCAATACTGAGTCCAGTCCAATGATGAGGCCAGCCCAGCCCAATAAGCACACCTATTGTTTTAGAAAACGCCATACCACCATAAGTCACAGTAACGTAACTTGAACTGTAGCTAATGTGTACTAGTATGTTATAATAAGTGTATACCAACATTGATCCGTTGTCTCTGAAGATGGTGAAAGTGAATAAAAAAACGACCGACCAATCGATCGACAGACAGACGGACAGGCAGACAGACTTTGCCGATAGAGGCCTGGGAGCCAGAATGAAACTATACATGAGTAATTCATTCTAGACCAGTCTTAGTCACTTGGCTATGATTTAGTCTATATATACCATATATAACATGTATAAGGAAGATCTCTTTTTTTTCTAATCAGCCTTATATCTTAAAGAGGAAAACTCGTTATGTAATTATCAATTCATCACATGTAGCATTCATGTATTGTCATTATTCTCTCTCTCTCTCTCCACAAAGTATAATTACAATAGTCAACTGATCAACGATCAAGGGGATGATAAACTTGACAAGATCTCTTTTTAAAATATCATGACATTCATGGATATTTGATTTCTGTGGGGATAATGGATCTCCCGCGCTTCTGAAACTTACTATATTAATAAAATCTATTAGATTAAAAAAAACCCAGTAAATAGACAAAATGACTTACCTTTTCTCTACTGTGCAGTGTCTCTCATGTATGATACACGTACGTCTACTGAACACCTGCAAGGGAACGTCAGTGTTTGTAGATCAATATAAGGCAGTACTATAGTATACATGTATGTTACACTTGTCAACCTTACAGCATGACACACCATTCTATATATTCCGTCACGGTTGGCATTTAAAACACAAACTACCAGTCACTTCTATAATAATACGGAGTGTAAATATCTTACATTGTAAAATTACTTGTTTTATCCGGATAGGAATGAAAATCAATAGCCTAGAGCTAAAGCTCTTCTCGAATGATTTGTGACACATCTTTATAAACACGGCATTTTGTGAATCGATTTTGAGTTACATTTAGGAAGCGTTTGATTTTTGGATCTAGGGACTACGGAATCATCCCTTTTTACAATCACATTTTGATTATAAGTATGCCTAGATCACAATAGTCTGAGAATACATCCGAAACAGCCCCCCCCCCCCTCTTTTATTTATTGAAAAAGGTCGACCAACAAGATAGTACAGAAGTCTGACATTGAACTCTGACCTTGAAAGTCAATAAAGACCTTCCACTTATCATGATGGCGGTCCCATGAGGTAAGTATGAGGATCCAAAGGATAATGCTTTACATTCACACATAAGGACGGACAGACGTACAGCGTGTGAGAAATTGTAAATTCTCTCATCCCTACACGTTACAATTTGGTAGCAGCGTAGTAACTGACCTAGACAAACTTTACAAGTGAGTCATTGGTCGCTATGACAAGATTTCGGACTATGTCGGGATGACAGAATACCGTCGGTAGAGGATGCTGTGACAGGGAGAGTATCTCAAAGAGAACTTCATGCAGATGAATATTAAGCTTCGGAGACGAAGATTCCCTGAAAATTTGGGGGGGGGGGGGGGATTGTGAGCTTAGAAATGTATATGCCACTTGTACTACCTCCCCGATCAGATCTATGATCTAAGGACAGACCAAAAAAATCGACCATGCCAAACCATAACATGACCGAGTAAGGACGGGTGCACAAAATTCTGTTTAAATACAGACCTAGTTTTCTTTCCATTTTTGCCATGTATTTTTGGTGAAAATAGCCACGAGTATGTATTATTCACTTACTACCAAACTGTTTTACATTTGAAATGTTGTTTATATGCAAAATGTGACAGAAGTTTATCCTTTTCCCTGATAACCCAGGCCTATATATGTCACTCAGGAATGCATATTTTAAAATGACCGGGTGGTAGACGAAGTTGGCCTTTAAGTTCCGCGTTTTACACATTTTTTTCTCAACACGTGTACATGATCATGATGATACAATGAACATAACGCTGACTCCACGTCAGAAAGATATTGTGACAGAATTCAACATTTTTCAATTTTTTCTTATAAAAAATAAGAGTAATTTTCAAATTTTCACCTTAATCATTTATATGTAAAACGGATTTTAAAAATAAATAACTCATTTTTTTTACTTGTAGTTGTATCATGTATTACCTGATCTATTCTCTGGGGCAGTACTTCCACACAAAGCCGTGTGTCATTCCGTTATTTTCTTTCAAACAATTTTCAGGTAGCTTATGTTTATATATCCGACACAAGTTGTTCTTTAAAGGATGTCTTTCAAAAGAGTAACGCCCAGGATCTCCGATAAGAATTGTTTTGCCTCGTTCTGACAATTCTGGAACCCAAGAACCAATGACGTCAGCAAAATTGTCGTCATAAAACATATCACCCAATAAAACCACGTCCCACTCGTCTTGGCATTTCCCGATCAAGTTCTCGGTAGAGGTATTCAGGTCAACTTGATTTATTTCAGCGTTCAATGCAATGGCTTCCACAGCAACTGTAAAAAAGAAAACAACGAAACTAACGACAGTTCAGTCAAAGACAAACATGAAAGTAGAACAAAATTTATAACATAATATTATGGTTTCCAGCCTTTCATCCGATTTGAATACTAATTACAACAAAACTTAGTTTCCTTGTTCACAAATCTTCCTTGTTTATTTCAGCTATTTAAAAAAATCTTGTAATCTAAAATCTCAAAATCTAAAGATGAATTATGTACTAGTAGCTAGAGGTAAATAATAGTAAAAGAGTCAAGTTACGACCAAAAAAAAACAAAAGAATCATAAGAATCATTAGAATAGACAAATAATAATCACTTGTTTGTAGTACACGTATGAAATACATTATATTCATAACTGAATCTAAGTTTATATAAATTCCGCAATACACAAAGAAAGAACATGAAAAAGGAGGATCAAGTATTTGATTTATCTAAGAAACAAAGGCTGCCGTAAATATTTTGTAAAAGACATTAAAACTGTGTTGTGACATAGGGCATTCTGAGATTCCTCGTGCGTTCAAGATATCATCCTTACAAGAAACAGAAATATTCATGCTCAAATCTAGAAAAAGGGAGGGGGGGGGGGGGTCGGGTCGAGATTGTCAGGACTTCCCACTCCGAATTCCACTAATAAATCCCCCCCCCCTTCTTTTTACCTATCATTTTCTAAAAATAATAGGATGGACCCCCTTCCTCCCCCTCCACACACACCAAAGGAAAAAATCAGCCGGACTGGATCAAACAGGAAAAAAATTCTAGATCCGAGTTTTGATTTATGATCTTTATTGCTTAAGTTTACATAAATTTATTGGTGAGGGTATGGAAGCGTCCGGGTATGTATAACAACATTTAAATTGGCATTATCAAATAAGATAAGGCGAAATAAATTGCTGTATCTATAGGAGAAAAAGGATTTACAGTGCCCCTAACAGCTATGCAACGGTTCTATGGTGAGATAGAACGGTAAGTTCATGTACATTTCAAAACCTATGTCATTTCAAAAATCGTACAAAAATAAATTCCACATAAGTCAATAACCATTAAACACTAGGTCCTACCTTTATCTGTATCGTTAGCCGTTACTTTAGATGCCCCGCTGATTTTGGCAGCAATGGCCGACGCTCCACATCCGCTTCCGATATCCACTATGCATTTCCCGTTCACTACGCTGGGATGGTCTAGAAGATACCTGGAGATGAAATGGCATAATCAGTGGCGGATCCAGTGCCCCTTTGCCGGGGGGTCAAGGGGCGAATTTTGCCGATTTTACTGAAAATGGGCAAAAATATAGGGATTTTTGAAAAATTTGGCTCAGTGCCGGGGGTGGGGTGGCGGACGCCCCCTCCGCACCCCCTAAATCCGCCACTGATAATGATTACAGACTCGCGAGTAGAAACCTTGAGATGAAATGGCATAATGATTCATGATTCACGGATCGAAAGTGGAGGCAAGACAAATTGAACATATGAATATCTACACTGCACAGAACAATTATCATAATTACACAAAAGTTTTTGGTCCAAAAAGGCTACATACCTGGACCAACTCTTCGATACGAGGATATGCAAATGAAGTTTAACTTACTATGATCATTTTCTAAGCGATAATAAAAAGAGTCCAACCGAAGGTAATGCCTGACAAAAATGCATTCGGTCTTGCAAAATCTCTCAATGTTCGGTTTAACAAGTTTCAAGTTTCTTGAAAATGTCTGGCAACTTAGGATTGTCTGACAACTTAGAAATATCATAAACAGACCTTGTCAGTATTTGTCCTCCTGGCCAATAGAATGCCCAAAAAGGATCCGGGAATGGAAGTTGGTGTTCTCGAGCGGTCCACAGTCGACTTCTGGGTGTTATCAACCGGAGACTGATTTCCGGTGTCAAGTGGTCGCGTGTCTCCAAAGTATTTTCCTTAATAAGTTCCGTGTAGGTTTGCCCACTGAATTTAGCTACTTGTCGACGTTGTAAACAATATACTTGATGGATAATTAGCTTTGAATAATTAATCAATTGACCCGGAATCAGCCGTATCATCACAACATCAATTAATTCTGAAAAAAGTCATGATACATTAACATGATTGCAACCTTGGAAATGGGTCCATTATACGAAAATCGAACTAGCATCATAACATACCGTCCGTTCGTCCGTCCGATTTAAACTCTTTTCAATTTCGACTGCTGCACAGAATTTATCTAACAGACAAGTTAGCATGTACTCAATGCCCGCTACCAAGTTTGTGTTTTTTTACCCGATCATGGATCCAAGATGGCCATCAAGGGCTCTGATTGGGTGACACATTATCGACTTTTCCAAAAATGCTGCACAGAAAGTCACTAAACCTAAGAGGAGAATTCCTTCACTGAGTATATACAAGTATATGTACATGTTTTCGACCTTATTGAAAATCCTTATTGAAGATTTTTGTCTGTATAGTCGACACATTTTAAAGACTTCTCGCGTGAGCGATGTGATATCCCTGTCTTCTTGTCTATTAAAAAACAATATTTTCGATTGAATGAAACGAGATGTATGGTAATTGTGTCGTTCTCTTAAGAACAATAAAGACAAGTTGACAGGAACTCCTTATGTAATTCTTTAATCCGGATTTTCCTCAGTCCGGAATCAAGAAATTATAAGAAGTTCCTTTAATTCTTTAGAATTCTTGTCCTTTAGAGAACGACACAGTAATCTAACAAAAGAGAAAGAGAATTAAAATTTTCATACTAGTATTAGAAGTTAGACAAAATGACTCAGATACGAAAACACAATGTACAAACCAGTTTCATCGTCATAAGAATGAAAACCTCCATCAATCGCATCACCTTGGTAAAGAGCTGCAGCCTGCTTCACAAAACAAATTACGAGCAGTCTCAGGAATTTCGTAACTTTTTATCGATCAGTTCTACTTACCCACTAAAATTTGCAATGTTTTGTTTCTGAATTTATTTTTAGTATGTAGAAATGATATTAGAAAGTATGATCATACAATTTTTCTAGAAAATCTTTTTAACGTTGTACGGAGTGACGAAAGATACGAAAATTCTTGAAAATTTTCGCAATAATTTTTGTGAAGCTGGGCACTGATCTAGATCTAATTTTAATTAGATTGCACATGTATGTCATAAGGGTGCATATGAATTAGATACTAGTCATTATAGTATAGAGCTACTTGAATTAGTGGAAAAAGTATAAATCCGTATCATCTATTATAATCGTCGATTGAATATGTAACGTGTCAACAACCATGCATTATGCCCAAGATATTAAATGATGCAATCACATGGGAATTTCACATTGTTTCTAGTTTGTATATTTTTCAGAATGATATACAACACATAAACATTAAAAATGTCAACTGCACGTACAAATACACGTGATATACAAACAATAAGCGATGTGCACCTCATGTGTCACTTTCCCTTATGGAAAACAAGGCAGGTTTTAACTTAATAAAAAGTTTACGTTCATTAACAAAGTCGCCTTGAGTGATCCATGAGTCAGTGTTTCATATGACTTGGTTTGTACAATCCCATCTTTTCTCCTTCAATGTTTTTATACATGGATGACCGACGGAGGGCTACTTTATTATTGGTGAGGTGATGGAATTATTATAAAATTTCTTGTCGCGTGACGTCAAATTTATACATTAGCGTGAAGGAGTACAGTAAATGTACAGTTAGATTGGGAACAGATTTCTGTCTCAAAAAGCGAGGTAAGATTCCTCTTAGTAAAATACATGGTTTAACCGGCGAAAAAAGTATTTCGATCATTTTACATACAACCTCCACAGGCCGAAAGATCACCTGGATTCGCGTATATACATGCGCCTACGCGAATCCAGGCGATCTTTCGGCCTGTGACAATCTGCAGATCCAAAAGAAAAACAGCCCAGTTGATTCAATAGTTTGGAGTAGGGGGTGTCCAGTGAAGTCCAGAACCCTTTCTTATCTTTGGGATCGGCAAAAAATAGGAAACATGCTTCATTATCTTGAACTTGCCGAACAAAACCCCTCCTTGACAATATAAATTTGATTCTTATGAGCTTGGATATTGACCAACTTCAACCTCCCCGCGCCTTGAAAAAAATTCTACATCTTTATTTTTTTATTGTTCATTTTGTCGGAGTATTTTGTGTTGTTAATGCCTTCGTTGTACATGTTGTAATGAATCGAAACGTTTTTACTGTACTAGTATTTGTTCTTTAAACTTTTCATATGTGAATATTCGAATAATTTTGAAAGCCAGTTGTATTTTCAAAACGAAGTAAGTGACTCTGTCTTCTCCTCATTTTTTTTCAAGTATTACTTCCATCCATTACATTATCCTATATTGTAGATATCGGGAAAGTGTTGACATCTAACCAGACATTTTCGTAAGTTTGTAGAATTTCACCAGTGTTAGATATGTCTGAGGACTTTCTGATATTGACCAGGGGTGGACAGTGTGAAAGGGAGGTGGGAGGAAGGGGGCGGGAGGAGAGAGAGAGGGGGGAGGGAGGAGGGAGGGAAGGGGAAAAAAAGAGGGAGGGGGAGAAAGGGGGCAGGAGGAGGAAGGAAAGAGGTAAGGGGGTGGGAGGGGGAGAGAGGTACCCCCCTGTCCCCCCCCCCCCATTGACCAATACAGGGACAGTCCTATCTGCTACATGTAGCATTGTGATGATTTAAGACACTGGTTTACTATACAAATAAACGATAAGAGGCGGGGGGGGGGGGGTTAATGAAACACAATTTCCATCTCTTTTACCCTCTATTCGTTATTTCGTTATACTTGTACATAACAAAGTGGAGCGTACTGGGATGGTCCCTTACACGTACCTCGATATTGGGTCATCGAAGTACAAAAATACAGATAATGGAAACAAAAATTTGGTTAACATCGTATGTCAAAATATCGCTCATAAAATACGTATCTGTGAATTTCATTACATAGTGAATGTATACAATGAGCTAACAGATAGAGCCGGATTTGCACATGTATTACTAGTAATTCTAAACGATCGTAGTGACATTGTTTTGGCAAAAGAAAAAAAAACGTACATTATATACTCACTTCTTTAAATATCACATGTTCAATCTTGGTACCGGTATTTAATCCATGGATCTAATCAGAGTTCTTATCAATTATGATATCATCAAAACCTTTGGCCTTTTCACTCTATTTAATCCTTTTGAGTTACAGATAATATATACAATGTAATATGACGTAAATTGGATCCGCCCCTTAACGTTGATTGCCGCAGTATTCTTTAATGTTTACCTGTATGAATAAAAACCTTTACCCCTCTTAACGTATTCAGGAAGTAAATTGAAAGAATTTAACGAAATTTGAGCAATTGCTCCACAACTCGGCAATGAACGGGAAGTTTTTCAACGCAAATTGTACCCATCTAATGAAATTTGGGACTTTAAACTACATGTAAAAATGTGACATTTTCAGCTGAAATATCATCTTTGTTTGACGAATATCTTGTTACCTTTGAAACTGAATCAGGTAAGTAAGGTAGCTGCGGAGAATGTTGACATAATTGTTTATTATTTACCTGTGTCAATAAAACAAGACAAGGTACTGTGCATGTTAAGCTGGTATCACGAGAGGGCGGCGGAAACTTATTTAAACGATAATAATGAGTGCGGCGAACTGTCAATTTCCTACTACATGTAGTAATACACAGCCAATTGTGCCTCACATGAAATTCATATGAAATGAGCATCATGTAAATTTCACATGAAAGTTCATGTAAATTTCACATGAAAGTTCATGTAAAATCACATAATATTTATGTGAAAAATATTTCACATGAATTTCACATAAATTTCCTTCACATGAATTTCACATGAATGTTTCTAAATGACCTTTACAGGAAACTGAATTCACATAACATCCATGTAAAAATCTTCACATGAATTTCATGTGAAAAATTTCATGTAAATTTCATGTTCGTGCTCGTTTCACATAAATTTCATGTGAACTTTCATGTTAAGTTCATGTAAATTTCACATGAATTTCATATGAGGCACAATTGACTGTGTATGCATGAACTACCCAGATTTGGTTGTTTTTTTAGCTGCATTTCACACGTTTTATTACATAAACTAGTATAACTGTATTGTACACTCTACATGCCCAAGGGTATGTAAATTGAGATGGGTAGAGGTGCTTATACATTGTATGTATATAAATGATAATAATGAGTGCGGCGAATTGTAAATTTCCTACTTAATATGCATGAACTACACATATTTGGTTGTTTTAGCTGCATTTTACACGTTTTACACGTTTTACTACATATACTATTATACTTGTATTGTACAATCTATATGCCCAAGGATATGTAAATTGAGGTGGGTAGAGGTGCTTATACATTGTACGTATACAAAGCCACATCATGCAGACATGGAACTAGAAGAAGGACCGAAGTGATCGTTCTCCCCTCCTCTAGGAATTCGTTGAATTTGACCCCAGGTTGACCCACTTGGCAGGGAAAATTGAGGATCAACCCGGGAACTCGGACAGTATTGGATAAGAGGGTCTACCAAGAATGGAGAAGGTCTCAGATCCGATTCACGTACCGACCACTTGTTTTCATTTTTCAATTGCCTGTTCAAAATATATTTTGGAAGTATATCACATTTGTGTACATATCCCCCAGATTCCCCCTCTCCATTGGGGAAGGGGGGGGGGGGGTTCTAGTTACATTTTTTCATTTACCTGCAAGCCATGATAAATTTATGATATACTCACTGTAAACCATATAACATGACTAAAGATCAATAAGGGTGGTTATAAAGTAGTGAACACCCTATCCAATTTAGAGATGAGGTGAACCAAAACACCCAAACTCCTCCCTATTTAAGGTTTACATGCAAAAACTAATGTCCAGTATTTCAAAGCTTCAACCTAACTGTAGTACATGTAAGTGCCAAGATTCACTTTCAAGGGCCATCAGTTAGGCTGCTTTCAAAACATCTCGGCATAAAAATGTTGTATAGGGTGAAGGTCAAGGTCACAAGGTCAAAAGTCATGGTATCAAAATGTAGTACTCTTTATGGTGAATGTTTGTATGAAATATGAAAGGCGTAAGCCTACCATTTAAAATGTTGTATAGGGTGAAGGTGAAGGTCATAAGGTCACAGGGTCAAAAGTCATGGTACCAAAATGTAGTACTCTCTATGGTGAATGTGTGTATGAAATACATGTATGAAAGGCCTACCATCAACAGTACAAAAGAAACCTGCTTTCAAGACATCTGAACATAAAATGATGTATAGGGTGAAGGTCAAGATCACAGGGTCAAAATTCATGGTACTAAGGCCAAAAGAAATAATACCTTTGTTTCCCATCACCCGACCGACCCTATTCAAACCCGCCGACCCTAACGTTTTTTTCCGATTTTTAGTTGCATTTAGGTATTTCTTCACCATATTTACGACCGTCGCGCATTACGAAATGTGTGCCTGAAATTTTAAATCTACCGATTTTGACGAAATCTTCTGCTTTTTAACATTATCTATCATCATATCTATCATCTACTGTTTTATATTTTCTCATATATATGTAGAAATTGTAAAAATAATCTATAATTCTCTCTCGAAACGTTACTTATTAGGTCTTCCGACTTCCGTCGGAAGACCTATTGTTTTCGTAACCGTGGAAAATTGGATCAGCGATTTCTCAAGAACCCTGTAAGCTAGGACAATGAAAGTTCTCCAACGTTACGTTTGGAGTAAAAGCTAGATTGGTCTTTTTTATTTTTGGTCTCTGTTATTTTTTTTATCATGTTTTTTAGTAGATTCAAATATTTGACGGGAGCGTCGAATTACTCAAAAGGACCGAAAATTTCATGTTTTGCTATTTGTAAGCTTAAATATCTCGTATTTTGCTATCTACAATTTCCATTCTTTTTTAAAGTCGACAGCCATGCAAGATATGAAATGCTAGATGCACACTGTAACGATTTATTACGATGACGTCCTTCACCGTCCTTCATATTTCCAAATTCAGAAGTTCATAGGAGGAAAACACTTTTTTGCTTATAATAGTAAACAAAAATTAAGCTTATGAAGTTTCCTAAAAATTTCAATATTATTATTTTTTATCCATATATCTGTCTTATTTAGTCTTTCTGATTTTTCCTATCTCTTACTGTTGAAAAGATATGAGCATCGAAATTTTGAGTTGGGTATTTCGATACACCTTCACGTCGGGCGCACACTAAAATTGGTAGTCCGAGTCCGACTCGAGAAAAGCAGTGTTGAGATTTTCAAATTCCGATTTCACGGCAATGATGAATATGCATTTCATAAATACATTTCGATATACACAATTTGATTTTAAAACAGTTGATTAATTTAGAAGAGATCAGCTACAAACCAGAATTTACACACAAAAAGTGGTAGTTTGATTCCGATTTCTAACCTACAAACCTGTTTCTAAACTTCAATAACTATATTTTGAACATCAAGTTTAATTTCTAATTCTAGCAAACGTCGGTTGGTTTATTTACAAATTGATAAACAATTTCTCCAACATTCTTCTCTCCCCTCGTTTTTCGAAAACAGTTCTGTTTATATTGAATGATGTCGCCATGATGGAAATTCAAAATAAACTTTGAAAAAAGGGAAGGGGGGGTCCAAATTTGAACCTGCACAGCGAGAACCTCATGGTATTTATATATATATATTGAACGTAACTTGTTATTACCATTTCTCTTCTCAAGAAAATTGGTTCTACAGCTACGAGCTCGCCTTTTTTATGGGGGAAGGGGGCAGGAAGAATTTGCAAAAAAAAAAAAAAAAAATCCCGGCTCTGAAAAATGCTGAAAAAAATATTCCGGCCCAAAGGGCCGGCAATTTTTTTTTCCCCGGACCATGCAAAAGTAAGGATACATTGCATGATATGGAAATTTTTGCTGGCCCTTTGTGCCAGACAATTTAAAGTCAAAAAATTAATTAATATAAATACAAACTGTTCACATAGCTGTATCTACCAGAGACCTAATACGCATAGGCACAAAAATCTAGAAAAGGTTCTATTTAAACATCATACAATCTGTCTGAAATTCGCTAATTGCAAAGAGACATCTGAAGGAACGGTTATTAACTCATACTCTGTAACAGCGAGGAGTTTAACTTACACAGACATTCACAACATTTGACAATTTGTTTAAATCCGGCCCGAAGAACCGGCGAAAATTTTTCTCCGACTCTGGTAATGGCTGAAAAAAATGGCCTGCTCAGAAAATTGCTGAAAAAATTTTACCGGCTGGCAATAGAATTCCTGCCCCCCCCCCCTCCCCCCCAAAAAAATCAAATGGTTGCTCACCAACAATTATCGGTTTGAAAATTTAATGTTACTGCTATTTGAAAACTTAAATATATAATATAAAGACATGTAATGTGACGTCCTTCATATTTCCAAACCAAAAATTGTATAGGAGGAAGACACTCTTGTTGCAACCGCAACAAGAAACTTTTCTAGTTGTACGGCCTTTCGGACAGCCTGTCAGGCTTTGTTTTTTTTCAAATAAAAGCGTACTGATTGTTACATGTATATAAACGCATTACTAGGGTTTTAATGATTTGGTAGTAATTATTAATTTACGTAGTATAACCTAAGTAAATATTTGAGGTCATGCACGTGCCGGTCGTTTCATTTCACGCAAACGTCTTTTGTAAAACATGTTTCCTACGATTTATAAAATTACGTATAGTCTGAAAATCAATAAGCTTGGTGAGAACAAATTCGCAAATATAGTGCAGCAATTTTTTATCTGTGCGCGGCTGCGCGCTTGTCGATAATTTAAAAGACCCATCTTGTTCACATTTATATTGTAAAACAACGTTTTTTGTATTTGAATAACGCTAAGACAAAAAAAGGTATACAGGATAAGTTTTAGCAAATCAGTCCTTAGACAGCGGATGGTTTGATATTTTATTCATAGAATATTTTTGTACGGCGTCAACGAGAGCAACTTACAATATCTTTGTTCGAGCAGATCTAACCGTATTATGTTTCTATGCCTTTACGACGGATCAAACGTCTCACTCTGACAAACCAAAGCCCTGATAATTAAGTATTTCAAACCGACTTCCTCATTAATTTTACCTCCCCCCCCTTTGCAACGTATTAGTGAGCGTCATTCCCGTCCTTCCGTCACACTTTTCCACATGATAACTCGTCTTAAACTCGAGATCGAAACTGATTACTTGCTTTTGACGTTATGTTTGCGGCCAGTAAATGCTGTTTTTCTGGCAACACGTAAAACGGATGTTTGCACCGTTAAAGTTACACCCATTCTGAAGCATTCTCCATTCTCCAAAATTTAGGACAAAATGGTGACGTTTACTTTTAACGGCGAGCATGTTCTCGTTTTATGGCCGTACACAATGAAATTTGGCGTTATTGTGACGTTGCATTTCAATATAGGGATCAATTTGGAAGTATGCCTATTGATGTTTGGGTAAGGTCAAAGGTCTACATCCTTGGTGTAGGAAATATTCATTTGAAATATTGGTATTCAAGTGATAACTCAAGAACCTCTCCATCTAGCCAAACCAAATTTGTGGGTATCTGTTAGTCAGAAATACCCGGCCAAAGCAAGCCTTTGATGACTATTTGGGTGGTATGGGGCTGGGTTGGGTTGGCAGGCCAGCTTCCATTCTCCAAAATAATTGTCAAAGGCTGGATTTGGTATTAAGGTACATGTATCTCGGACTAGAAATACGTTTTTTATCAGGAGGAGAAATTTTGATTTGGTGTAATTAGGTCGAAGGTCATGGACATTTTAGGAAAAAAACAATGAGCGCTAGATAGATCATAAAAATCCAGATTCAAGGTCACCACGCTTGGGAGGCCAGTTTTAATAAGAGTAATATCATTTAAAAACATTTACTATTTCCCAAAGGTTGCAGGCACAAAGTGGCCTCATTTTCCCCCTTTTCTAAATCGTTAAACATTTCTGAATGTCTTGAATTAAACAGACTACACATATTTGAAGGTCATGATTCCATTTTTAATCCTTTAAGATCTCTTTTGAAATATAATTTAAATTATGAACATGGCTAGAAGAATAAATAATTAAAAAAAAAAAAATTCCAAAAAAAAAAAAAAAAAAATCCGACCGACCTACCCTATTTTTTTTTCAGCATGTTATGGGAAACACACATATTTTTTTTCTTGGCCTAAAATGTAGTATTCTTAATATTGAATGTGTGTATGAAATATGAAAGGCCTATCATTAATAGTATAAAAGAAATCTGCTTTCAAAACATCTTACCATAAAATATTGTATGGGGTAAAGGTCAAGGTCACAAGGTCACAGGGTCAAAAGTCATGGTACCAAAATGTAGTACTCTCTATGGTGAATGTGTGTATGAAATACATGTATGAAAGGCCTACCATCAACAGTACAAAAGAAACCTGCTTTCAAGACATCTGAACATGAAATGATGTATAGGGTGAAGGTCAAGATCACAGGGTCAAAATTCATGGTACTAAAATGTAGTACTCTTAATGTTGAATGTGTGTATGAAATATGAAAGGCCTACCATTAATAGTATAAAAGAAATCTGCTTTCAAATCATCTTACCATAAAATATTGTATAGGGTGAAGGTCAAGGTTACAAGGTCACAGGGTCAAACTTCATGGTACTAAAATGTAGTACTCTAAATGATGAATGTGTGTATGAAATATGAAAGGCCTACCATTAATAGTATAAAAGAAACCTGCTTTCTAAACTTCTTAACCGGACGGACGGACAGACAGCCAGGGTGATTCCTATATACCCCCCCTAAACTTCGTTTGCGGGGGGTATAAAAATTACAGGCTGAAAGATCGGCTTGATACATGTACAAGTATGCACCTACTGTCCGTACAGCTCACTTCGGAAATTGGAAAATTGAAGTTGTTTCATTTGTTGGAATATTTTCCAATTAAAACTCTAATTGGGGGATAAGATCTCGAGCTCTTATAGCTAATGGTGAAACTTACAATGTATATGTCCATAGTGCAATACTACACTCATAGTGAAAGAAAATATGTATCGATGGGGAATTTTCTATGTTAATTTTAGAGTGATGTCGTTGACATTCTCAAAAGACTTAAACTTAAACATTGGCGATGCTAAAATTACATAGAAATCTCCCAATCTAAAACTATATCATATATTTTCTGTCACTCTGAGTGTACTACTGGTTGCACACACATACATGTGGGGTGGATAGGGTGAAAGGGAGGAAGGGGATGGGAGGAGGGGGAGAGGAGAAGAAAGGTGGAGGGAGGGAGGGAAGGGTGAAAGGAAGGGGGAGGATGGAGGTGAGAGGTAAGGAGGCAGGAGGGGGAGAGAGTACTCCCCTGTCTGCCCCCATACATATATAATTTACACTATTTAATAGTTATGAGGGATCGAGATCTGTCCCCTATATGAATTTCAAACGGAAAATTTTTGCTAACAAAGGGGACCAATCTACTGTATAGCTTTAGTTTTCGGTTTCCAAAGACTGAAAGAGAGCGAACAGTGTAAAAAAAAAAAAAACTAAAGCAATTCGTTTTTTAAAGTGCATACACGTATCAAGGCAATATTTCGGTGTATGTTCAAAATCATGTTACTATAGGCGCAAAATGATTTTCAGCATTCATGATAAATAAAGCATTCTATTTAATTTGATGTAAATATTCAATAACCTACCTTCGTTGACTTTTTTTTTTGCAAAGTGAAAGTACAGAAGAACTCTTCTCTCGGAAAACAATGTTCGGTACACAATAAGGGAGCGTATCAAAACCTCTTTTCTTTCTCTTACCATCTTACTGATTTATTTATTTATTTATTTATTTATTTATTTATTTATTTATTTATTTATTTATTTATTTATTTATTTATTTATTTATTATTTATTTATTTATTCAGTTATGTATATATTAGATTTCAACATTTTATATGTGCGTCCCTAAGTTTAGATAAATGTAATTTTCCAATCTTTATAACTTATTTGTATAACGAGTGCATTATGCACAGTGTATCTTTATGGTTTCAAAGTTAAATTACTATATATGCTGTTATAGTATGAAATCAGAACTATTTTCCCCAAATTTAGTTTATATCCAAGGAAAATTGAATAAAAATAAATTATACCCAAAGTCCACTTATCTTAACAGTAGTTTTGCAGACTGCATTCAGTAGTACGAGACAAGTTTTGCAGACTGCATTCTATGGTGGCATATTTCTGCCTCCTAAATGCGAGATATTTTCTATAGATTATGTCCTCATGCTACTTAATTTATGACAACATACAAGATAAATATGTTGATATGCAAGATTATTATGTTGACATGCAAGATGATTATGTTGACATGCAAGATGATTATGTTGACATGCAAGATAATTATGTCGCATGTTGACAAAATAAGTTGCATGTTGACATAAATAAGTTGCATGTTGACATAAATAACTTGCATGTAGACATAAATAAGTAGCATGTTAACATAAGTAAGTCGCATGTCGACATATTCTAAAGAAAAATATCTCGCATGTAGGAGGCAGAAATATGCCACTATAGCATTCAGTAGTACAAGACAGCATTTTTTTTTTAATTTTGAAAAATTGCAATTCATGATATCTTGTAGTACTATATTCTTCTTCCTCTTCCTTCTTTTATGTAATGGGAGGGAGATTTTTAGTTAGGGGGGGGGCGTAAAGAATTGACGAGGGGTCTCGGGGGGGGGGGGGGCGCCCAGGTTTCCAGCGGGTCCAGGGCAGAGCCCTGGTAGGGGGACCAGGATGGCGAAGCCCCCCCCCCCGGAAGCTCTTGAATTTCTCCATTTTAGGGCCCGTTTTCGTGACTGTAATTGATTAAAGAATGAAAATTGATGCATTTAACAGTTATACTTACTAACAGGTAGTTACATGTAATATTCACTTTTATTATTATTGAGAATGATCGTTTTACCCATGAGTGGAAATTTTTTTTGGGGGGGGGGGAGTACGCCCCCCTTGAATCCGCCACTGTTATATGCACATAAATGTTAATCTAAGGGCAAGGTATATGCATGCGGATGGAACGCATTAATAACTTGAAAATGAATGATTTAAGAAATAAAAAATGACAAGCCGGGCTCTATTGTCTCATAATGCCCGAGCGTCCTCAGCCAATCACATTATTACCGAGCCGCGTCAGCGGCGAGGTGATAAATGTGATTGGCTGAGGACGCGAGGGCATTATGAGACAATAAAGCCCTGCTTGTCATTTTTTATTTCTATTCTAATGTTGACCAAACTTAGACCTTTCGATTCTTGGTAAAAACCAGTTCCTGCCGGTTTATCTGCTTTCAGAAAATGGTTAGGCGTGGCTTATCGCTATAGGGCCTATATTGGAGAATAGAGCCCGGCTCGCGTCTGTTAACTTAATAGGGAAAAAGAATCAAGTCATATTAGAATTTCATATTTGTACTTTGTGAGAGGAAGCCGCCTTTCAATCTTCAGGTTCTTCTAATATGTCATTATGGAGTTATTGGACTTAGATATTTTGGTGCTATGAAAATAATTCCCAACGGGCGTATCTTGCTGCGTGAGCGTAGGCTTTTTAATCCATGGTTTCGCCTATGTACATGTTGTCATGTTATCATAACCTTGCATGTCTAAATCATAATTATTTTTATCACATGATACACCCGTTATGCAGTTTCATAAAGCCATTTCATAAATATATGATATGATAACACGTTACATATCGCTCTGCTTGAATGCGATTGGTCAAGTTTGGAACCTCATCACATAAACCTTGACAAATGTGACCTTTCAAATATCGGTCAACTGTTTAATTCAGACCCAGAGTCAATATCAATGATTAAAATTGTTGCTGTTGAATTAATTCTTGCATTAAAATACTATTTAGAATTGAAATACTTTTCTCTTACACACAGAATGTCTATGCGATGAGGACACTACTTCTCATGGCGTAGCAGACGACTTCTAATCACGGCGTGGTTCGCCTCTGTGGTTCTCGGAAACGTTGATTTCACGTTAGAAATACACATTTTAAGGCAATATCATGTGATAAAAAGAATCTCAAATGAATTTTCATTTCATACGATGTATCATGAAACTCGTTGTGCGTTTTATATCCCCTCGCCAAGGCTCGGGGATATTAAAACACACAACTCGTTTCATAATACATCGTATAAAATGAAAATTCATTTGAGATCCTATATATATATGATACAATATTCGCTATACATGTATTTATAATTCCTCTAACATGAAGGCGGTAGTTCTAAGTGCTAGTATGTCACTTTATGTATGTTAATTTTGTCACTCACCAGTCTTTGGTTCCGTACTTTCAACTACACCCATCTGCTATGACTACGTAGGGGACCAAATAATCGTCCTCCTCTCCACGTACGGTGATAATGCGTTGATAAATCTGCCTCTTTAGTCTAAATGCATCTTCCTTCACTGCATGCATGTTGTTCTCCTCGAGACGTAAAATGATACAAGTAAGGAAGATATTATAGTCTGTGTCCAATCGCCAAAGTCTTCCCAAAACATCACTTAGTTTCCTGTTATATATATATATATATATAACCTTTCCGCTGTTTACATGATTGTTAAGGCATCAACCATGGATTCACAAGCATCAGATTCAGAATCTTGTGGTAAGTTTTATGTTACAGTAGTGTCCTATGACAAAATATTTTTATTATTGCTTGTCATTATTGGACCTCATGTGACTAGTAGACCTTCGAAGAAGTTGAATTTCTGGTTAGTGGACCTTCGAATAAGTGGACCTTCGGACCAGTGGACCTTCGGACTGCTGGATCTTTGAATAAATGTACCTTCGGACTAGTGGACCTTCAAATAAGTGGACTTTCAGACTAGTGGACCTTCGGATAAGTGGACCTTTGGATAAATGGACCTTCGGATTAGTGGACCTTCCAATAAGTGGACTTTCAGACTAGTGGACTAACGGACTGGTGGACATTCGAATAAGTGGACTTTCGGACAAGTAAACCTTCGAATAAGCGGACTTTAGGACTACTGGACCTTTGGATAAGTGGATCTTCGGATAAGTTGACCTTCGAATATGTGGGCTTTCGGACTAGTGGACTTTCTGACTTGTGGTCATTCGGAGAATAGGTGGTCCCCCTCATGACCGCTAGCCAAAGTTCCAATTCGCTGTTTGACGTCTCCGCATTAGTTTTCGGTTGTTGACCAGTAGTTTTGGGCATTTTATGAAACGCTCCCATCTACGTCTCTATTCCATCTTAACTATAAAAGGACCATATATATGATAACCCCATTGACTTGTTCTCTTGCTGATTGAAGATTAAGTTATCATTTGTAGTTATCACTAGTATTGGTATTAACTGAAAGATATGAAGTCATGAAAACTGATCTAGTGTAAAATTGCTGAACTACATGCAGCTTTTTGTATGAAAATGTATTTTTATCGTCGAAGGTTGTACTCAATCATTCCCTAGTAGGCAAAATACCAGTATATACAAAAACATAGAATGATTGACAAATTGACAGTGTTGCAGCTTTGTCTGAATTAATTATCTTACATTTGAAGGTCGGTGGTATCAAAATTTTATGTTTTAAAATCAATAAGGCTTAGATTCCATATCTGAATTGTATATTTATAATCGTGTGATTATAGTCTAATCATTTCAGATTTGCATCATGAGAAACTATCATTCAACGATCCATCTCTTCCGCGCTAGCTACGTAAGAGTTTGAGTTTTACTTCCGGCCATCGTGCTTATTTTCCATCTTTCTCGTAATATAGGAAGTTTCTTGTATATTTCACTTCCGATGAAGGACGATGATTCGGGATCGAACGATATAATATTAACATTATAAAATATGAATAGCCGATGAAATGAACACAAGGATCAGCGTATTGTCATACATAAATTTATTATCGTGATCTGGAAATCATACGTGACGTGCTGTTTAAAGTTAATCATGAATTTGGAAAAGTCGGCACGCAAATTGAGAGGGAGTTTAGAAAGTAAGTTGTTAGAAAAACATATAATAGGGGACTATACGATTGAGGATTGGACGTGTTTTGTTTCTGTCATCTAAATAAAAAAAGTATAAAGAACAAAAAATGTTTTATGAAAATATTTCTCCATATTTGAATATGTCAAGGGCGCCACCGCTCGTAAGGCGTCCATTGGTCTCGTTGGTTTATGTGTGGTCTTTTGTGTGTTTGGTGTTTTGATGACGTGTTTGCTGTTCCTTATGAGGCGCCGTTTTACTATTTATTCCCTATTTTTTGATATCACAAATTCATTTTTTTGATATCACAAATTTATTTTCTGATATCACAAATTTATTTTTTGATATCACAAATTTATTTTTTGATATCACAAAATAAGACGGAATTTCTGATATCAAAAAATAGAATTTGTGATTTCACAAATTCGAATTTGTGATATCAAAAAATAGGGAATAAATAGCAAAACGGCGCCTCATAGTTCCTTGTCCCTTTTGTGTCTCTTGCTGTGTATGTCTTCTCTATGTTTTCACTTGGGGTGTTTGTATGTTTTGCCGTTGGTGCTGAAACCGGGTCTTATTGGAGATCCCCTCCTTTCTTGTAAAAAAAACCCCAGAGATTATCATCATCTGTATTGTCGACTTATCTAAAGTATCAACGTGATCAAGAGGATTGTTGTCATTGTTTGCTCCATTTCGACGTCTTCTTTTGACGCATTTTAGTCTCTTTTAAGACTCTTCATTTCTCTAAATGTTTCTTTTCTTTCTTTTTTGTGCTAAATTATTTCAATGTACTCATTAAGAATAAGTAGGAAAGACTTTTTAGACCACATTTCATTGATCACAATAAGACTAGACCAAAACATAGGACAGGCCAACCAATTCAAAACTTGAATACTTTATACGCAATGAAGCAGAGCATGATGAATAGGTTGGTAACCTGCATTTAGGTATAGTAAAATAGTACATGTAATAAACAACATGTGGATCCCACACAAAACACCACACCAATAGACAGGAAAATGGGACAAACGGGAACAACTGTAGACACCATATACAAAGCAAACAGACCATGATTATAACATACATTACATTACATTGCAAAAAAGGAGGAACACAGTACAAACAACACGTGGATCCCACACAAAACACCACACCAATAAACAGGGAAATGGGACAAACGGGAACAACTGTAAATACCATATACAAAGCAAACAGACCATGATTGAAAGTTGAAACATACATTACATTGCATAAAAAAGGGGGACCCCAGCATGCATCCGGAACCGACTTTGGACGGCAGTATGCTAGATTCACTATAAATAGCATTGTTATCCGGATTACGTGCGCATAACCCTCCCACTGATATATTCGATTAGATAAAGGTGTCATGGTAAGGTGACATTACAGACAAGACAATGGCAGGAATCCTCTGACTGTCCCTTCCAAAAAGAGGCAAAGGTAGACTTATTATACCATGTATAAGGGTAAGATGTGATCTGAAATACAATGTCCTCTTGGACCATTTTGCTGGCTGCATGGTCAACTACATGTATCTTGATTATATGTTTTACTCACATCGGGACTTGGTGGGAAAAAATTGATACAAAGTACAGTGCTGAAGGTTGCCTCATGTTGTCTCAGGGGACGAAAACTTGTCTTTAGATATTCGCAGGACTTTTTATATGCTCACATGATAAATTCACTTAATAGATATTTGACGTGGACATGAATTACCATAACAGAGCAACTAAAAAGTACGTTTAGAGTTATAATGTATATTGATTTATATTTTCAGATCTCTATGAATCAACAGGAAGTACCATCAAAATGCTTGGAAAACTGAAACACAAAGGTCAAGGTCATGGCCATAAGATAAATAATGGTGGACCGGAAACGAGTCATCATTCTATCTTCCGGTCTCATTCTGAACTCAGAAAGAGTATCTGGTATGCGTTCTCTACGCTGGCTGTATCCCATGATGCAACTGCTGCCGTGTCGACTTTAAAGGTATTTGACAATATCTTTAGTTTGTTTCAAATAGATTTATATAATCCATTACTAGATCTTTCGACCTCAAACCAACCTACAAGTTGTTTTTTGTTTGTTTCGTACGTGTTAATTTAATGTTTGCTAGTTTGATTTTGGTAAGAGAATTGTCAGACTAACTTTATGTTTGTTCCTCTGAACATATTCGTCATCTAACCGAGGGATGAAATGGATTAGTTTAATGAAGAACTTACCACCAGTATTACAATAATAAATCTCGTATATATTTATCATGTTTATTGTAATGATGATAAACATGCACATGTATTTAATTTTCACTTTGAAGGTTTTGACATCTACTTTGGGGCGTCCACTTGGATTCGAAACAGCTGAGGAAATTCTGGAAGAGGAAAATGCACACGATTCGCTCGATTTTCAAATGTATTACGACATCTTAGAACGCAAAATATTTGATAGAATCGATAAGTCGTCAGAGGAAACTCTTAAACTTGTGCATCCAAACTTCGAAGAAATACACAAAGTGTCTTGGGCATTGTATTTTAATGCATTTATAAAGGGATCTGACCAATCAAATCACTTACCGGAAGACTTTGTTCGCAAGCTCTGGACTATTTTTAACCTTCTAGCAGACGACGATGAGAACGGCATTCCGTTAATACCGCCAAGAACCGACAGAGAGGAAATAGCTGTTTTGCTGCGTGCGTTTACCCTAGCTTCCGGTCAAGCGGATTGTGAGAGTCAGATATGCATATTCGAACAGGAAGAAGGGACTATGGACTTCTTGGAATTTAAGACATTCTTTTTGAATACGTTCGCTCCAAACTTTCGCTTTCAGCTGTTGCTCTCTACCTTAGAAACAATCTACGAGGAATTTATAGGAGACATCTTGGAAAAGGTTGGTGATTATTCTAGGGTAGAAGATATTTTTAGACATTTTAGACACTCTTTTTGTTTTATTTTTACAACAGCGAAGCAAAGGTGTCTGTTTAATTTCTGTCTGTATGTCTTAATGTTTTCGTTTGTCCGTCTGGTACAGGAAATAATAGTTCTTTTACGGATTATTTTCCGTGTAAAAGTTATTTCAATTCAACGTGTTGAAATTCAATTTCATGCTATAAATTCGCTACTCCTACAGACAAACCCATTGACTAAAGGAAATAACATTTTACCTAAACCCACTAGACATGCAACAAAACGAATTGCAAGGGTTCGGGAAATTTTTAAAAGAAGAAAGATTTAATAATACGGAAGTGTTCCAACTCTATACCTTCCGAAGAAAATTTCAAACCAATTTATTATGCACCAGAAACGTGTTTCGGATATTAAAACCTCACCAGTGATGCTTCCACCCAAATTGGCTTTTAGACACATCCAAATTTCATTTTAGTAACGCTCATATTAGTTCCATAATAAATCATAATAGTTAAAGTTATTACCGCTAACCTAATAGGCTATGTACAGTCAATAGTCAGTAATGAAGGTTAATAATCATTACCAATCAGTATAGCTGAATAGGTGTTCGTGATAAATTGAGGAGTTTACAAATTTCCGGAGACAAAATTAACTTCTACCGTACACTCATTCGACATGATGACTCCATCCAAGTAGTTGTTGGCTGTTTCAAGTACATCTACTCAGTCTGATGATAGATACTCGTGTAAAATAAGAAATATGTCAATGAATTTATATGAAACTGCTGAATGTTCCTGGATCCTAATATCGGCATAACAACGACAGATATCAACAACACGTTATTATTATCCGTTTCCTTATCCTCTCCAGGTAAAGACACACCCTCGAGGTTTTTAAAGGTTGCCCATTGGAGGAATCAATGCGGAATTTTTCGTTCGAACACATCATTTCCTTTCTGGCTTCATATACCTTGGACAAATCAAAACTACGCCTTCATCATCACCATCATCATCATCATCATCATCATCATCATCATCATCATCATCATCATCATCATCATCATCATCATCTGTCCCATAGCGGTTGTCGTCGGGGCGCTACAGATGACATGTAAACCAGTCCTCTCGACTCTCCGTCGTACGCATGACCGCCTCGCTCAGCCTCAATCCTGTCCACTCTGTGATGTTACCATATCTTCTTCTGTCTCCCTCTATTTCTTCCTCCTCTGACTTTTCCTTAAAACACGTCTTGGCAAGCCCTTCCCCTTTTGTAATGTGGCTGAACCATTTTAGTTTTCGTCCCTTGGCGGTGTTGAGAAGATCTTCATAGGGACCAATGACTTGCCATTGGTCACTATGTTACACAAAGGAGGGGATCTCCAACAACACTAGGCAGCAGCACCCACAGGAAAACTCCAAATCACCCAATGCAAAAACACAGAGCATACACGCACAGAAAGAGACGCAAAAGAGACAAGGAATACCAATGCACAACATAGAAACATCAAACACAAAAGGCCACTTATAAACCTACATAAACCAACGAGACCAATGGGCAACCGGTGCTGACTTTAGACGGCCATCTGCCATGCAAGTAGCAGACGGTGTGGTTGTCCACACAACCCTCCCACTTTTCCCATTACCCAGAGGTCTCGAAGAACGCACCATTGTGGTGTAAAAAAACCTCCTCACTGTAAAATGAACATACAAACAGAGAGCATAACGCAGACATAATAAACACATATATGGATATGGAAATGGGTAGAAAAACAGGAGGCATACGACATAAAGTCCGTGCTCTTCCCACTGTAGCAAGCTCATGCGTGTGATCACCCACTGAAATTCAGAGAGGAAAGGTGGTCCGGCCCTGTCTTCTCTAAAGAGGTTTGGACAGGGCCGGTCTTTGGGTCCTGTCATCACAGTCAGTCAGAGTGCAATTCTTAAGAATGCCCTGGTACAAGGCTGTAGATTGGCCCAATAACAAGCAAAGTGTCGGTCTGGTGACAGAAGGATCATATCCACGATATAAAAAGCGTTTGATGATTCTAACACAATTTCGATGGTAATTCTGTCTACCTGTGATCCTTTTTATCATGTTGATAATGTCACTATAAAATGCAGGTTGTGAAATTTAATACCTAATGTAATAAACTCTGTTGCTTGTATGGTTCGAATTTCAAAAGAAGTTGACCATAATTTTTGTCAAATTTCTAGAAAGTTTTTACAAGTTTGTAATAGCGAAAACCTTGACCTGAAAGTTTCTTTGTATTTTATAAATTTCTACTATGAAAATCCTTATGTATGCTCTGGAATACCGGATGAGCAGTGAAATGTAAATACCATATGACGGTAATCTCGGAACATCACCGTCAAGCCAGGTAAAATTTACTACTTTGAATCCAAAATCATCTCGTTTGTCATACACACTTGTATGAATCTCTCCATTATCAATCTTGATATTTAGGTCCAACAATGGTGTTTATGTGTTTGTAAAGTTTGCCTTGTTTAGAGTCAATTCTTGAGGATAAATAACATTTTTTTACTTTTCAAAAAAAAGGAGTGTCGATAGAAAGAATATCATCCAGGTAGCGAGAAGTATCAATGAGACATTTCAAATCATTATGTTTTCTGTCCTTTTTTAAGATTTTGGATAAATTCTTTTTCATACGTGTATAAAAATAAATCTGCAACTGGAGGCGCACAGTTAGAACCCATAGGGGTTCCTACAACTTGCTTGTAGAGTTTCTCACAAAATCTTACATAAATGTTCTCCAACAGGAAGGTCAAGGCAATACACGGGTCACCATATGTCCATGATTTGTATGATTTGTATTCTGTGGTGGAAATGAAACCCTTTGATTCAGATGTACAGATATAACTTTCCCACTCTCGATCAAAACACCATTTAATGAGTTTGGACAAGCGACCATTAAGGAAGCGTGGTGTACATATTAGAAAAGTCGTATGATGAAATCGTATTTGCTTGAACATTTCTTGATTTCATTTTGTCAAACACATCCCCTGAATTTTTAATAGACAAAAAGAAGTTTACACCATTCCTGTTCATAACAGTTTCACAGTATTTGGTCACGTGTTCCTTTATAGCCATGAGTGCTGACGTCAGATTTCTAATAGACAAAATGGTCTATTAGATCGTCTGTCTCTTCAACGCATTCGAAAATTTCTGTTATCAAAATTTCTTGAAATTTCTAAAAAGTGGGTCCTGTAGCATCATATCCCAACCATCCTGCTACGGCTTTCGGTAAATTTTTGTACATAATACTTTTCACACTCTTTGGCAATATTACATTGTTTAGATTAAGGATCAGTCACGACGGTTAAGTACCCGATACGTGCATGTCTGGTCCATGCTGAAAATTTATCTGCTCTTAAATGATGCTATTGAATTTGAAGAAGTTTAACACTTCTAGACATAAAACACCACTGAAGACCGTATGACCGGATTGCAAAGTAAGTTTTTGTCACTAACTGGGTCGAGGTCAATTGGTCAAATAATACGGCATAAATTGAAAGGTCTTGTCATGGGCAACCTACATGTATAATATAAAGTTTCTACTGCATACAGTTCCATAGATTTCACTTTAACCATAAACTTTAACCAAAATCTTTAACTAGGTCAAAGTCCAAGGTCAAGGTCACTAGGTCAAATGTTACGGCATAAATTGAAAGGTCTTTTCATGGGCAAGCTTCATGTATAATATAAAGTTTCTACTGCATATAGATTTTAGAACACATACTTTAGACGTGGTTGGATCATTGATTTTTGCGCGATATGTTTTCTATAAAGACTTGATAATGCTTTGGACTTCAATATCAATCAGTGATTTTTGAGAGAATTTGAGATAATGATGCTCTCACAAAAGAAAGGAGGGCATCTCCAACAACCCAAAACCCGAAATAAGATTCGATTCACGAATAAGATTATTGAAGTAATAAAAAATCATAAGAATCCTTCAGTAGGTCTAGATTTTGGGTGAAAGTGACTGGGGAACGAACGTGACTACTACTATGCGCGGGTATACTATTTGGTCATACACACACGTGTTTGTTCTTTCCAGAATGATCAGTGATATATTGGATTCCGGTTGAATGGTTGCAACATATCCCAGTTAACACAAGCATGTTTTAAAGACTTGTCGAAAAATATTTCAGTAAATGTTATAGAAAATTGATTTTGTATGGTTCCAGAAATATCAATAAAACATTTTTGGAAATATTTCATTTTGTTCAGCGCTCTTAAATGTTGTTAAAACGTTTTAAAAACATTCTATACAACTGCACAGTGTTTTAAAAATGTTCTTGGAACATTTTGCCAGAAATGTTACAACAGAACCTGTTTGAAACAATTCCATAATATTTCGAAAATGTTTTGTATTACCTGGAATCAACAAACAAGACGCCTGTACCTAATGTAATCATCAATATGTACATCGGGAAAATCAATGATTTTGACAAGTTTTGATTGCATGGAACTGTTTCGACGGGTTTTGCATGCAAACAGGAAACACCGCATGGCTCTCCCTGGGTACCTGTCTCATTTAGGAATATAATTTATTCTTGGGGTAAACAACTCTTCCAATGAAAATTCTAATAATTTGCCTTATATTCTCGACTTTTCTGAGACTGAAAAACTGATGGGTGCTTCTTAGATGTGTATATGTAGTATAGGAACATTATCATCAATCTTTATTTTTAGACCCAAAAGCCCAACTTTTTCACACATGTATATCATTGATGCTTGTCCGACGTTGACTAGTCCGGAATCGCCTTTGCTTTGTACAATGTGGCAAGCGTATTTTTGAGAGACTGAGATGATGATTATGATGCTCTTACAAAAGAAAGGAGGAGATCTCCAACAACACTCGCAGCACCCACAGCAAAACCACATAACATCCAATGCAAAAACAAAGAGCATTCACTCACAGAATGAGACGCAAAAGGGACAACAAACACCAACTCACACCATAGAAACACGAAACACAAAATTAATGAGTATACATAAAACAATGAGACCAATCTGTGCCGACTTAGGACGGTCATGTGCCACGTCAATAGCAGACGTTGTGGTTATCTGGATTACATGCACACAACCATCCCCTTTTCCGATTACCCAGATATCTCGATGGACGCACAACTGTGGTGTAAATTATCCTTATCACTGTAAGATTCACCATGCTTACTCCTCCCGGGCACCTGATCCCACCTCTAGCTTGCTAGAGGTCTGTCGATCTAAACAGACAGCATGACGCAGGGTCCCAAAAAGATGGATATGTAATTGGATATGAAAAACAGAGGACGTACGTGCTTTGTCGTTCTATGGTGTAGAGATATATTAAAGAGATGTCCAATTTGTACTCACCAGAAGACCAATCACTTGCAAAAAGAATGTTATCGAAAATGTCATGTACAGTTCCTACATAATGATACATCTACGGGGATTTGCACATTTAATCTATAAGGGAACAACCATTTTATTTTTATGGGGGGAAGCAGGAAGACTTTTGCCGGCCGGAAATTTTTTCGGCCATTTTAAGAGCCGGAAAATTTTTTTCGCCGGCCCTTCGGGCCGGATTATTATTATTATTATTATTATTATTATTATTATTATTTTTTATGATTTTCCAATGTTGAAAATTACTCTAAAGTTTAAATAATTCAGCGGATTTTTCAGCCATATTAAACATGAAACACACAATGAGTTCATCTCTTGCCAGCAGATCACTTCATTTTAGTTTCTTGAATGGCATATGGTGCCTATAATCTGTTTACTAAAATGATACTCAACGGAGACAGGCTATATGGTGCTAATGACTTTTGAATTTTATCTATTCACTCCAAATTGCGTAAAGTTTGTTCCATTTTTTTATACTTTGTTTATGATACACAAAAAAGTGTTTATTTGGCAGTGGAATTGGTTGGAAGAGAGGGGGAGGGGCAATTTCATGATCCGGAAAAAAAAAATTCGCCGGCCCTTCGGGCCGGAAAATTTTTTTCCCTAAAATTTCGATCCGGAAATTGTTTTTTGCAAAGTCTTCCTGCCCCCCATAAAAATCAAATGGTTGCTCCCTAATAAAGAAGAATTTAATTCAAGTTGTGTCTTGTCCTTTAAGGGGATGCTGTTTAAAAGAGGCCACCAAGTTAAGAACTGGAAGGAGCGCTGGATGGTCCTTAAACCAGACGGTCTGCGCTACTTTACTGGGGAAAATGAGAAGGATCTGAAAGGATGTATACAATTACACACCGCCTGTACTGTAGAGGTAAGGGGAAGATTTATTCGTCATTTTATGAATCAATTCCAACTGGTATTTTTTCTTATCAGAGCCTGAACATGTAAGTACTTTGACTATGCAGGATATATCCATCCTCCCTGCCCTTGAGGGAAGAATATATTCTTTCAAAGACATGATACATGTATGTCGTGTAGTGTGTAAAGGAAAAATCGTGGTAGTAAATGAGAAAGGAGCAAAAAAAAGCCTAAATAAATTTCGCCCTCTACTATTATACTGAATTTGCTGATTGCCAAATAGGATAAGCAGATTCCCCATCCTTAAGATACAATTCTCTATGTTATATCAGGAGTGACTATTAAGGTCTGAAGTTTTTGTCAAATTCTTTTTAACGATTCAAATATTTTCAGAGCCGAAAAACAAGATATTGAGGAATATGCAATTCATATTTTGTTAACTTGTTGTTGTTTTTTTCCAGGTTGTAACTGAGAAGGCGAGTGGCAATAAACCCAATAGATTTATATTAAGTACAAACATGAAACCTTATGAGATGAGTGCGGCCGATATCAAAACAAGAAATGATTGGATAAAAGGTATAGACAACCATTCTAGGAAGGGGACTCCTATCCAATCCCAGGTTAAGGCGGACATATTAACGGGATGGATGGCTCATTTCTTTTAAAAAGAGATCAAAGGCAGTACAGAAATAATAAATTGAAGAATTTGCTGGCTGACACTAAAAAGGGAGAGAGAGGTTGATTACAATCTTAAGCGTTAATGTAACATATCCTCACGATCCCATCCCCCTAAAAACCATATCGTTTGAGATATGATTTCGAGTATTTTGCACGAAGCATATCAGATTTTGAGGTTTAACAAATGGTAAAAATGTCATTAACTGTACGCTATGGACGTCAACCTAGACGCAGTTATAATATAAAGGTTCGTGTCGGGAAGACGACTATGCCGCGATGTTGCAACTTGAATGAGAAAATTCTATTATTACATGATAGTAACAAGTAATAGAGAGCGCAGCTCGAACGGCCGCGAAGCGGCCGTTCCGCGAAGCGAACTCATAGATAGAAATGTCTCCGAAAAGGAAAAACAAATGAAAACCCCGTATCTACCCCTTTTACCTATCGCCATTTCTACACACTATGGTACATAAATTCTGTCTCGCACAGGAAGTACTATAGGAAGTGACTACTGAACGAATGCGCATGTGCGATCGCGATATTCCTGCGAGATTTACACTTTTTCAAATAAAATTAAAATAAAGTATACATAAAAATTATGGATTGAACTCACAAATATTATTTCAGTATATATATCTAGATTTATTTATTTGTAAACAAAAGTGTTTGTTTAAAATTCGAATGACGTAACTTGTACGTAAGTGCGCGTGAAGTTTTGTGTACTGCTCTTTAAACAAGCAGAAACAGAAAGAACCCCCCTTTTTAACGATGATTTAAACATTAAATAAAATATTTCATCATCGTGAGGTTAGATTGCTGAATTGACACAAAAATCGTGGTGCCCAACAGCACGCAGCAGATCAATTCAAGCGAAACAACAGAATACACATCAGGCCTAGCTTGTGTGATAATCAAGTCATAAGTCAGAAGACTTACCTCAACACTTGGCAAATACTAGCGTGCCATAAGATTGCACTGTGAAGATGAAGGACAAAAGTAGATCATACCTTCATCCTTAATTTTGAATAAGTCTGATCCACTTATACCCGAAAACAGTTGAGAGTGTACACACTGCATGTGCACAGTCCTTGAACTTCGTCTGCCACATGTCATGGTGCGTCATTGACTACGTCACATTGTAAATCTAGGCCACTCGCACAGCGCACACGTGTACATAAACTTGTGTTCATTGTAGATAAGTGACGTGCAACTACAAAGAGGAATGGGAGGATCACCAAATGCATAGTACTTAACATTGTAGATAATTCGATGATCATATCTAGTCCTTGGTGGATCTAGCTTTTTCAAACTCAAAGACAAGCAACGGGGATCTATCTACTATATTCTAGCTTGGTGAGGAAGAAAGATCACGGTGGCCTGGTGTCTCAATATATCGCTGTACATTTCTTCATCTAAAGATATTGATTGAAAATATTTTTGAATGACAAGTCGTAATCCATCCATTTCAGGCTGATTTTTTTTTTTTTTTTTTGTCTTTTGGAAAGGGGAGGGACATTTCTGAGCCCTTTGGTTTGGATTTTTTTTTCTATTTTGGTAGGAAATTTTAAGCCAGCCAAATTTTTGCCCCGTAACTCACCCCCTCCGCTTTCCCCTGTTGAAAACTTCCTCACAATAATTCATTGCAAATGAACTTGCACTGAACTTATATATAAGATTTTCATGAAAACGTTGTGTTGTCCATACATTGAAAGGACAGCACTGTTTTTGTAAATTCTTCAACCTTTTTATTCATTCAAACCAGTTATTCTTTATTTTCTCAATACATGAGGTTATGAAATTAATAACTTGATCAATATGAGCAACAGTCAATCAGTTTCGATATATATACAGTGATTATTCGTTAGTCCGGACGAATTGGTCCCCGAGGATTTTTTTTGCGCAAAATTCCGAGGGGGGGGGGTTGGGATTTTTATGTATGTTTGTGTAGTTATATTGTAAACATATCTTAATTTGATCAAATGTTTATTTCTTGAAAATAATAATTTTCTATATCTTTAGATATTTCTTTAAAACATGAAAACTACAAGAAAGGAGGAGGCACTGGTTGTATTGGTAAAATAGTCTAGAATGCAATAATTTTTTCATCATTGAAAATGAAGGTAGTTTCATTTCTTTGTAAATCTAATTGAATTAATAGAAATGAATAAAAATAAAGATTAAAGGGAAGGGTGTACCGTTTTATTTGGCTCAATGAATCAGTGAATTTCTATATAAAACGTACGTTACTTCGCTATTTAAAATAGGAATGAAATTTTATCTAATCTTAACAGAGAAATAAGCATTTGGCCTTAATAAGTTTAAATAAATATTTGAATTTTGAATGAATTTAAGACGTACAAAGAATATACAATGTACTTCAGCTGCGCTCTCCTATAGGCTTTGCCTATGTTCATATTAAAATTGTCACAATTACTGTGGAAAGAGGGATGATCAATTGGTCGACCTTCTGAATTACGCCCGTTTCAATGAAAACTAATAAGTCCCTTTGGGGGTTTGACACCAATTTCTTGGATATTTTCCTTGACATGGCCGCCATAGCACTTTATATATGGACATCACCCTAAACAGTGCATGTTTTAGATGGTTTTCATTTTCGTGCGTGAACATCGACGGCGGGAGCGGCTAGTCAAACAGGGGATGCTTACTCCTCCCGGGCACCTGGTCCCATCTCTAGCTTGCTAGGGGTCCGTCGATGCTCATTTGTGTGCTCTATTGTGAGTGCTGTTGAGATTTTTTTTTATCGTCAGGATCTTCTTTAACTCATTTGAATGAATATTTCAGCACTTCAATTAGCTATTGACAATGCTGACAATCCGTCCTTCCACTATCACAAATTACAGTCCAAAGAACGACAGAGAAAACGGAAGGCAAAGAGAAAAGTAAAGGAAGCGGAAGAAGCCAGGCGAAAACAGGATGAGGAAACGATCAGGAAACTCCGGCAAGAGTATGACGAGGTACGTTTTTACCAAAAATAATAGGTTTAAAGCGAATTGAATACAAATTCAGGAGACGACATATTGCAATTATTTTTATCTAAATAAAAATGCCATTCAGTAAAAAAAAATTTTCATTTACTTTTCAGAAAGTGAAGGAAGATGATTTGCGGTTACAAGAACATTTAAGAGAATTGGAGGCAGAAAAACTGGTAATTTCTGTAGCAAACTTTGTAAATCCTAGTATGAAAGTTAAACGTCTTCAAATTCAATAGATCATTTCAAAACAGATAAATTTGCAGTACAAACCAGACATGCACTTTTCGGGTACTTAACCCTCGACCAAAGTGAGTGGGTTAATATGTCCAAAAATGTACCGAAAGACTTAGGAGGATGTGTGTGATATGATTCTACAGGACCAAATCTGTAATTATATACTGTAAACGTGGTTATTTTCAAGGGGGGGGGGGGCGAATTTCGCGATGATAACATTAAGACGTTTCGCGTGGGGGAAATATTAACGATAAAAATGTCTTTCCCATTGTAAGAATGGAGATGGGGGAATATTCGCGGCGTCACTTGATTCGCGTAAATGCGAAAATTACATCCACGCGAAAATTTTACGTTTTCAGTAGTGCAATGACTATTATTTATACCACAGGCACATGTAGAAAGAGCGTCGATATCCTGTATGATCATAAGAGAATACT
This sequence comes from Pinctada imbricata, assembly GCA_033119305.1. NCBI lineage: Eukaryota > Metazoa > Mollusca > Bivalvia > Pterioida > Pteriidae > Pinctada > Pinctada imbricata. The sequence goes on from VSWD01000013.1 coordinate 55,374,896, forward strand.
GGTATCTATAGAAAGACGAGGCTTCCGACGAATTTTCAGCTAGAAGTAGCATTTCTGCATTTTTTTTGCATCTGAAGGGCAAAACGGGGTATTACCATAAAGACTGATTTGTATACTTCCTAAAAACATCAATTATTCACCAAAAAAGATATCATAACATAGCCTAATCGTCTACCAAAGTTGGACTGTTTTCTACTTTCTGTCTTGAACCTCCATTGCCAGATTAGCTAGTCTAAATCATCCAGGTGTTTTACAGTGCTAAAGGCCCGGTCACACTGCGCTTTACGGCTTGATCACGGCCAAAACACGTTCAAAAAAGGTCACCCGTGAAGCAGACGTTGTTGTGCGCTTTTAAGACGCGCTACAGACGATTTGTAGACGTGCTAGGACGCGGTAAAAAATCTGAACGGCGTTGGACGCGGAAAGAAGTTTTTGAACTGCTCAAAATTTTATACCGCGGACAACCACGGACAATGTACGTGGTAAAGACGTGCAACGCACGCGAAACACACGTGATAATCCGCGTTCCAGCAGTGATTTTAAGACCTGGAGAAGACGCGGTAAGACGCGAAAGCTTTTAAGAGGTCTATCACGGTCAGAGCACGGCCATTGCACGGGTGTTCCGCGTTGGTATCACGGATAAAAGCGTGTGTATAACGTGTTTTAGACGTGGTTGGACGTTGTTAGCCGTGCTTAGGCAGTGTTTCAACAGTGGAACAGCCGCCGGCGGTCATACCCCGTACAAAGCACAGTCATTGCAAAAATTACCACGTACGACCACGTCCAGCAGATTTTTGAACGTGATCTGGACGTGGAGTGCAGTGTGACCGGGGCTTTACAGTAAGCAGAGTAAAACCTCTGAATGAATCAGTATTTGTCCAATCTGGCAATGAAGATTCGAGACAGAAAGTAGAAAACAGTCCAACTTTGGTAGGCGATTAGGCTATGTTATGAGATCTTTTTGGAAGTATTATGATTAGCACTTGACACAGATTACCTTAGACTTAAGCTTCCTGCCCCTCATTTCCTGTATCTTGTTTGAAATGCCGGTAATTTTCTCAATATAAAGGCACGAGAAGAGCTGGAGGCAAGGTTGTTAAAGGAAGCAGCATTACGGGAAGTAGAACAGCGCAGGCTCAGAGAACTACAGGAAATCAAACGACAGTTAGAGAAACTGTTAGAGGAGGAGAGACAGGCAAAGAAGGATGAGGAAATTGTACGAGCATTACAAGCTAGGTATGAATAAAAAACTAATTGATGATAGAATTCTAGCTAGAGTGATTAGGGGGTTTCCATTCCAGTATTCCTGCAAAACGGCAAAGACGTCCATCTGTCTTGTTCAACTAAGCCAAATGAAATCAGAATTGGACGCATGCTTAGAGTTTTCCTTCAAATAGTTTGAATCTTTTCACAATTAAAGGAGTTGGTAGGGTGAGAATATCTGTGTAATCGAATGCAGCTTTTTGCAGCAGCCAATCCAATCCACGACATAATGCACATTACAAGCAGTTTGAATCAGAATAGTGTACAAGAATGGTGTCCATTCTGATGCATTCGGTCGTCTATACCGTATTTGTTAAAGTTTGATTTATCTTTCTAGGTTGTATGAGGAAGAATGTGAGAAGAGGGAAGAACTAGAGCGTCTGAAGAGGGAGCAGGATGAACTTCTCCTACAGGAGCGGCAGGAGAAGGAGGGGCTGGAGGAGATGAAGATACGACAGGAGGGACTCCTACAACAGGCCAGGGATAAATTGTCACTGCTGGAGACAGAACGGGAGGCGGCCAATACGAAACTAGAGGTACGGTACAACTATGTTTAATACATGTAATGACTAACAGTAATAAATTAATGAGTAAATAAGGGGGTCAAGCGAGCGATTCTTTTCTTCTTTGGATAATGGATGAGGGGAGGTTAATTACTAGGGATCAGGCCATCTCCTTGGAATTTTCCAAATATGCTGTGGGTTTTAGGGGCATTTTACGTATATCTTTTTTTAAAATTCACATACCGAACCCCAGTCCATGCCAGGCTGAAATATTTTCTATATCCGTAAATGCCTTTACTCTGTAAAAGTCTTTGTCGTTAGATTCTAGGACCTGGAGCACATAATTGAATCTGCCAATTTATGTTATACTTGGGAAGGAGTAGATCGCCCAGTTGACTTGTGGAAGTCATCTCATTGTAAGGCGATGTTGCAAATAAGACAGTGAGAAAGAAATAGGGGTGGATGTGTTTGACAAAAAAGACTTATTAGTAATTACCTATTAATGCCTGTTTGTGTGGGTACTATTCTCTCATAGTATTGAGTTTGGAAGGAATAGGTTTAGTGCATCACATGACTTGGATAGCAATTTTAAAAGGACCGACCTAGCTATTCAGATTATACACTGAAGCTGTTTTACAAGGAAGTGGCGACACCTTCATTATTTGTACAGCGCGTGACTCTCAAAGCGACGTAAATCTGTAAAGCACTATTCTCTCATAGTCCCCGCGTGCTCAACCAATGGTAATTCAAAGGATTTATCATGTGATGCACTAATATGTAATTGTATAGGGTTGTGTGCATGTGATACGGATAACCACACTTGCTACTTGCGTGACAGATGGCCGTCGTAAGTCGGCACCGGTTGCCCATTGATCTTGATGGTTTATGTGTGGTCTTCTTTGGTGTGGGTTGGTGTTCCTTGTCCATTTTATGTCTCTTTCTGTGCATTTCTGCTCTGTGTTTTTGCATTGGGTGTTTTGGGGGTTTGCTGTTGGTGCTGCACCCGAATGTTGTACGTCGGAGATCGGTCCCTCCTTTCTTTGGCATAACGTCAGTCGAAAAGTTGGTAGTACAGACGGAATATGCAAAACTTGATTTAACTAGTTGTATGGTGTCTATCAAACAAAACATTTGAACTGCAAGTTTTTTTTTTTCGATTTCATTCTTTACAGGAAGCATCAAGCAAATTGCTATTGGCAGAGAAAGAACGGTCCATCATGGAGGCCAAAGTCAAACTTTGGAAAACACCGATAGGACTGGCAAGACCCGTGGAACCGAAAGTAGATCCCCGAGTAACGCACAGAGGGAGAGGGGCGTTCTGCGAGGACGACTTCAAAAAATCGCCCGAATGGTGCAAGGATAAATTCAATCAGAAAGAAGTAGAAAATGGAGATGAAGGAAGAGTAATTGAAAACAAAGACAAGCAAGCAAAGCAAGATGGCGACAGTGAAAAGTCAGAGAAACAAGCGGAAGAATATGGTGATGGAGACGGAGGAAAGGAGAATGAAAATAGTCAAACTGATGACGGATCACAGAAACGTAATAATCACGACATTGAAATAGAAAATGTGTCTGATGAGAAAGAGAACATTGACAATGGAAAAAATGATAATCAAATTGAGAACGGTGAATCTATAAACAACGAAAAGCAAAACAGACAACAGAAACAAGGGGACTATGAAGTGATGGAACTCCGAATTGTAGAGTAAACTTGTTCTCTCACATTATAATATATTGAGTCTTTGCGGAATACAGAGTTTTTTTTCCCTTACAGACGGTATCTGACGTAAAACCATTGTGACGTCATGAAAATGGTATGGTAACGTCGGTTTTATACCGTCATTTCTCAGACTTTTAGAGCCGTTTCTACAGAATTTGATGACGTCATAATCAGTCTACGTCAGATACCGTCTCAAATGGGAAGTAACTCTGGTTTTCGAAAATAGCGAATATTATGCTTGATTAACAGACTTACCGGGAAAACTAGGGGTGGGATACTACGTGTTGGATTAAAAACAGGGGGTGTCGTTTGCATTTCTGTGTATTCGCTTAAGAATGAATACTATTGTTATTACTGATTCATGTTTACTCCACGTCATTATGCTGATACGATTTCTTAACAAATCACTCTTTCTCAGAGACGGACAAAAATTCTGTATTATGCTTTGATTGTACCATATATGAGATTGAATTTACAGCTGTTTATTATGGATTGGAACAAGAGGTCACTATGTTGATTTTTTTTAAAGCTCCCTCTCCTTATCATTTCTGCATATATACATGGCACACATTATTTCATTGCCACAAAGCTTGTATGAAATCAAGATGCGTGTTTTTAACGAAATCTAAGTCTGCAATAATAATTAATGAGTTTATTTAATTGTAATTGACATATTTATATCATTTTCTTTGGAAAATTCGACCTTTCCGAAAAATAAAAATTAAATAATATAGAGGAGGAGGAATGTTTTCTAACTAATTGTTCCTTCCCAATCTTTCGTATGTTCGAGCGAACGGTAACATTTGAAGCGAAGTAATGAAATATTTATTTGAGAATTAATTCACATGTAGAATTTAATCACATTATTCAAATGATGAGTTTGCATATTACTTAATACTGGTTATTGTGTACTTATCGATAATTTGAAATATTCATATGATGTTAGCATATAGGGCAGCTTGAGCGAAAATTGAATAGAGCCTGGTTTATTTGCTTTAAAAAAAATATGAAATGATACTTGACATGCATTAGAATTATTTCTCCATCCACCGTGTGGGATCGAAACGTATGATGTTGTGATTCCTTACGGAGAATTTTTATGTTTTCTCATCATTTAAGTGATACTGCACAAAACTGATGGGACGTTGCAGTAGGGCAATGCCTAATAAGTAAGTCCATATCGTTTATATATCTGAAAAGTCTGTAGTTTTTGCAAACACTTCAAGAGTTCGTCAGAAGGAATTATTTTCTGCCGTCAACAAACTATTGAAGTATTTGCAAAAACTATGAACTTTTCATATACCTGGACGATATGGATTGATTTATCATGTTTATTAGGTATTGCCCTACTGCAACGGCTCATCAGTTTTGTAAAGTTTAATCTAGAAAATGAAAAAAAAATACCTAAAAACTGTGTCAGGAATCACAGCACCAAACGTTTCGATCCCACGCGGTGTCCATCGATTTGAAAGAAAATTTATTACATGTATTTCAATTCTGTTTTCTTACATCGGCGCTTGGTTTTAAATTTATAATATGTGTAATAACTAACTGGTATCATAGAATGAAATGATGAGTTTTAGACACATACATCTCTTTCATTTCTTTTTCTGAAAAGAATCATTTTAATAATTGTATACATACAAATTTGTACGGTGTATGTTAAATCAGAACTTGAGATGATCACAATAGTTAGACCATAGTATAGTGATTAAACATTTTGTTTTACGTCCGGGTACCTTTTAGGAAAATTGGTCAGAAAAAAAACACGAAAATTCTTTTTCCCCAGAAAAACAACCAGCAATCAATTTTAAATCAAATTACATCTCAGGTAATGATTTTGTATTTCATAAAATGTCTTTTACAACATCAATATCAAGTCAATATTTAGTGTCAAAATTCTCAAATTCACTAGAGGAATATTTTTCCTGTTTTGTTTTCAGTCTTCCTTTTCAAGTTTTTCATACCTCGCGGGAGGGTACCTAAAGTTCGGGGCATAAAACAAAATATTAGATTACTATGGCCTTATTTAAAGATCTAGTAGTATTTTATTACATATACTAGTATTATAATTGAAAATGAAGTCTTAGTTAAATCTGTATAAGTCAAGTACGTTTCGCCTGAAAATCAAAATCAATTTCATGCAGCATTACTAATTACAATAATTCTTGAAAGCTCTGTTGATTGGTTCATCTTAATTTATTCCACGTTAACTTAGGAATAATTGATATGACCAAAAAAATTTTATTGTTCATTAAAAGTGATTTTACAACGAAGCTGTTGACTACTTTTAAAACAAGTACTAGAAACAACTTTATGTATTATAAATCCGTGCGTCTTTGTGTCTATCTGTGTGACCGGATTCTTATGAAGAGCATAAATGACCATGACGCCCCCCCCCCCCCCCGCCAAATATTCCAAAAATGTCCCCATGGAGAGAAGATGAAACCAATTGATTTTCAATGTCAATGATCAACGGTCAATTTCATTGTGGACTCGATTTGTGAATAGCATGAAAGACAATTTAAAGCAATCATCGTAGGGTCATTATACCTTCCTTTAATGCTTCCTAAAGGGAGGGGATGAACTTTTTTTCAAGGTCAAAGGTTAAAAGTCACTATGAACTCGTCTTTAAAGAAATATCGTTTTCAGCATAAAACACAAAGCAATCATCCTGAAGCATTTCATGAATATTGATGAACATTGATGAGCCCTATTGATTTCAGGTCAGAGGTCAAATGTCAAAGTTATTTTAGATCAAAAGCTAGTGACCATCATACATAGATGATGATGATGATGATGATGATGATGATGATTTAACTACAGTTGAAAGAAATGTACAACATCAAATCAAAACATTAATTTGCCATTTACTTTAAATTGCTATTTCCACACGGATGGATATACTTGGATAGGATGGTAAGGATAGGGTTGGATTTTGTACCATTTGATCTAGATTTAGGGTACATGCATGTGTGATAGCATAGAACGAACATAAGGCGCTGATGCAGACGAATGGATAGTACAGGGGTGGGTTCAGAACTCCAACTGTCGGTGGGAGGGGACACATACATTGTTCAAATGAGATAAAGAAGATCCTGACGACAATCTCAACAGCACTCACAATAGAGAATCAAATAGAGCTTCGAACGGACCCGGCAAGCTACGGATGGGACCAGATGCCGGGAGGAGTAAGCATCCCCTGTTTGGCCTGCCGCACCCACCGTCGATGTTCACGCACGGAGATGAAAATAATACATACAAAACATGCCCTGCCTGAGGTTATGTCTATAGTGTTATGGCAACCATGTCAGGGAAAACATTTAAAACACCGTGAAAACTCTCGCGGGAAACTTTTTTTACCAGCTCCATACGGTAAAGGACACAAGTGTGACACAAATGAGATAAAGTAAATTAATCCTGACGACAATATCAACAGCACTCAAAATAGAGCACAAAATTGAGCATCGACAGACCCCTAGTCAAAGCTAGGGATGGGATCAGGTGCCCGGGAGGAGTAAGCATCCCATTTTCTACAAAACATGCACTGTCTGAGGTCATTATGTCTATGTAGAAATTAAAGTGCTATAGTTGATGGGGATAACATGAGAGGCCCGAAGGGGGAGTGTTTCAATTAAATAAAGGGGGCTTTCCCTGCAATTAGTTGGGGTTGGGGTGCCTACCCGAGAAAATTAAAAAAATATATATTAAAAAGAAATTGAGGAACGTGGTGTCACCTGAAGTGCATTTGAATGTGTATATATAGTTTTAAAAAAAAGTTATGAAATTGTCTTTTAAAATCTATATAATCTTGTCAATTAGTGTCAATTATGGCTTTGTGGCTATATTATTCTGACTAATTTCACTGATTTAATATGATGGAAACAGTATACGTTTTGCTTTAAACCATGCCATTTATATAAGTGTCCTCTTTTTTGAGAACTGCCTCATCTGAATCCTTCACTGAAATAATATTGTCATTATTTTGACCACTTGACACAGGGTAAGTTGCCATGATCAACAGATATATAAAAGCGTACTTCATTAATGAATTCCACAACCATGCGCCATCCTTAATGGAAAATATCGAAGACAAAATTCTCCCGTATTTAACCGAGAAGAAAAGTTCTAGGTGTTTACATCCTACCAGAATGAAAGCTTTGCAACGCATCACGAAGAAATACAAATATGGAAAAGAATTATGTAGCCGTAAGGAACCTTGAATCAAATAGCTAGTATAACCAGTTATCGCGAGTCTCACCATCGACTTAATTCCGGATGCGGTTTTCGTTTTATTTTGACATTTATCTTTACCGGAAGAGAAAATGCTTCGCGGACCAACCAAAACAAAATGACGTCACATTGTTAGACGAAGATGATGTTTGGAAGAGAAAAACTTTGATATTCCTTAGAATGGCAGCTGGATCTCCAAAAAGAACAATCAAGCTTAGTCAGAATGTCATAAGACCCCAAGCATTTAGGTTGGCTTTCAATAATTACCAGAAAATGAAGAGACAGTTCACTTTCTACCTTTTCATTCTTTGTTTTGATTTTCTCATTCGGACTGAACAGCTGAACGTTGATGGTTGATAAATCGAATTTAGAAACTAATTAGAATATAAATCTTATTCTATGTTATTTAAGCATTACCTGTATTCGTTTCTGCAGTCAATCCATATGTTTATTGATGATGTACACATCTTTTCCCATATTTCAACTCTGATATTTTGGTTAAATGTTTTATTATGTGACATACTATAATACACATCTACTCATATATATAAAAAAAATATCCTTATGGTACCAAAACTTCCTGGGCGCTCCTGGGCTTATGCCTAGGCTTAAATTTCTCCCTAGGCTTATAATAGTAGGACCGTGTTATAGAAAGTATTTGTACTTATAGTCTTATCCCCCCTTTCCCTAATAAAAATACAACCACTGCCCAGCTTTGTCATGTAAGTGCAAGGTTCATACAAGCCAGATTTTTCTGTGGGAATATATACCCGGTACAAAATTTAGTTTTTCCAAAAAAATTCCCATCCACTAACCCGAAGATAAATATTTTACTAGTTATTTGTAAAGTTTCTTGAAGCCCAGCTAAAACTTTGGTGGCCTCAGGTGTCGGGCTAGTGAGTTTTGGGAATTTAAGACTGAAAATTACCTTGTGTGAAAACATTTTGGTGCATGGTGTGAATAATTCCATAACCATTCTTAAAGCTCCTTAAGATACTACATGCTCAGGGCTCGAGCTGGGCTTCGCAAATGTCGCATTTCATTTTGTGACAAAAATTTGAAATTTGCGACAGAAAATCGTGATTTGCGACAAAGGGAATTTTCTAAAAATGAGTCTTCAAGTACCTAAAAACATGCAAATTCGGCATTGACAGATCGATACTAAGTAATCCAAAGTGCAGTTGAAGCGTTCAGGTGTAACATAGGTAAGCGGGTGACTGTAAAAGGTGTCAAATACAGGTATTTAGGCAGCCCCAGCAGCATGAGAGCCACTGCTAATTAGATAATTGGATTAAGAGGATATGCTGTCCAACGTTAGTATTCCTAATTTTGAAAATGTATTTTAATTTTGTTACGGCGGATGGCAAACTTTATATCTTTCGATGTCACTGAAAAGTTTAGATCATCACGAGTATGTCATAATTATTTTATTTTTCATTTCTTTGTTTCTCCCCCAAAAGAGGTACCACTGTATTATATAATTTAGATTTTAAAATTGGGAAACGTAACTTAGAAATGTCCGATTTCGTATCGGAAAGCAAAATAGCAAAATTGTTGCCGTTCGTTTTTAAAACATCTGCAAGTTCTGACGATAAAACTATAGAAAATAAGCCATCAGTAGCATCTAAATCAAGGTTTTTAGATCTTTGTATTCAGGATAAAAGTATACAAGCTCGACGTTGTGGACCCACAATAAGCAACCCCTCTACTTTCTTTTAATTTTGCGTCATAGGCGTCGATCTTATGCATGTTATGTGAAACAAAGAGTCGGCGATGAAGAATTGAACAAGAAAAAATTACTTACGTTATTTCCGTGATTACGAAAACAAACCACAAATAGCTTATGTATCTACATGTATATGAGAAATATTCATCTAGATCAGTTACATGTATGTTGAGACCTTTTATTTTTTTTGGGGGGGGGGGGGTCTGCTACACCGACCTTATTGAATCAGGTCAACATTTTTTTTTCACAACAGGCAAAGATTATTTAAGGGGACCATTTTCAAGCTACATTGAATAAATGATCAAGAGCATATCTAGAGGAGCCACCTTGGAAATTTCCTAAAATGCTATTTTTTCCCGTATTTATCTCTAATGTTTTTCACAATCATATACTTGGACCCCCTCCCAATCCCAGGAAAAATTCAAGGTCTGTCCATCTTTCTTTGGCTACAATAGCCAATTCCAGGCTGTCCTTGCTATCAAGGAGTTCAAGTCATGGGGAGGGGGGTGTCAGTACTATAGCTTGGTCTAAAAGCAAAGCTGCAGTTCTTTCAGCCTACACCATGTTTGCAGCTACCAACTGCCTTGTCAATACAGTAATCCCTAAACTGCATATTGATGATGGTAAGCATAGAAGGCCCTCCAATGGATATTTTTTAATTAGATGGGAGGGCTTCTATGAAGAATTCTGTGACTTTTTGAGTTGGTCTAATTGAACTCATCTTTTACTCAGTACTGTCATTGAATTCAAACTTACTAAATATTTTGCATTTACTATGTTATCATAGAAATAGTGTTGATATTAGTCTCTGACTTGGTTGAATCTTATACAATATGACTTTGTATGTTCTTAAGAAAATAAAACACAGATCAACACATACACTATCTCTATTGAGAAAAATCAAAGTTTTTTCAGCAACTTTATCGTCATGCAATGTTGTGCTACAGCACAATTTTGTGTCATCGCGCAAACTTGCGACACAAAATTTTGAGCCAGTGTGAGCCCTGCATGCCCCTGTACCAAGCACCAAGAAGGAACTTAATTAAAACATATCTATTATAAATTTTAGATACCATTATCATGAGTACAAAGGTATGTGTGGTATTACGGTACCTGTAAAGGCAGAGAAAGTACATGTATAAGTTTATCATAGAGCCGGTATACTATTACAGTTTACTCTCGTTTACTCAAACTCGGTTAACTCGAATTTCCGCTTACCTCGAATTGTTTTTAAAAGTCCCGATTCGCTTCCATTGGTTTCTATGCATTTTTACTCCTGATAACTCGAATTCCGATAACTCGAACTTTTCGTTAGGTCAAACTAATTGTTAAGTCCCATAAGTCATTTTACATTGAAAATTTACCTCAATAACTCGAACCACAAATTAATTTCAATTCTTAAACAAAAACCACTTCATCATAAGATATCAGAAGATAGATAATTATTTTCTTCCAATGGAGTCGGTAATACAAACATTAAATCTAGATTGGTCACTAAAAGTGGACAACAATAAAGTTTGTGAATGTTGATAGAGAAAGGGAAATAAGTCTTTTGAAAAATAGATTGCTGATCATATACTCAATAAGTCGAACTCCTGATAAGTCGAACTATTTCTGATGGTCCCTTGAAGTTCGAGTTATCGAGAGTAGACTGTACATGGTATCTATGGTACACCATCATAAATCAATTTACTATTGAGTGTCATGTAAGTTTACTACAAATGCATATATTCTGTTTTGTAGCGAAAAGACGATTGTAGAGAGCTTGGTGGATTTTATATCAGACGTCGTTCCACAGGTATGAGACTCTGTCACTCAGTAAAAAGTATATATAGTAAATGTACCTGAAGCAATGCATAAAGATATTACAATGTAAATCATTTAGTGAATCAAAATTTTTTTAGGATATTTTAACAAATTTAAAAAAAAACATTCATTAAGTTTTGAAAAGTTTAATCATAGTTGTACTCATAAAAATTTATGTATAGCTGAAGTTTATGAAAGATTTTCATCATAAAAAATGTAAATGAATGACGTTACATTTTGCTGCTTGATAAAATGTAAATACATGTACATGTATATATGTAAACCAGCATGAATCGTACATAAAAAAGGTAAAGCACCGCGAAATAGGCAATGTTATATTTCGCAATTTATTGTAACATTTGTTTCTGCTAGTATGCTTAGCCTCTTCAGACAATACACACATAATAAAGTAACATTTGAAATATAATGATAATGTAACATTTCTAACATTTAAAACTACATGTATACAGAATTACTCCCATTTACTATTATAGGCATACCATGGAGCCCCAAAAACAGAGGATAAAGAAAGGATACAATGGCTGCACTTCGAGAAAAATGATATAAATGGTATTATATACATATAGACTACTTTTATTACAACTCTCGTTGGCTGAGCAGTGAGTGAGCACTGTACATGTACATGTGATTAGTGAATCACAGATGTCTACACTAGAGCTATTATGTCTGTGAATTGATAGAAATTGTAGAATTCCAATGAATAGTGAATTATAGGATGACTCAAAAAAGCCGGTATACCATGAAAAAGGACAGAAAACTATATCATTGAATATCATTGAAATCCCATGAGATCTGTTAAGTTGTTACAGAAGTTTTTCATCTTTTCTTTCGAGGTATACATTCATCCCAGGGAAAACATTAACTGTTAACATGATTATTACATGTAAATTATTATTACATGTAAATTATTATTATTACATGTAAATTATGTAATTTCCTTCCAGTCACTGAGCTTCCAATTTTTCATCATCCATTTATAAACCATGCACTTTTATAGATTTTTCAAAAATATATGTATAGGAAAAGAATGAAATATTAAAAATGTGTTTTTAAGTATTTCATATTAGCCACAGTACTGACTACTCACATTGAATTAATTTTCTGTATCACGAAAATTATTTTCAGATTTATCAGTAAATCCTGACCTGAGTTCCAAGGACAATAAGGGGATTCCCCTACTCCTGATCTTGGGTTATAGTAATGGCGTCCAAATATGGAGCATTAATGTAAGTATCTTATAATGCTTTCTTTTCTTGTAGGTGTAAATGAAGCGATAAAATGCAATTGAAATAAGATTGCCTGTCATGGTAGAAATTATTTAGAGATAAATAGCCTGTTTGCCAATTGAATACTGGATGTCACAAAATTTGGTGATAATTCAGGGTTTTTTTTTCCCTTGTTTTGGGGCCGAATTTCAGCCCCTTCCCAATGCCAAATTTCCTCTATTTTTCCCAAAAAATCACCCTGAAATTCCCAAAGAGAAATTATGAAAAAATCACCTGAGAAAATAAGACTCAAACCCTGGAAGTCAGCACAAAATGTCCTATTTCGAAATGCATTTTTTAAAGTTTTTTATTCATCCCTTGTTCAGTTCAAGCAAATCAATGGATTATCAGTGTTAATAAATGATACTTTAGGGTTATACTTTGGTGAGAATTTGTTCCAAAATGTTCCCAGTTTTAGCAAAATGTCGCAAATTTTCCCAAATGGGACAGGCACAGGCACCTTCCCCAAAATAAAAAAAAAACCCTGTAATTTTGATGTGACGTCACACAGAAAACATGACAACATATCTGAGGATGTCCAGATGGTGTGATTGAATATGCTGTAAACATGGACATTTTAGCATGGAGGTAATTTTTGCGTTTTTGGCAAATAAATGGAATTTGCGAAAATTTCCCGCAAACGAAAATATCCCAGCTACATTCTTACAATGGGTAAGACATTTTGATCGTGAATATTTCACCCATACATAATGTCTTGATGTTAAAATCATGAAATTTCCCCTCAGCAAAAATAATGATGTTTGCAGTTGCATTATTACCTCAAAATAAAAAACATACCAAATGATTTGATGTCTGGTATCTATGTGCATAAAATTTTGGTTTAGAACGGTCAAAATTAAAACTGAAAAATGGACTATCTGGGAACTATATAGATTATTACTAGTATAATTAGGCTTAACCTTTGTTAGGTAATACAGGGATTTTTTTAGGGTCTGTAGGGGGCCGAAATTCAGCTTCATTTCCCATGTCAAAAAGAGGTACTTTTTCCCAATTTTAGACCTAAAAATTCCCAATTTAATCTTTTCTCCAAAACGAGAAATTCATTTCCAATTTAGTAGTATCATTAACTGAACGTAAAGTGAAAGTAGAACAAACATGTTGTGTTAGTTTAACTCAAGGAAGGATTCAAAATATAGACAATTGATATGATAAGGGATAATTTGCATGAATATATCTTTTTGTTGTTTGAAATTTATTTCCCAATTCAGGTTAAGATGTTGTAAAATTCCATATTTCATCAGCCCAGGCCCCTGACATCAGGGGCTAGAAAAAAACCTGTAATACCATATATATGCACAACCAATGTAATTCCCTGAGATGTTACTATTGAAAGAAACGTGCTGCAATTCCTGTATTAACACTCGTGACGTCACAATGCATAAGATCTAAAGAAACATGCCGCGACGGCTGTTCTAACCTGCAAACTGAGCCCGCGGTGACCTGAATTTTAACGTCACTCTTTTACCTAGAAAACGCGATTTCAGAAAACAAGAATGAAATAGACATCTATGGTGCATATATGTAGAATAAATGTCATAATTTGTGTTTTGTTACGGGTATACAACACACAGCAAGTGCATTTATCGCATGAAATGCGCTAACGCGCATTACATGTACGATAAATGCACTTGCTGTGTGTTGTATACCCGTAACAAAACACAAATTAAGACACTTATTCTCTATTTAGAAGTAAATGCTTTCACATGAACATATTACAGCATGCATAGAAGCGTACTTTCAATAGTTGTACCTCATGGAAACTTGCAACATATTGCGTGAATGAATCTTTTAGCTTTTTGTGGTACTGAATATAAAGTATGAAAGAATGTTGAATACTCTACATTTCAGAGTCAGGGAGAGGCACAGGAGGTTGTGTCATTAAGGCAGGGTCCTATCAGAGTTTGTAAAGTACTACCCACCCCTACTCCAGGTCTGTATATTACTCTGTGTCATAAATTTAGATGATGTGATTTTCCATAGCGTTGACATGTTTCAGATTTCTAAAAATTTTTAGGGGAGGGGGGGATTTTTTTAGCTCACATGAGCGAAGCTCAAGTGAGCTTTTGTCATAGCGCTTCGTCCATCCGTCCATCGTCCGTTTGTCGTAAACTTTTCACATTTTCGACTTCTCCTTAAAAACCACTATAGGGATTTAAATTAAACTTGGTAGGAATGAAGTACTCATGGTCTCCTACAAGTGTTGTTGTTTTTCGTCTGGATCCGTCAATAGTTGGAGCCACCACAGGCAAAAGTAGGTCACTTGGGGTACCCTCCTTTGACAAACTTCTTCTTCAGAATGGAAGCACATATTGACAAACTGGAAGCATCTGGATGATCTGGAAGGATGTCTTAACAAGTGCTGTTGTCATAATTAAGTTACTTTTTTCTTTGATGTACATTACATACTATAATCTGGGCACCGGCACCCCCAATTTTTTTTGTTCCTTTTTCATTTTTTCAATTTTGTCACCTTTTTATGCACTTTTAAATCATCTGAATACCTTTAATTTCATTTTTGATCAAACATTTTTTTTTCTTCCATTTTCATTTTTTATCCCTTTTACAAATTTTTTCACTGTGTATTTGACACATTTAAGTCTCTTATTGCTGTTATATATATATATATGCACAACCAATGTAATTCCCTGAGATGTTACTATTGAAAGAAACGTGCTGCAATTCCTGTATTAACACTCGTGACGTCACAATGCATAAGATCTAAAGAAACATGCCGCGACGGCTGTTCTTACCTGCAAACTGAGCCCACGGTGACCTGAATTTTAACGTCACCCTTTTACCAAGAAAATGCGATTTCAGAGAACAAGAATGAAATAGACAACTATGGTGCATATATGTAGAATAAATGTCATAATTTGTGTTTTGTTACGGGTATACAACACACAGCAAGTGCATTTATCGCATGAAATGCGCTAACGCGCATTACATGTACGATAAATGCACTTGCTGTGTGTTGTATACCCGTAACAAAACACAAATTAAGACACTTATTCTCTATTTCATGCCTAAATTTGATATTTTTGACTTTTTTTATGTCAAAAAAAAAATGGTTTATGTGTATATAGTCCCAGGGTTGTAGATTCAAATTCTGGCACTCACACTTTCATAATGCATTATCAGTAGGTTAAGAGTGTGCATAGGTTTCAGGTGAGCGTTGTGCCCCTGGGGCTCTTGTTTTTAGCTCACCTGAGTGAAGCTCAAGTGAGCTATTGTCATAGCATGCTGTCCAGTGTCAGTCTGTCAGGAAGCAAGTACTCAAGGTCCTCTACCAAGTTTGTGTTTTTTGTGCTGATTGGTCAACAAATATGGCCAGCAAGGGATCTGATGGGCTGACACATTTCCAACATTGCATCTGCAACAGTTGCATAGAATTTCACAAAACCTTACAGGAAGCAAGTACTAAAGGTCCTCTACTAAGTCTGTGTTTTTGGCTGATTGGTCAACAAATATGGCCGCCAAGGGCTGCTATTGGTTTACACATTTTTTACTTCTCCTCTGCAACCGCTGCACAGAATTTCTTAAAACCTTATAGAAAGCAAGTTCTAAAGGTCCTCTACCAAGTTAGTGCTTTTCGTGCCGATCGGTCAACAAATACAGCTGCCAAGGGATCTGATTGGCTGACACATTTTAAACATCTCCTCTACAACAGTTGCATAGAATTTCACAAAACCTTACAGGAAGCAAGTACTAAAGGTCCTCTACTAAGTCTGTGCTTTTTGTGCTGATTGGTCAACAAATATGGCCGCCAAGGGCTGCTATTGGTTGACACATTTTTGACTTCTCCTCTGCAACTGCTGCACAACCTTACAGGAAGCAAGTACTCAAGGTTCTCTACCAAGTTTGTGTTTTTCGGGCCAATTGGTAAAGCTCTGATTGGCTGACACATTTTCAACATCTCATAAATCTGTTGCACAGAATTTCACAAAACCTTAAATGAAGCAAGTATTGAGGGCCTCCACCAAATTCTTTTGTTTGCATCTCAGGTGAGTGATGTGGCCCCCTTGGGCCTCTTGTTTAGATGTCCTTTCTTCTTGGATTGATAGAAAAAATTGTAATAAGTTGCAAAATTGATCTAGTCTCAGGCTGATAGGTTTGTATTTTGCAAAATAAATGTTCATAAGCCATTGTAGCTACAAATAACAAAAAAAGGAATTATCTTAATTTTTCACATTTCTAATAGAATTATGTGCATTTTATTTTTAAGCAGAATTCTTAATTGTGTACCGATAAGACCTTCAATCTGTACCTTATTCATGACTATTGTTTCATTTTCATTAAAAATTTCAGCTTATGATGAATGTGACCAGTTCAGGAGTAAGCGCCCCCTATTGGCCATTTGTGATACTACAAGGTGAGTACTCCTTAAAGAACAAGTGATAGGTTCATTACTGATACTGAACCCGCTACACTAGGATGGCATCCTACAGCTAGTGATGGGGAATCAGCTGCATCTTCATAATCGATCATCGTTTATAATCAGTTGACCATCCGATGCAATTTGATCAATAGGTCACACAGGAATTTATCATGTCCTTAATGCGCATTCATTGTCTACATTTACTGCACTTCTACGACAGCCATCTCATTTACTTACAGTGAAACATTTTGTTGCTGGAAAGCGAGTCAGACAAAAGTATAGCAAAGATAATCTTTTCCATTTGAAAAATGTTCTTTCCATTTATAATTATATGCATATAATCTCAAAATTGTGACCAATAATAGCTCTTGTTTTGTATTTACAGTGCTGGTCAGCCATATTGCTCTGTTAAATTTATCTCACTAAAGACGGGGGATGAAGTACACAATGCCAGCTTCAAGACTTACTCTGTACATGATATACAATGTAATAAAAGGTAAGACTTACTCTGTACATGATATACAATGTAATAAAAGGTAAGACTTACTCTGTACATGATATACAATGTAATAAAAGGTAAGACTTATTCTGTACATGATATACAATGTGATAGAAGGTAAGACTTACTCTGTACATGATATACAAATGAATTTGAAAAAAGGTAAGACTTATTCTGTACATGAAATACAATGTAATAAAAGGTAAGGCATAATCTGTACATGATATTCAATGTAATAAAAGTAAGACTTACTCTGTACATGATATACAATGTAATAAAAGTAAGACTTACTCTGTACATGATATACAATGTAATAAAAGGTAAGACTTAATCTGTACATGATATACAATGTAATAAAAGTAAGACTTACTCTGTACATGATATACAATGTAATAAAAGGTAAGACTTACTCTGTACATGATATACAATGTAATAAAAGTAAGACTTACTCTGTACATGATATACAATGTAATAAAAGGTAAGACTTACTCTGTACATGATATACAATGTAATAAAAGGTAAGACTTACTCTGTACATGATATACAATGTGATAGAAGGTAAGACTTACTCTGTACATGATATACAATGTAATAAAAGTAAGACTTACTCTGTACATGATATACAATGTAATTAAAGGTAAGACTTACTCTGTACATGATATACAATGTAATAAAAGTAAGACTTACTCTGTACATGATATACAATGTAATTAAAGGTAAGACTTACTCTGTACATGATATACAATGTAATAAAAGGTAAGACTTATTCTGTACATGATATTCAATGTAATTAAAGGTAAGACTTACTCTGTACATGATATACAATGTAATAAAAGGTAAGACTTAATCTGTACATGATATACAATGTAATAAAAGTAAGACTTACTCTGTACATGATATACAATGTGATAGAAGGTAAGACTTACTCTGTACATGATATACAAATGAATTTGAAAAAAGGTAAGACTTATTCTGTACATGAAATACAATGTAATAAAAGTAAGACTTACTCTGTACATGATATACAATGTAATTAAAGGTAAGACTTACTCTGTACATGATATACAATGTAATAAAAGGTAAGACTTACTCTGGGCATGATATTCAATGTAATTAAAGGTAAGACTTACTCTGTACATGATATACAATGTAATAAAAGGTAAGACTTACTCTG
The DNA here is from genome assembly GCA_033119305.1 of Pinctada imbricata. NCBI lineage: Eukaryota > Metazoa > Mollusca > Bivalvia > Pterioida > Pteriidae > Pinctada > Pinctada imbricata. The sequence goes on from VSWD01000013.1 coordinate 55,393,502, forward strand.
TACATGATATACAATGTAATAAAAGTAAGACTTACTCTGGGCATGATATTCAATGTAATTAAAGGTAAGACTTACTCTGTACATGATATACAATGTAATAAAAGGTAAGACTTACTCTGTACATGATATACAATGTAATAAAAGGTAAGACTTACTCTGTACATGATATACAATGTAATTAAAGGTAAGACTTACTCTGTACATGATATACAATGTAATAAAAGGTAAGACTTACTCTGTACATGATATACAATGTAATTAAAGGTAAGGCTTACTCTGTACATGATATACTATGTAATAAAAGGTAGACATGTATGTCTTACAGTGTTATTTTGTATTTAGATACATGTACATGTACATGTCTTTTTGATGTTAAGTACATAATTACTCCATGGAACTTGCAAATGGTAAAGATGAAAGCTAAATAGAACTTTTAAATATTTTCTTATGATGACTTATTCTGTTAACATGTGTATGTATCAAATGAGGTATACATGTTCAGAAATGTAAGACTTTTATCCTTATGAATTGCATTGAATTTTAAAGATCAATACATTGTCAAGTATTTGTACAGTGGTTACCTAAGAAATGTACTGTTCTGTGATTTTTGGGCCAAATTTACCACTGAATGATGGTTGCTTCCCCTTCCAAAATTTGGCTTTACATGTATTTTCAAAAAGAAAAATTGTTAAATACTCCCAATTTGAAACTCCCAAAGTTTCTGTTTTGAAGTGTTATTAATTTGCATATATTGCAATTTTCCTTGTAAATTGAAAGTAAAGATTGTTTGTATGCTTTATACAGTATTGCTCAAATTTTAATATAAAAAAGGGTAGGAGTGGCTCTTAGAATAGCGAAAAATCACTGGAGCACTGTAAGTATGGGTTATATATAATTGTTATTTTTTTCAGGGTTGTAGCAGTTGTATTCCAAGAAAAAATTAGTGTGTTTGACGCCTGCTCACTCAAACAAAAGTTCTGGATAATGAGTAAGTATTATTTAGCCGCGGAAACGACCAACAACACTTGTATATTTGGTTGGTAGGGGTGTGTTGGCCGCGGGAATCTACATTGAACAAATCCCGGACCCAAATTCAGGATATGGCCGGCACGAATCGGCAATTTTTCCAGGGGATTATTTACTGTGTCTCACTAGAATGAAATAAAACTAAACGATCGGCAATCATATTTTACCCTGTTAAGCTTTAATATCAATGATACAGCCGGGATTCCACTTGCCTCCATTTCGTCTCTTCCAATTCAAGCGCCATGTTGTAAGTGCACACTCATACGTCAGGTCAAACATGTTACACAGCGAGGTTGTTTCCATAACAAAGTCCATACATATGGATCGAGGTGTCACGTGTTTGACCTGACGCATGAGTGTAAACTTACAACATGGCGCTTGAATTCAAAGAGACGAAACGGAGGCAAGTGGAATCCCAGCCGTATCATTGATATTAAAGCTTAACAAGGTAAAGTATGATTGCCTATCATTTAGTTTTATTTTATTCGAGTGAGACACAGTCAATAATCCCCCACAAAATTTGCCGATTCGTGCTGGCCATATCCTGAATTGGGGTCCCAGATTTGTTCAATGTAGATTCCCGCGGCCAACACACTCCTACCAACCAAATATCCAAGTGTCGTTCAACTTGTTGGCTGTTTCCGCGGCTAGTATTATTTTGTCCAATCATGTGCCGCTCATGCTTCTCCTACCAAGCAATGGAGTAAATTTCCTTTGTCACTCTGTCCGTATGACATTATGTCATACTTCCAGTTGGCACTGAAGCCTATGATCCACCTAGTATCCAATTCTATCTGATTTAGATTTAATGAGGCTGTGTCTAGTTAGAAAATGATGAACTTCTACCCGAGGTATTTTGACTAAATTCGGATCATTTAATCGCAGTATTATAAAATTCATTTTATGGGAAAGAAAATAGAAGTTGACCGTTCAGTATTATGTAGGGGTCATCTCAAAGATAATGGCATCTTACAATGAGACCGTATGAGGTTTTACTGCAAAATAATAATTTTTCTCAAATTTTTCATATTTCTGCGCAAGAGATTTTAATTAAATTCATGTTTTGTTGTACTTCAAATATCATTTAAAGAAAATGGAATTGGAAGTTTTACGTCATCAAATTTTTCTAATTGTAGAAGGCCTCGTTAAATAAAAGTTGGTACAGCTTGAGCATATGTTTTCTAATATTCTAATGTTTTGACATTTGTGATATTATTCATTTGTCAAGGGCTTCTCATATTTTCCTTTATGGTAACAAGTAAAATTAATATTAATCAATTTTGAATGTCACAAAATGTAATAAAAAAGTGTGATTTTCTTGTTATGAGTAAAATGAAGAAAATGTCAATTTATCTCTTGATACTATCCTAGAGAATATAAATGAAAATTCATAAATTTTATTGAATTTGATAAGCTGCACAACAATCTTGTTTTGACTGTTTCAGATTGTTTCCCTAACACTGGACCAAATGTAAATCCTATTGCCCTTGGTACAAGATGGTTAGCTTATGCAGATAAAAGGGTAAGTATATATAAGATGTAAGGTACACTTACACTGGACCAACTGTTAATCCTTTTGCCCTTGGTACAAGGTGGTTAGCTTATGCAGATAAAAGGGTAAGTATATATAAGATGTAAGGTACACTTACACTGGACCAACTGTAAATCCTATTGCCCTTGGTACAAGGTGGTTAGCTTATGCAGATAAAAGGGTAAGTATATATAAGATGTTAGGTACACTAACACTGGACCAAATGTTAATCCTTTTGCCCTTGGTACAAGGTGGTTAGCTTATGTAGATAAAAGGGTAAGTATATATAAGATGTAAGGTACACTTACACTGGACCAACTGTAAATCCTATTGCCCTTGGTACAAGGTGGTTAGCTTATGCAGATAAAAGGGTAAGTATATATAAGATGTTAGGTACACTAACACTGGACCAAATGTTAATCCTTTTGCCCTTGGTACAAGGTGGTTAGCTTATGCAGATAAAAGGGTAAGTATGTGTATATATAAGATGTAAGGTACACTTACACTGGACCAATTGTTAATCCTATTGCCCTTGGTACAAGGTGGTTAGCTTATGTAGATAAAAGGGTAAGTATATATAAGATGTTAGGTACACTAACACTGGACCAAATGTAAATCCTATTGCTCTTGGTACAAGATGGTTAGCTTATGTAGATAAAAGGGTAAGTTTATATTACATGTACAGTACCTGTTTACCAAGTTGAAGTTTTAAAATATGTTCATGTATGTATGGTACTTGTACTTTCAGTTTGTTTACCATACCAAAATTTGAGAATATAAGTTTTGAGTGTACTTGAGTTTCAAGCTTTGATTTTATTAAATTTGTCACCAGATCTGCCTGAGTTTGAAGATTTCAGAGACTGAATATATTTTAGTGCAAAATTACATTCACTTAAGAATGAAGTAATTTCAAAGCTTTCAGGCAATATTTCAAGTACTTTACATATACATGTACACAGCCAATTGTGCCTCATATGAAATTCACATGAAATTTACATGAACTGTACCTAAAAGTTCACATGAAATTTATCTAAAACGAGTACGAACATGAAATTTACATGAAATGTTTTACATGAAAATCATGTGAAGTTTCCAACATGAAATTTATGTGAGTTCAATTTCGAATGATGGTCACAAAGAAAAATTCATGTGAAATTCATGTGAAGAAAATTTATGTGAAATTCATGTAAAATATTTTTCACATAAATCTTATGTGAGATTTATATGAATTTCATAATTATGATCTTTCATGACACTCATTTCATATGAATTTCATGTGAGGCACAATTGGCTGTGTAATTCATCATGAATTTGAAGCTTGATTTTGTTAACAAATACACTTGACATAGTAAAAATTATATACATTTACATGTACATGTATGTTTGTCATCACCATATCGTCCACATATCACTGCAGTGTAAGGTGATCCTTATAGAAATCTAACAATAGCTGATTTTTAGATTTGTTGAATCAGATGTTGAGAGTAGTGAAAAATCAACTTTTTTGCTTCTGATCAAATTCAATTTTGTACATCAGGAAAGGAATTAAAACTACTGTAAACCTGGTTATATTCACTGTGTCAAAATTTCACAATTATAATATCAAGATGTTAGGCTTTGGAGAAGTATTCATTATAGAAACATCTCTGCCTTAGTAAGAATGCAACAGCTGAGGGTTATTTTTGCGTGAGGGAGATTTTCTCAAACAACCTTGATTTGCGAACTTCACGAAAAATTTCCCCCTGCACAAACATGATAAATTTCCATGTTTACAGTATAACAAATAAAAAGTATGACATTTCGGTAGTAAGAATGTTTTTATTTTATAGTTAGTGCCGGTACACCAGTCATGTGGTGGAATGTCAGGTGATGGAGCACAGTCGTACGCCGCTACGGTTATAAGTGCTGCTAAGGTAGGGGCAGATAACTCTCATAGAACTCATCTTTCTCTTAGTTTATAGTGTAATTTTCCAATTGTACTGGTACATGTATCTGATGTTGAATAATTTGCGACATCATAAAATTTTATGGAAAGCTTTTCATAATTGACTTGATCTTTTATATATTATCCAATCAAAATGTCAGATTAAATGACCTTTGTATTATCTGCTAAAATCACTACAGTAACTCTATATTAAATCAACCCAATATTGAGTCTTTTTTCAGAATACAGAGTTATTTCCCATTTGAGTGGGTATCTGACCTGAAACTATTATGATGTCATAAAAGCGGTATGGCAAGGTCAGTTTTGTTTCTTCATTTGCCAGTGCTAAGGAAAGGTTTCCATATGCTTTGATGACAACACAATGAGTTAATGTTAGAAACCGCCCCAGAAGGAATGTAACTCTGGTTTTTGAAAATATTAAATATCAGGTTTAATGTGATATTTATAAGTTATGACATCATTTCTATTTTTAGGGGGCGTTTAAAGGGCTGTCAATGTTCGGAGAAGCCATGATGAGTAGTGTGACAGGGTGTAAACCTACAACATCTCAGAAAAAATCAGAGTCGCCTCCCTTAGATAACGGCCATAGACCCGGGATCGTGTCTATTATAGATATATTGAGCATCACGGCTGATCATGTATGTATGCTAGATTTGTTGACTTACATCATATAAAAAAAAGTTTTATTGCTGTTGTAAATGATTTTTTTTTTATTTGATTTATTTCAGGATTAAACCAAGTCACAGTGCAATATAAAAATATATGAAAGAAAGGAAGCAATGAGTATTAATTAAAATTTGATGATGACAATGGGAATTAAACACAAATAATATATATGAATATCACAGTTTAACACAGACAAGATATGTGAAGAAGCTCAATTGAAATATCACAGTGTAAGTAAATAATTTAGATAAAACTCAAGATAAGAAAAAATTTGATGAAAGCTGTTTTGGAGAATGATGATGAATTAAATATTGCACTATTTTCTTGATTTGTCCCAAGGATAACACATAAAGCTAACATGGCTTATTTCCAATGGGGTCCTGATCTGATGTTTCTGTGAATATAATTTTAAAAACCTGAGATCATTTTCATTGTATGTACTTGTGTACATGTGTATTGATATGTAGAGAATCTCAAATGACTCAAAATTGTATACTCATCAGTACATGTACATGTATTTATAGAAAAGACCATTTTCCGATCTGGTACATGTATGAGAGTTCAAAATGTCCGAGTCAACATCTTTTGGCGTTGTTTTTGTTTATGATGTCACTGTTAATGTACGCAATTTCGTCGTGACGTTACAATTCAAAATAGCTCAAAAAGTTCGTACTTCGGACATTTTATCAACCATTATAAATTTCGGTAAGTGAGTTCAGGCTTTCTACTGTTTCTACTTTTTCCTACTATTTCCTACTTTTCCTACTTTTTTATTTTGATCCTATTTTTTCCTACTTTTTCTTCAAAACCTCCTACTATTCCTACTTTTTCATCTCAGAAGTAAAAAATTACTTTCTTCACTTGTCATCGACATCTGATTCATAGTTTTAAAAAAATTTCGGGCTGGCTTCGCTCGCTCATTCTATATATTTTACTTGAATAATCAATCTGTCCTTATTTCTCTCTGTGATTTCATCAAAGATGAACATTACCAGTCTACAATCATTGCATACTGTGATATGTGTGTCATACTTACTGAAAATTGGCACTAAACAGTCAGGGGTCCAACTTAAAAAAGTTATAACTTGCCCAAGTAACTGGTTTTTAGTATTTATAACTTAAACAACTTAGAACAGCAAATTTTGAACCATAATATCTCCTCTGAGCATTTTTCTTATTAGCTGAGCATTTGTAACTTAATCATGTTAATAGATATTAAATTGGACAACCTCCTTGTATATCCCACTATCAAGCGCATGCTTTGTGGGTCTGGCGCAAAGCTCTCAAAATTAGGGTTCTATGGGGGATATTTATGTCATTAAATCCTATTTACCAGCAATAGACAAGCTAACTCCCAAGAAAATTAGGTAAAAAACATAGTAAAGACCTAGATGCATCTTCTGAATGTGAATATTAACAATAAATCACAATGCTTTGAATATTAAACATTTTTAAATCAAAAACACTGTTATAACTTGTTTAAGTTATTGGAGAAATTCTTAGGAAAATCTGCTCTTTTATTTGTAACTTATTCAAGTTATAAACTCATGAACATAACCTGTATAAGTTATTACTGATGCAAGTTAATTAACTTCAAGAAGTTATTACTCATATACATTGTAAGTTGGACCCCTGACTGCTAAAAGTGATGGAAAATTTCCTACTTTTCCTCTATTAATTCCTACTTTTTCCTATTTTTCTCCTACTTTTTTTCATTGACTAATCCTACTTTTTTCCTACTTTTTCATCAAGGTAGAGTAGAAAGCCTGAGAGTTTCATAAATTCCATACGAAAAAGAAACATTATTTCAGATTCTTGAGTTTGATACAATCTGTAATTCATCAAAATCATGTCAAAATGTTGACTTCATTTCATGTGAATGAGGTGCCATTATTGCTGTTTGTATCTCGATGCCATGATCAATTACGATCTTTTTTCTGCATTTACAATGCTCCAAAGTGTTATGTATATGTACTTGTGTTGTGCCGATTATCGCTGATTACGATAGTCGATTATGATTTTGATAATCGATTATAATCAGAAAATTTAAAACAGTATAAGAATGAAATATTTGCATCATTAAACCACAATTTTCACTGGTGTTAAACCGATGATAGTAACTTTAGTTACTATCATCCGAAAATGGCGGACACAAAAACAGGCAGAAACGATTTTTCCCTTTTATTTTACTTATTCTAGTGTATATTAACAATCTGAAGCGATGGAAATATACATATACAAAGTATTATTATAGGGGAACCTTTATAAATCTATTATCTTTCTATTTAGAGCAGAAAATAGGCAGCGAAATTTTCAGCCAAGACGATAGTAACGCAAAATCCTTATGATAGTAACTCAAAGCTCCCGAAATTCATGGGACGATAGTAACGCACCCTCAAAAATCCAGAAGGGGCATTTTAACCAGTACGTACTAAGAATTGGGCATGCAAGATGTTTTCTTTTTACGTAAATTCACTTTAATGACTGCCACAGATTATTCTGCAGTAGAAAACGACCTTTTAAAGTCACTAACCTTGATCCACCACTGGAATATTCACCATGTACACGTAGTCAATACTGCAAATGCAGATACATCTTTATTTATCCAAGGTTGCTCAAAGTTGTTTACAGTAAAAAACGCCTCATATGGTCACCATTTGGATTCATATGAAGCATGCATACTCAGATGAATTTCAAGCATTGAATTACTTCAGTTTACATAATACCTGCGCTCCTTGACCATGTAAAACTACACAAATAAATTTATGATGAATAATCCCGCAAAACGAACTTTTCTTTCATACGGAAATTTACGTGGTTTTATATTTGTTAGGTTTTAAACGGACAATCAGTGTCTTACGTTTCCGGAAGAAGACATAGTTGATACATGTATATTGATAAATTTGTTATTTCTTTTTTATGCACTATGTAATAAGCGCTGTTTAAAGCCATTCATTTTAGAAGTTAGGAAAATATCAGATTAAAAAAAACTGTTCTTTGTAAACAAGGATTTGTTTCAACTTCACACACCCAACTGTGGCCGGCAAAATAGACAATCAGATCTATGACGGAGCTGAGGCCACAGACTGAAAGAAGTATAGAAATAGTATTTATACACCGAAACTCAGTTACGGAGTGAACCCTTTATAACTCCACTCCAAAAAAGACCTGAAATAAATATGGTTCTTTCATTTTTTTGAAAAATGATAGTCAAGATTCATTTTTTAAAATTACCGACTTTACTACATTTACAAGTATCTTTTGAGACATATTAGATACATGTAGTTTTATTTTTTCTTTTTCATTTACAGTAAGCTGACAGATGAGAGAGAGAGAGAGAGAGAGAGAGAGAGAGAGAGAGAGAGAATTAATTTTCCCTTTTGGTTAGCACTGAAACGTTTGTTCTTTTAAAGACATGGTACATGTATATTTGTAGCTATCTAAGAAGAGTACATTTTTTTTTTACAAAGGGATTAAAATTATGTAGATTTTTTGTGTGTGTGTAATGTTTGTTGGAAAAAAATCATTTATTACATTCCCTAGATACTAGTAAGCAAAATACAATCCTGAATTCGCCGATATACGCAAGTAAATCATCTCCTACAAGGACTGAAATAAGATTAACTTGAAAATTTTCGGTTCGCCGCGCTACCAGTTTTACATGTAAATTTTCAAAAAATGACAGGAAATTTAACACAATTTTGAATTTTAAAATTTTGAGCCTTCAATTTCCCTTTAAAAAGTCTGGATCCGCCTATGTATGATTATACTCAATACCTGTATAGGAGTGATAAATAGAAAACATGTATTATTGAAACTTCACACCCCCCCCTCTTAAACACGCACATTTTTCTCTTTTTGGTCTAATTGCGGCCTATGAAATGGTGATGTCCGTCTATCTGTCTGTGCCAACAATTTTGTTCAACCGTTGCGTTTGATATTGATCTTGAAAATATCATTTTATATACATGTAGTTCTATTGTACAAATTATACGTGGAATTTCATATTTTAACATTGAATCGAGATAGGAAAGGAGTTTTTTTTTTATTGCAGGTATTGACCTTGGCCTAGACTGGCTTCGAGCCTGGTGATGTTATAAACAGCTGTTTTCGATGCAATAAAATACTTTAAAGTCGTAGAACGTTTTAAAAATGTAATGTTCAAACATGCATGTTTATTTCACAGTAGAATTTTGGTGGAGCCGAATTTTTTTAGAAGTCATCAAAATCGTTGATTACTCCAATTCAATAGATTCAACTCGAATTTTAAACTTAATCTTATTAATATGTACTAGTATATCATGAAGTCAGAATAAGAGGAGCTAGGAGGGCATGAAAAATTCTAGCCATCATCTAAATCTCTGCAGTCACGCGTTACTTTTAAATAAAATTCTACTAAATTTACAAATTTCTCATGAATAAATTATTTTGTCTACTGCCGTTATCTGTTTAAAAACCCTCAAAATGATCAGTTATTATCTATATGTGCTCTTCTCTTACACAATGCATCACTGTAGCATTTGCGACGTATATGGCGGGAAGAATAAACATCAGTTTTGCTGCATGACGTCAACAAATCTCGTAACGTCGTAACATACATGAATTCAATTTTAACAACTTCTTTGTTGAAAGGCGATGTTCGAAAAGTATGTAAAATTGTATAATTCATACATAACTGAAACTTCAAGGCCTTAATAACGACATAATAGATTAGAATTTTAAGATGAAGTGTTTAGCGATTTACATGTAGATGCTATGTAGCTAAATTCAGGCTTTTAAACCAAATAAATCAATTAATTCTATCACAAAAGGCGATTTTCAACATTGCTGCTCATCGAGTTACTATCATTTTATTTTCCAGTTACTATCATCATGTGTCGTCAGGCATTTTTGCGTTACTATCATCATCGATGATTTTTTAAACTGGCATTTTCTTGAATATAACGTTGAAACAATAAAATCTAATGGTATAATTGGAATTTTATATCAATTCTCTTCAAAATTGGCCGCTTCAACTTTTTGTTATACATCGCATAAAAGACAATATTTGGAAAAAATTGGTTCTGCCTATTTTTGCGTCCGCCATCTTGGGATGATAGTAACTAAAGTTACTATCATCGGTTTAACACCAGTGAATTTTGCTAGAGAAACAGTTCCTACCTTGTGCTAATAGATGAAATCAAGTGATATATCTTTGACTTTAGTCAGTATGCATCCTCGTATGAAACATTTTGCCGAGTTACCATAAAATTTGCTGTCAATAAGAAGTAAGTTATGGACAAATCATGAAATATTTTACAGTTTTGCAGTGTATTATATAAATCCGATTATAATTGATAATCAATTAATTTTGAATACTCTGTCTGATTCCCAACATTAACATGTATTTAGAGAACAAGTGTCTTGATATGTGTTTTGTTACGGGTATGCAACACACAGCAAGTGCATTTATCGTACATGTAATGCACATTAATGTGATAAATGCACTTGCTGTGTGTTGCATACCCGTAACAAAACACGAATTATGACATTTATTCTATATTTATGCACCACAGTTGTCTGTTTCATTCTTGTTTTCTGAAATCGTGTTTTTCTAGGTAATAAGGTGACATTAAAGGGTACAGTTTGCAGGTTGGAACAGCCGTTGCGGCATGTTTCTTTAAATATTATGTATTGTGATGTCACGAGCATTTCATATGAAATACAAGCACGTTCTATTTAATAGTTTGATCTCAGGTATTACATTGGATGTGCATACATGTATATACATGCCTTGTGTCTCAGAAATCATGGTGTTACGTATATATGGGATGTTATATGTTGATAGATATGATTTATGACTTTACCTTTAATGTATTTTTCATATTTTCAGTTCAGTGTCAGTGAGGATAATGAAGGTGATGGCCTGATGGCACATTTCCATGCCCATGCTAACGAGCCCGTGGCTCACATGACCTTCGACTCCTCCGGCACATTACTGTTGACGTCATGTAAACTAGGTCATAACTTCCATGTATTCCGTATCATGTCACATCCATGTGGATCATCGTTAGGGGCAGTACATCATCTCTACACGCTACATAGAGGGGAAACTACCGCAAAGGTAAGATTGAAATACAGAATTCTTCAATATCTGTGTCAGCAACGGGTGTCTTGCCCAGATAGCTTAGTTGGTAAGAGTGTCTGCCAAGATAGCAGAAGGTCTGAGGTTTGATTCCTGGTCCGCTCACATCTTTTCCTCTTTTTGTTCCAAATTTGCACCCAACTAAATGACTCGCGGTTGTATGGAGTCTCGTGTGAGGTTTCCAGGGCGTGGAAGCCTGAAAAGTTCGCTGGAGAGGAGCGTGATAGTAACGTGTATTGTGCCCAGATAGCTCAGTTGGTAAGAGCGTCTGCCCGAGAAGTCTCAGGTTCAATTTCCCGTCCGGTCACATCTTTACCTCTCCTGTTACACATCTAGGAAGATGAAGAATCAGGCCAAATTTGAATTTCTTAAACTTATGTGTAAAAAATTGATAAATACTTCCAGAGCCTTGAGGCTGAAAAGACTGATGCTTATACCAGAATTCTGAAGTGTAAGAGGATATTGGATGGATAATTACGTGTAAACTCCTTAGCAACACTCATGACACTAGTATTAGGCAAAATTTGAAGTTTTTAAAAGATATTTATGAAAATGGATAAATTTTTCCAGAGCCTTGAGGCTTATAATCAAGGCTCATAATATGCATAAAGCCAGTGCTTATTCCTGGCAAAAAGAGGAAACACTTGCTGGATAGGATGTTGAATAAGATGTTGAGAGCAGTGAAAAAATCAACTCACAATAATCACATGATAATTTTGCTTCTAATCAAATTCAATTTTGTACAGCAGGAAAGGAATTAAAAGTATTGTAAACCTGGTTATATTCACTGGTGGAAAATTCACGATTATAACATAAAGACGGCACACTTTGGAGAAATATTTGTTATATAAACTGCTTTGTGGCAAATAAACTCAGACTTCAAAGTTTTATCAGCTTGCTCGACTTGAGTTAATCATGTTAATTGGGGTACCATGTCTTACTCAATGAACAAAGACATGGCCAGGGATTGAATTTACAATCTTTTGATTACAAGTCAAGAATTCTACCTCTGAGCTATGAACCTCCTAAATATTTTCTTATTGGCCTTTTTACAATTATCTTTTACAGCAAACTTATAGTTTGATGAGTTTCCTTTTATTAGCTGGATTGCAAAGCAATTCCAGCCTATAGATTGACGATGTCCGTCCGTCCATCTGTCCGTCCGTCTGCCGTCAACATTTTGGTTAAAGTTTCTGGTTGAGGCAAAATCTAAGGAACTATATGCAGTAGAAACTTTATATTATACAAGAAGCTTGCCCATGACAAGACCTTTCAATTTATTCTGTAACATTTGACCTAGTGACCTTGACCTTGGTCTTTGACCTAGTTAAAGATTTTGGTTAAAGTTTCTGGTTTAAGCAAAATCTATGGAACTGTATGCAGTAGAAACTTTATTTTATACATGTAGGTTGCCTCTGACAAAACCTTTCAATTTATGTCGTATTATTTGACCTATTGACCTTGACCCAGTTAGTGACAAAAACTTACTTTGCAATCAGGCTATACTGTCTTTAGCGGTGTTTTATCAAAGATGCATTGATCCAAAGTGTTTTTGCATCAAACGTGATTGCTTTATTCATGTTATTTTATAAAAAAAAAATCTAAATTTATTTCTTTTACAATTTATAAGCTTTGTGCACTTTCTCTTCTCTACAACATAAGCTGTCCTTCATTGTAGGTGATAGATATGTGTTTTAGTCATGACAGTAGATGGGTTACAGTGAGCACACACCGTGGTACAACTCATGTTTTCCCTGTTACGCCATATGGAGGTAAGCAAGTATCAAATCAATAGTATGTGTGGATAAAGTTCGAAAGTATATTCGGCAGATTAATTAGTAGGTAATACATTATCTCATTTCACCCTTTTTCTTCTACATGTATTTCTTTCTTACCTTACATCATCACACTTTTTGATTATGTAAGGACCCCATTGGAAATAAGCCTTAGGGCTTTAATGGGCTATCCTAGTAATTACAATTTTACATATGAAAGTGCTTTTAGACTGTGATATTCATAATTTGAAATGATATATGTGTTGTTAACTATGACATTGTTTTACTGAATAAATACTTACTTACTTACATGTACATCAATGCAAATCAAATTGCCAAATTAGAAAAACATGTTGAACATTGTTTTATAGCTCACTTCGACAGACCTGCCTACTTTTATGATTTTGTCGTAATTTTTACGATTTTCAACCTTTAATTACGCCCTACCCTTTTGCTATTCCATTTTAAGCATAAAGGGTACTTTTGAGAAAATTGACGTTTTCGATTTTTGAGAACTTGTTTGTACAAATTTATTATCCAAATTCCATATCATACAGGCAAGCGCATAAATTCTTAAAATTTGAAACATTGTAGAAGCGGGCAAAAGACGATGTTTAAGATTGCGTGAATTTTTGTGTCGCCTGCGAAGCACAGCGACACTTAGGGATCACTTTGTCCGTTGTCCGTCTGTCCGTCCTTCCGTCCGTCTGTCTGTCTGTCTGTCACACCTGGGTGTCACACCCCATAACTTTTGATTGATCAGTGATAGGGCTTTGATATTTCACATGTGTATTCCTTGTGACAAGACCTTTCTACACATACCATAATTTTTGACCTCGTGACCTTGACCTAGATATTTGACCTACTTTTCAAAAAATCTAAGATTGGCTATATTTTTTGACTGTTAAGTGATAGGGCTTTGATATTTCACATGTGTACTCCTTGTGACAAGACCTTTCTACACATACCATAATTTTTGACCTCGTGACCTTGACCTAGATATTTAACCTACTTTTCAAAAATTCTAAGATTGGCTATATCTTTTGACTTGTAAGTGATAGGGCTTTGATATTTCACATGTGTATTCCTTGTGACAAGACCTTTCTACACATACCATAATTTTTGACCTCGTGACCTTGACCTAGATATTTGACCTACTTTTCAAAAATTCTAAGATTGGCTATATTTTTTGATTGGTAAGTGATAGGGCTTTGATATTTCACATGTGTACTCCTTGTGACAAGACCTTTCTACACATACCATAATTTTTGACCTCATGACCTTGACCTAGATATTTGACCTACTTTTCAAAAAATCTAAGATTGGCTGTATCTTTTGACTGGTAAGTGATAGAGCTTTGATATTTCCCATGTGTATTCCTTGTGACAAGACCTTTCTACACATACCATAATTTTTGACCTCGTGACCTTGACCTAGATATTTGACCTACTTTAAAAATTATCACTTCTCTACACATACCATAATTGCTGACCTCGTGACCTTGACCTAGATATTTGACCTACTTCTAAAAAAATCTTAGATTGGCCATATCTATATTTCACATGCATTTTCCTTGTGACAAGACCTTTCTACACATACCATTATTTTGGTCTCGTGACCTTGACCTAGATATTTGACCTACTTTTCACAAAATCTAAGATTAGCTATATCTTTCGATTGGTAAGTGATAGGGCTTTGATATTTCACATTTGTATTCCTTTTGAAAAGACCTTTCTAAACATTCCATAATGTTGACCCCATGACCTTGCTCTTGATATTTGACCTACTTTCAATAAAAAAAATCAGCTTCGCAGGCGACACAAGCATTCCTTGGATTGCTATTTTATTTGAATTACGCTTAAGTCCCCAAATTTACACTTCTATGAGCAAAATATTACGCTTATAATAAAAAACAGGTAGGCAGGTCTACTTCGAGGAAGTTTCGTGAGCTTATGCTATACCCCCTCATGGCCATGGATCCGTTCCACATTTTCTAGCGTTTTTCATTGAAGAGCGTACATTATAGTTTAGTCAATTCTTTTGTAATGTAATAGAGAATAGGATGTCAAAAATTTCCAATGTAGAAATTTACAACGATATTTTGTCCAGGTTTTGTCATTCCAAAAAAATTGGTTGTTTTAATATTGTAATGTAAGTCTGATTTATATTACACTATAGTACAGCAGCCATTTTCACAACAATACTTACGATAAAATTGCGATTTTGTCGTAACTTTCAATTCATCATATCTTAGTCAAATAAATCACAATATTCAAAAGTTTTGATTTTCTTTCTCTAACTACTGAAATATCCAAAATGTGGCATAAGATTCAAATATTGAATATGGATATTTAGAAAAGATATTTATTTGAAAGTTACGACAAATTCTCAAATTTATCGTAAGTATTTTTGTGAAAATGGCTGCAGATTTCATGTATATGTAGTATTGTTTACTATTCCAGGTCAGGTCAGTACCAGAACACACTGTAGCAGTAGAATCGTTAACCGTGCCAGCAGATTTCATAAAAGTGCCGGGCTAGATGACATGGATCACCTAGGTAGTGGTAGACATAGCCCTGTGTTGTCTGGGAGCCCGGGCTCAACATCTGGAGGTATAGGAATGAAATATAGATTGCTTAAATTCTCTCTGTGCATGGTAGTAAAAGCAATCTTGTGAGACCATGTGTTAGACCAAATACATGTACATGATTGTAATTAATAAACTTCTCCAAAAATGTAAGAAAAGCTCTATCAATCTTGAATTTTCTACATATAGACCATGGGCCAGTGGGGTAAACCCTCCCCCCCATGTGGGAATTTTCGAGACATATATCATCTGAAAGCTTGATCAGAGCTCTATCAGATTCTGCTTGTTGGACAATTTAAAAGTGATTTAAAACAGGTGTTTTTGGGCAAAAACCTGTTTTTTCATGCAAAAATCACATAAAACAGGAAAAATCAAATAGATTTCAAACAAATGGTAATTCAAAAAATAAAAACATTGGAATGTATAGTGTTTTGTATGCTCTTTCAAATGATATAAGTTTGCAGTTCCAAATTTTACTTTTTATGTCACATTTTGGGTAAAAAAGTTATTTTTTTGCTATTTTGGGGGATTTTTTTCAAGAAAGATAATTTTTATCTGTCGCACAATTTCACATTATGGCCTAAAATCATGTTCTTGGCATTTCAAAAATAATTCCACATTCTCCTCTTTCAAATGACATATATCTTGTATCTTTATTTTATTCACAAGCCTCCAAATTGTTGTTTTAAGACAAAAAAGTGTGTTTTCAGTTAAAATTCAATGATTTTTGTATATAATTTATAAAAATCTTATTCCTCATAAAATTAATAATTAAAATCTTTATTCTAGTGTAACTTTGTTTGCTCTTTCGGGTAAGACCTGCTTTATATTCATTGTTTTCATTATTTGGTCGTTTTGGGGTAAAACACATATTTTTCATGCAAAATTCTCTTATTTCTGGAGGAAATTTATTAAATCTGAAATGTACCATGAATTGATGGCTGATTTGCATTTTCAAATGTAAGTTCTCAGATTCGCTCATGAATAACATGTTTGAAGTTGATTGAGTCTATTTTCTTCATGATTTTGGGGTGAAATTCCTATTTTTCGTTAAAAATAACAGATTTCTGGTAAAAATAATTATCAATTTTTAATACTAGCTATAATTACACATTGAAAACTATTTTCACACGTGACGTCAATTATCTTGTCAAATTACAGTAATACTGGGTGTTATACTTCATTATGTCCGTGATTTTTATAGGAAAACAGGATTTTCTGTGTAAAAAGTACATATTTTGAGAAAATCATAATAATTTCATTTCCTCCTTTCTGTCTGATGACTCATACAACTGAAAGGATATAACTATTCTGGGAAATGAAAAGAAATGTTGATTGATCTTTTAAATTAATTTCTACAACTTTTTTTGTGCAAATATCCTTATTTTAGTAGAAAATAACTGATTTCTGTGGATAAGTTTTAATTGTCTTTCCTCTGTTACATGAAAATACGACAACTGTATTTTAACGTAATTATACTCCACTAATAAAGTGAAATGATCCAAAAGAGAAATCAATTTATATTATCGGTATTTGACACAAAAGATCTTATTTCTTTAAAAAATCACTTATTTCTGGAAAAATGATTATTATGAAATGCTACATCATGTAGGAAATGGCATATATTTGAAGGCAGAGACATACATTTTAAGTTCCATGGATTTTTTTTTGTTATAAATCATCTTTCAGATCATTATTTTCCTCATTTGTTATGTATAATTGCATATAACTCTTTATGAAAAGAATTGTGTCATTGAATTTTGGTGAGAGAGTGATGTTTTGAGTTAAAGAACATATTTAAAAGTTTTTAAAAGTATTTAGTGAAATTGTTGCCTTAGATATGTACATTCTACCTCTACTTTGTCATAACCAACAATAATTTGTAAAGAAATCAAACATGTACTTCTATTCTATGACAATTAATGGAGTATATTCTTTGAATCAAATGACTGAATTAATTTGAAATGAACTATTTTCAACAATTTCTCATATGTTTTTTTTATGAAGAACATATACATGTTATTGATAGGTAAAGATGAAAGTGAAGAAGGAAATGGTTTATGATATCAAAGAATATCTTTTTGGATTCTATTTCGATTACTTCATTTTTTATTTTCATTCATTCATTCATTCATTCATTCAAAAAGGGAAAATTATTCGTCCAAAATAAAACCAACTTAGCAATGATGCAAAGGATCATATATCATTGATGAAAATTTAGTCTAGATTTCATGAACAGCTTGCTTTCTATTGTTCACAAATGAAGTTGCAAAATGAACTTGATTATTACAAATAATTAATGACATATTGGATATAAGAATAATACTAGCAACTGAAGGACAAAGATTCAAAACAAATATCTTTTTTTTTCAAATTTTGATATGAAGCATAATTTCATACCTAAATAATCATTACAATTAACAGTGATAAAAAGAATATCAATTCTAATTATAATATAATATCACAAAGAAAGGAATGCATAATGTATGAAGAAAAATGATGATTTGAAAGATGATGATAAATAACTTTATAGTTTTACGTGATATTTTTTTAAATGAAAAAAAAATTAACCCTAAAATTCATATAAATTGTGAAAGAGTACTTAAAAGTGATGACTTTTGAGAGAAGAAACAATTAGACAACCAAAAACATGTATGAATTTTAGAGATTATCATGATGATGGTGCATTTATGAAAATAGACATAGTCCAGCAATTCATGATTTTTAAACAAAAATAGTCTTATTTTCAAAATTATGAAAAATGTCAATTGATTTCTAATCAAGACCATCTAAGATGAACAATCCTTGAAAACTAATCTCCCTTGTTTCAATTCAACATATGATAGAAGTTCTGAAAATTATCAACAGAGTGACTTTTGTACATAGATAAGGATTTTTCCCAAAATAAAAACAAAATTGAATTTCATAGATAAAATGACATGGCAATTCATTCATCATATGAAATTGCATCTCATGAAAGTTATAGTACGTTGATCAGGGAAGATAATAGAAATTATTATGTTATTCTCTAAATAAATACTTTTTTCACAAAAAAATAAATAATCGGAGATTTTTTTGAAAAACAAAAACATTAACCTTGAATCAAACATTTGAAGGGTAGGTGATAGGGTTTTCATGTTTCACATGTGTAATCATTGTGGCATGACCTACCTATTGGTACAAAATAAATAATGACCTTTTGACCTTGACTTTGAAGTATAGTCTATATTAAAACTGCTTTACTGACAAAGATGTCGACGGGGGCATTGGTGTTTCACAAACACAAAAGGTTTTTATTTTGCAAAAAAAAAACCCTTGGACATTTAATAAATTTTTAAATTAAATTACGTTCATTTGGTAAGGTTATTGTTTGCCCATGTGAGAATGCTATCAGATAATATAATGGACTTATAAGTTTTTGCCAAACATTTGTTGTTTTTCATTGGAAAATGGACAATTTGTGCCAAAATAGTGAAGAAAGAAAACTGTTTTCACTTAAAACATATTCTGCTTGAGCAAATCTGAAAAACTGACGTTGAAAATACATACCACTTACAATTTCAAGGAATGCATCAGATTCAATAAATAATCTTCAGAAATTAGCACTTTTTGCATAAAAAAATGCATTTCCCCCCCCCCCCAAAAAAAATAAAATTTAAGGACAAATTATGTACAGAACAATTATAATGTAAAGAACAGCATAAAGAAGTAACACCAGAAAATAACTTAAAATAATTGACTTCATTTGGGATAAAAATTTGAATTAAATAATAAGCCAATTTTGATAACCCCCCCCCCTCAATTTTCTGCCTAAAAACGGAAATTTCGATATTTTGCAAGAAAAAAAAAGCAATAAAAAAGGAGACTTAAAAAGTTTGAAAATATTTTTCTATTATGAAAAAAACAATCATAAACAATATTTTCAAGTTCGAGGCATAAAGGGTTATTCTTTTCCAAATTTTTGCGAAATTTTGCAAAAAAACACACTTTTTACCCCAAAAAAGTAGAATTTGGAACATAAAACTTATATAAACTGAAAGAGCATTAAAAATTCGGTATATTCATGCCCTTGAATTTTTCAAATAACAATATGTATAAATATTAATAACTTTTTCCTATTTTCAACGTTTTTTGCTTGAAAAAATAGGTTTTTTCCCAAAAAATCATGTTTTAAATCATTTTAAACTTGTCCAACAAGCGGAATCTGAAAGAGCTTGATCCAAGCTTTCAGACGATATATGTCTTGAAAATTCCCACATGGGGGGGAGGGGGGGTCTATGGTGGCCCAAGGTCTAATACATGTATTTGTTAGATCTTGTAAAAGTCTCTCTTCAAATATGGTTCAATCTGCAATTTTCTGGGTTGAGACTTGTGTTTTTTTGTTGAACTCTGTATCATACAGGCAAAATAATAAAAAAAAGTTTTCATATTCCTGATTGTTTAGCAGTAACATCTGATGGATAAATTTTTATTAGTGTAACATACATGTATTATAAATAGAATGAAGAATGTATTGAATCTTTACTGCAAAACTTTAAAGGACAAGGGACACTTGTCATTATAGTTTGGCCCACTCATTTTATAAAAATTCAAGCTCTCTAAAAAGTATTGATAGAAATAAATTTAAATCAATTAAGGTTTGTATTTTTAATATCTGGAGTAATTTTTGCAAGAAAAATCATATCAGCCTATATATACAGTAATGAAGTTGCTTAATTTCTCGAAAATTCAGCTTTTTTCACCATTTTCATGTGTTCATCTTCTTTTTTTGATATGAGCACACGCTGGCCTATCATTCATATTTTGATATGGTGTTTGTGACCCATTTACGAGTTGATGTGCAAATTTTCTCAGATAGGCCCTGCTGTGCTCACTTGTTATAACGAAAAACGTAACGTTTCCTCTAGCAATTATGACGTTTTTTTTTCGCGGGATCGGGATTTTCACATTGACGTTTTGGAGTAATTTACGTCAGTATCACCTGTGACAATATTATTTTCGCGCAAAATTAGCCAAGATTGCTTTGCAAACTATATACTTATTGAGAAAAAAAGATCATGTGTATAGGAATATATAATAAATATCAAATCAAAATTTTTGTTTTATAAAAGTTCATTTTATTTCATTTGAAAAAAATATAACTTTATATTTTTAAGTTTTATAAACTTATAAAATTATCTAGTATTAAAAGTACAAATTTAATCATGAATTCTTGAAAATAACAATAAAATCAGCACAAGGGCATCAACTCTTACAATTTTCGAAAACATAAAAAAAAACTAAATTACGAGACCCTCGTATAGAAACTTCCAACTTGCTACAAAGTACATATATCCAGGGGGGATATTTTAATATACGTCTCTGATATAACATATGAGCAGATCTAGTCAGGTTTTATAGGTTGTAACCCCCCCCCCCCCTTTTTAGCTCACCTCGACGAAGTTGAGTGAGCTTATGCTATAACCCCACGCGTCCGCGTCCGCATCCGCGTCCGCGTCCGGTTAAGAAGTTTGGGGTAGCTCAGTATCTGACAAAGTACTTATGCTACAGTAACCAAACTTGCACAAGTGATTCATCTTTGGATGCTGAGGTGAACCCATGCATCAGATGCAGCATCTGACCTACATTTTCCGCTTGAGTGACTTGGTTAAGAAGTTTGGGGTAGCTCAGTATCTGACAAAGTACTGATGCTACAGTAACCAAACTTGCACAAGTGATTCATCTTTGGATGCTGAGGTGAACTCATGCATCGTATGCAGCATCTGACCTACATTTTCCGCTTGAGTGACTTGGTTAAGAAGTTTGGGGTAGCTCAGTATCTGACAAAGTACTGATGCTACAGTAACCAAACTTGCCCAAGTGATTCATCTTTGGATGCTGAGGTGAACCCATGCATCGGATGCTGCATCTGACCTACATTTTCCGCTTGAGTGACTTGGTTAAGAAGTTTGGGGTAGCTCAGTATCTGACAAAGTACTGATGCTACAGTAACCAAACTTGCACAAGTGATTCATCTTTGGATGCTGAGGTGAACCCATGCATCGGATGCAGCATCTGACCTACATTTTCCGCTTGAGTGACTTGGTTAAGAAGTTTGGGGTAGCTCAGTATCTGACCAAGTAGTAATGCTACAGTAAACAAACTTGCACAAGTGATTCATCTTTGGATGCCGAGATGGATCCATGCATCGAATGCAGCATCTGACCTACTTTTTCCACTTGAGTGATTTTGCTTTTAAAAGCCATTATTGAGCAAAGTATAAGTGCTACATGTACCAAACTTGCATATTGGATGTATCTTTGATCAAACTTTCATAAAATGACCTTGACCTACTTTTTCCGCTTGAGTGATTTTGCCTTTAAAAGCCATTATTGAGCAAAGTATAAGTGCTACATGTACCAAACTTGCTTATTGGATGTATCATTGATCAAACTTTCATGTAATGACCTTGACCTACTTTTTCCACTTGAGTGATTTTGCCTTTAAAAGCCAATATTGAGCAATGTATAAGTGCTACATGTACCGAACTTGCATATATGATTTATTTTTTATCAAACTTTCATAAAATGGCCTTGACCTACTTTTTCTGCTTGAGTGATTTTGCCTTTAAAAGCCAATATTGAGCAAAGTATAAGTGCTACATGTACCAAACTTGCATATTGGATGTATCTTTGATCATTCTTTCATAAAATGACCTTGACCTACTTTTTCCGCTTGAGTAATTTTGCCTTTAAAAGCCAATATTGAGCAAAGTACAAGTTCTTCATGTACCAAACTTGCATATTGGATGTATCTTTGATCAAACTTTCATATAATGAAATTGACCTACTTTTTCCACTTGAATGATTTTGCCTTTAAAAGCCAATATTCATGTATTTAGAAATATGTTTGAATTGAATTTTGCTGCCACGAGGTGAGCTTCGTAATCTGTGATTACCCTATGTTTGTATGATAGGCCAGAGTCAATCAGTTCTTACGGAAACTGTAACTGTGTAAGAAGTTTCTGTTCTAGGTAGTGAAAACTGATGGCAGTATGATATATTAAAAAAAAATTGCTGTTATTTTACAAACGCTATTTCCAATAAAATTCATCATTTATTCCAAAATTTTCCCGAATAGATTCAGAATCATACATTCCCAAAGTTTCCACGATCAAAGGAATAAAGGACAAAACTTATTATCACTATCATAATTATTTTTATGTTTAATTGACAATTTGGTAGATCTCATCAATCTTATTGAATTTACACTGACAAATTGTATATTTTTATTTCTTTCATTTTTTTTTTTGGCTCGCATCGTCGGTAATAATAATATACATAGATGTAAATTTCAAAAATGAAATAAAATTAAAAAAAATATCACAATTTCGTATATGAATTGTAATTCTAACAATAAACATCTCTTCGCCTTCTCGATAAATCATGTCTTCAATAACCCCCCCCCCTTATCTCCACATAAAAACCCAATAATCTGTCTATTGCAAGAGGTCCATGATGTCGGTTTGCATATAGAATATCGATTGTAAATTTATACGACGCATAAAGATGTTTTAACAAACATTAAAGATACAGTGTCCCTGAAAATAAATTTTATTGAAAACGCTAAATTTATTCCGATTTGTCTAGATTGAAGATAAAAAGGAGTCATAAAAAGTGCTATTTGAAAATATGCAGTAGCTACCATAATATTGTCGAATTTACATATACCTCGATTGTAAAAACGCAATACATTGTAGGTGGCGCTAGTGGAATGAATTAGAGCTGCGCTTCCCAAATTAAAAATGACGGCTACAATTACGAATGTAAGCGTTAGATTAGCCTGAAAATTTGAATTTTTGTTAATGAGAATGTAAACTTTCATATCAAAAGAAAGAATTTTCATTATAGAGTTTTGTAAAATTAATTAATTTTCAGGGACACCGTACCTTTAAGCATTTGTTTCAGACATTGGTTACACTACATAGTATCCGCAGTGTCGCATTTGGAATTTGGCTTGGGATGATTTTTTAAATAGGGGACAGATGGGGTCCAGCTTCATTATGTGAGCTTTATAATTGAAATAACTATGATTTTTGATATTTGGAAGAAATAATTAGCTTGTTGTCTTGAGAAAAGCCCATTATTTCCATTTTATACCTCATATGTATAGTATGACCGGATGTGAAAGTAAGAGGTCATGTGACTAGCCATGGGCAAAGATATGAGTGCTGTATTTCAGGTAAGAAAACTTTGACGTCATATTTCTCAAATTGCATCAGGTGAAAATTCAGATAAATTGCACATATTGTAGAATAAGAAATACACAACAAATAGACATACAGTTTATTTACTAGAAAATCATTTGAGAAGGATGTCAAATTTGAGTCACTTTGATGGGTCATGCCCCATTTCCATGTCATCTTCTAATGTACTGCTATAACTTTGAGCAGCATGTCTGACTGACATGATTTGTTCAGATGAAATCAAGAATTATAGAAGTAATCAGCAATAAGAGTACTTTTTATTGATATGTAGCTTTATATTGTATGAACAATATAAAATTATTAATATAACGTCAACTATTGCATGCCTTTCATTCAAAACGCTCAATTTTCAATGGCCAATACTGTGTAGTGCAACCATTGTATGGATAAGCGGATCTAGAAACTTTTTTTTCATCCAGGAAAGAGGAGGGGGGTTCTAACCTGTCGGATGGAGAGGCTTAAGTCTATAGTTTGGAAAAAAATACTATAAAACGGTGAAAATCAGCATGTTGTGGCAAATTAAGGTGGCGGGGGGGGGGGGTCTCAGTTTAGCTCTTAGAATAGTATTCGTTTTTAGAGTCATTGAATCAATCGCACAATCGCAGACCTTGTCCCTTGTCATTGAATACATAAAAGTCGAGGATAAGGGGGGCCAAGTGCGCTCCCTTGTACCCTCTTCTGTACTCCTTTTTACTGTGTTTCCCTTAAGGGTAAACGGAATCAGTTTTAAGAAGGTACGGTACTCAAAAATACACATGATAAACTCATTTGAGCCAGTACGAGGGCTGATTGATATGTTGTGAGCCTCGTATGGCAGAATTTGAATCTTTTGCCAGCGGTGTTTAAGGGCCTCAATATCACTTAATAAGAACTCATTTTCTTGGCTGGTCAGAAAACCATTCACTGCATATGACTGAGTATGACGTCATCATCGGACTGAAAGTTGGAGCCAGAAATAGCTGCTTTCAGTTTTGGGAATAGATGAAAGTCTGATGGAGCAAGATCAGGTGAATAAGGCGGATGCTCAATCAAATTAAAGCCACAGTCATTCATGGCAGTGACAGACTTGTGATCAGGAGCATTGTCCTGATGGAACAACACACCTTGAACTAGTGAGATTTCCACGGCACTAGTAAGTGTAACGTGTCAGTAGTGAAGCATAGTATGTACCATTCATTGTTTGTCCTTTTTGGAGATAATCTATCAGCAGAACACCTTCTGCATTCCAGAAAACCGAGACTCACAACATATCAATCAGTCATCGTGTATTTGTGTTTTTCAAATGACAATCACTTTCTAAAGTGAAAAAGAACTACATATGAATTGGTATTGTTTAATAATAAGCCTTAGTAGCCTATATCTTGGTAAATTTTTACGCAGATATTTGTAACTGGTACGAATATTTATAGGATATAATTTGACCTTTGTTTATCAAATGATATTCTTTTCCATTCATGATCAGAAACAAGATCCTATCACAGCTAGAATGTGTCCATTTTTCAAGGGAAAAGATCTTGTACTCATTTTCTCAAAAGAAGTGGTTTTTGCGCAAAAAGTATATATTTTACCCAAAATTTATACTTCAATTAACTAAAACGTTTCATATTACTTGCATTTGATAACATAAATGATTTTTTTTAGTAAACGACAGCTTTGAATTCATTATTATAGGTAAGACCTTGTATTCATTAAATTTTACTAGAAATCTGTGATTTTAAAACAAAAAATAAAATTTTGCCTCAAAACGAAGTAGGAAATATGCTGTGCTTACTTTGAATATATGATTCATGAGCAACACTTTAAAAGTATTAGTTTAACTCTTCAATAAACGATTATAGGCAATATTCTAGAACTGAGGAATGGGAGAAAATTATAATTTCCTCAAATTTCTTTGAAATTTTGCAAAAAAATTGATTTTTTACCCAAAAAACACGTCGTAAGAATAAAAAATGAAATTTAAATCTTATTCCATTTGAAGAAATTTAAATCTTATTCCATTTGAAAGAACACGGAAAATACTTTATAATCACGTTTTCCTATTTTTTAAATCATCGTCCATTTACAAATTATAAGAATTTTCCGATTTTCAGTGATTTTGCACTAAAAAACATGTTTTTCCTCCAAAAACATCACTTTTTCAATAGAAATTTCCATGAAACTTTTTTCAATTGAAAGAACACAAAAATGCTACAAGGTTAGGCCAATTTTGGAGGATGAAGGTGGGAGGGTTGCAGCCAACCAAGTGATACATCCCATACTATAATGGTTACGTTCTATTCCTTGATTAATTAAGCCATAACCTTGACCTTAAAAATTGACCTTAAAATATATAGAAACGAAAAAGCATGGTATGATATATAGGTTTTTCGGTGAGTAGACTTCATACTCCTTTGTTTTAGATCAAATTCATTCATTTCTATGAGGGGCCAAATAAGGCCCTTACTGTACCTTGTCCTTTCAATATACAGTTATATATATAAAATTATGTTTTCCGTTTATAATCATTCTTATTTTTGTCCCTACTTAGGTCAGTATGAAAATTATCGGACCTTGATGTGGGATATTTTTGTCTCTTTTCAGGTCAATATGACAATTATCCGACCTTGATGCGGCACAATGCCTTGAACATCAGTCTCGGCAATCCTCGACTGCCTCCTTACCCCCACCCCATCACAGTTTTGCCACTGGCTCAGATCAAGCAGCCCCTGATGGCAGGACGGGGAGGGTCCAAGACAGGAAGCCCCCATCATGCGCCCCATGATAACTGGGTTCTAGTCAGTACATGTTTTTCCTCACCCAGGATGTGGGTAGGGGGCAGTCCTAACTTGTCACTGGACAGAAGAGGTTTGTGGCTAATTCTTCTCACATGCACATTCAGTTGATTATAGGTCTAGCTGGTGATTAATCTTCAAATATTTATCTTTGCTGTTTTTTTCCCAAAATGATGTGTGCTCACAGCAACCCCATGGGAATGTTCTGAAAGGATATCATGCATGTATCAATGATAAGGTGGACATAAGTGTAGACAATTTTTGTTGAATTATATGGAGAAAAAAATACTTTATAATCCCTCATACATATATGATGTTTATATCTTTCTTTATCATCAATACCTTGAGAAATGAAATATATACATATACATGTATTATAATAATTGATTTGTACCACACATGTTGGTTCAAAGAAGGAATGATTGTTAATTAATTGTGCATAAGATCACAATAGTTTACCTTTGTATGTGCTGTGCAATGATGACATAAACTTTTTACAGAGGGTAAACGGATGGTGGACTCCCTTTATGTGATGAGTCAGACTGGATCACTAGCAGAGTATGTCCTGGAACCTAAGCCCCGCCCATCTGACAAAGTGACAGATGACACGCCCCTTGATCTCGTTATAAATGGTTATACACAGTGGCATCTACAGAGGTAAGAATCGATGCTTCACCTAATATAGCATTATACCTACATGTTTTTTTATATACATATAATATTTATCAGCCATGCCCATCTGACAAAGTTATTCTTATGTATACATGTATATATTTTAAACGTTTTATCTTTATGACCAGCACTTTCATTTTTGCACCATGACTTTAAACCACGTTATGTGGAATCATATTTGGATTTTTCTGTCAAAATGCAAATTTGCCATTCCTTCTCTACGGTCTTTTATTATCTTGTAGAAAAAAATTTTGTGAGCCAATACATTAATAATATTTCTGTTTAACTTACATGTAGCTTGTGAAATTGTAGGAAAATATGCTTAAAGTTATTTACAATATCATAATGTAACTATAGGGCAATTTCATAAGAATTTCAGTTTTAGATTTTTATTGATTGGTTTTATTTCATAATGTATTCATTGCTTATTGCATGAACCAAGTTTTGTCATATTTCTTTATGTGTATTGTTAGGTCAACTACCTCAGATGAAGTGAAGCCTCCCCTAGTCAACAACAACCCCTTGATCCTAGCATCCGAAGCTGTTATCACTCAGCAACCAAGCAACATATCTGGTAAATACAAGTATTTTAATAAACTTGCTACTAGTGTAATCTCACTTACATTCAAGGCAAAGACTGGTGTGTTAGACTGTAGCCACTCATGAAGTTTCATTGTATAAGCAGCTAACTACCGTATAACCAGAAATTTTCGCAAGATACTAATTTTCACTATATTCGCGAGTGATTTGGAATCACGAAAAATTATCCTCGCGAAAATTTGTGTTTGATAAGGTATAACATCAATTGGTATGTTAGTGCCATTTCGTTTTAATGTACATGTGTCATTCTTCATATATCCCGAAGGAAATGGAGAGTGTATTCTTAAGATAGAAATACCTGAAACTTCAAGAATGGAAGGTACAAAACAGTGAGGTCATATGTACATATTTATTTGTAATTTCGGAATCGCAAAAAATTGTACTCGCGAAAATAAAGATACCCCATTTTACCATGAAATCGCGAAATTTGATACTTGCGAAAATTTCTGGTTATACAGTATGTCTGAAAGCTTTGCTTTCATAGAGCTGTTCCCTCTATCATGTCTATCCATTGAAAATTAATTTAAACCCCCATAACCGCAAAATTACTTTATATTCTTTGTACATTTATTTTTGCACAAATGAAAATAATGAAATAAAAACACAAACACTTGATTACACAAATATTCGGCCCCTTGGCCTTTATCAAGTGTAAAAACGACAAAGTATACAATAAGATTCCCTCTGGAAGAAATATTTCAATCTACTGAAAATAATGAAAATTAAAACTTGATTTTGTTAACCATTTCACATCGTTGTCACAGCAGATGGCATGGCACGTAGAATTAGGATTTAATTTTCATGCTTCCTTACATTTTGTTACGTCTCCATAAACAAAACATTCAGCTTTCTATCTAGCACTATACTGTGAACCATCTTTTATTCACAGCATCTTAAGTTCGCAAACACGAATGAATTGACTGGTTTGCGACATTTTACATGTATTTTTGTGACATCGTATATGTAACTTACTATAAATGTGTTAGGACATATTCACAGCATTTTATTTTCATAAATCTAAGGACCTCGTGAAAATCACAAAAATTAAACGCTCGAGTATAAAAGACGCATTACAGTATGATGCTACAAAGTATCTTCAATCCTGATGACATCTATATTTCACCTATATTTTTCTTCTCATTCACCAAGACTAGCTACTGCTTATAAATGTATATAATTATTACATGTATATTTCAGATTACCCAGAACCCTCCCCGGTGACGAGGCACGACTCCAAGGACAGCCTTTCCTCTGACCCAGGGATAGAAGAACAATGGCTTTCTCAGGTAAATATTTTATTAACCTCTTTGCAATACAAACAAGTAAAATAGTAATAACGCAATTCCGTCTTTTAGATATACATGTACAAAGTTACTTCCCTTTTAGGACAGTATCTGACGTAAATGCTTTATTACGTAATGAAATTCCTATAGAAACGTCATATTTGATACATGTTCTCTCTGAATTTTATGCTTGTTCCCATAGAATTTGATGACGTCATAATTACTTTACATTGAATACCATCCTAAATGAGAAGGTAATGAAAAGACAGAATAGATGTGTACTGTATTTGTTCTAATTTTGCCACAACTAAATTTTAGAGGTAACAGAGCATAAAATAGCAAAATTAATTTACATACTAGCGTAATCATGAATGAGAACACTTGACTTATAAGTCCCCTACCGGCAACGCCGAAGGGGACTCTTAGTTTCCTCTCGGTCTGTCTGTCCGTCCGTCCGTCCGTCAGTCCGTCCGTCTGTCCGTCTGTCTGTCCGTCTGTCCGAATATCAGTTTTCCGGACTTTTTTCTGCAACGGATGGAGATATTGAGATGAAATTTGATACACAGCTTGGTCTTGGATAGTTACAGAGCAAGTTTGACTTTCGTCACGCTAAACCTATTTTTCGTGGAGTTATGCCCCTTGATGACTTGGAAAATTCTGTTTTGGTCAGTTTTCCGGACTTTTTTCTGCAACGGATGGAGATATTCAGATGAAATTTGATACACAGCTTGGTCGTGGATAGTTACAGAGCAAGTTTGACTTTCGTCACGCTTGACCTATTTTTCGAGGAGTTATGCCCCTTGATGTCTTGGAAAATTCAGTTTTTGTCAGTTTTCCGGACTTTTTTCTGCAACGGATGGAGATATTCAGATGAAATTTGATATACAGCTTGGTCTCGGATAGTTACAGAGCAAGTTTGACTTTCGTCACGCTTAATGTTTTTTTTGTGGAGTTATGCCCCTTGATGACTTTGAAAATTCAGTTTTGGTCAGTTTTCCGGACTTTTTTCTGCAACGGATGGAGATATTCAGATGAAATTTGATATACAGCTTGGTCTCGGATAGTTACAGAGCAAGTTTGACTTTCGTCACGCTTAATGTTTTTTTTGTGGAGTTATGCCCCTTGATGACTTGGAAAATTCTGTTTTGGTCAGTTTTCCGGACTTTTTTCTGCAACGGATGGAGATATTCAGATGAAATTTGATACACAGCTTGGTCGTGGATAGTTACAGAGCAAGTTTGACTTTCGTCACGCTTGACCTATTTTTCGAGGAGTTATGCCCCTTGATGTCTTGGAAAATTCAGTTTTTGTCAGTTTTCCGGACTTTTTTCTGCAACAGATGGAGATATTCAGATGAAATTTGATATACAGCTTGGTCTCGGATAGTTACAGAGCAAGTTTGACTTTCGTCACGCTTAATGTTTTTTTTGTGGAGTTTTGCCCCTTGATGACTTTGAAAATTCAGTTTTGGTCAGTTTTCCGGACTTTTTTCTGCAACGGATGGAGATATTCAGATGAAATTTGATATACAGCTTGGTCTCGGATAGTTACAGAGCAAGTTTGACTTTCGTCATGCTTGACCTATTCTTTGAGGAGTTATGCCCCTTGATGTCTTGGAAAATTCAGTTTTTGTCAGTTTTCCGGACTTTTTTTCTGCAACGGATGGAGATATTCAGATGAAATTTATTACACAGCTTGGTCTTGGATAGTTACAGAGCAAGTTTGACAGTCGTCACCCTTAACCTTTTTCCGAGGAGTTATGTCCCTTGATGACTTGGAAAATTCAGTGTTTGTCAGTTTTCTGGTTTTTTGTCTGCGACATATAGAAATATTCAGGTGAAAATTTGATACATAGCTTGGTCTTGGATAGTTACAGAGCAAATTTAACTTTCGTCACGCTTGACCTATTTTTTCCCATTATTATCTATGCATGCTATAAGAGACAAATGTTTTAGCATGGTCTTGATTTAAGTATGTAAGCATTATATATATAAGTAATTTTTTTAGAGTCGGTATTTGTACAAACATAACAATAACATTAGCTCTATAGAGCTCTTAAACCAACTTTAGTGCATTCTTAACGTTGCTTACTGTGCTAAAATAGGAATATCACACAAATAGTATATAATCGTCATAATGGCAGTGTGTTCAACATTTCTATAAAAATCTTCAGTCGATATTTTTTCCTCTGGAATCATATGTCTGTTGATCTCTGCAGGTTGAGATAATAACCCATGTAGGTCCACATAGGAGACTTTGGATGGGGCCGCAGTTTTCCTTTAAGACGTATCAGAACGTACAGAACACGACCGTATTGTCATCTAACTCCTCAGCTCTCCTCTCACAGAGTCCGGAGGTCAATATCTCTAATATGGACATAGTCTCTGATGAGGTGGATCTAGAAAGTCTGAAGTAAGATTTATATAAATTGTAAAGAGGTGGATCTAGAAAGTCTGAAGTAAGATTTATATAAATTGTAATGAGGTGGATCTAGAAAGTCTGAAGTAAGATTTATATAAATTGTAAAGAGGTGGATCTAGAAAGTCTGAAGTAAGATTTATATAAATTGTAATGAGGTGGATCTAGAAAGTCTGAAGTAAGATTTATATAAATTGTAATGAGGTGGATCTAGAAAGTCTGAAGTAAGATTTATATGAATTGTGATGAGGTGGATCTAGAAAGTCTGAAGTAAGATTTATATAAATTGTAATGAGATGGATCTAGAAAGTCTGAAGTAAGATTTATATAGATTGTCATGAGGTGGATCTAGAAAGTCTGAAGTAAGATTTATATAGATTCTGACTTATTGTAAAAATTGTATAATCGCTTATTTAAAAACAAAAACAAAAATATGAAAAAAAATAGAAGAAGATCAAACATACTTGTCTTATTTATCATTATCTACATGTATTTATAAGAGACAAATGATTCAGCAAAAACATCAAATAAATGAAAAAGTTAAACAATGATTTGTTGAGTTATCTTTCCCTTGACTAATATTTTCATGTATTTAGCTTAAGATTGTACTCTATTAGTTCATAGTGATTGTCTTTTGTATACTTATCTGAGTATCTTTAAGCATGTTAAGGGAATATATATTTTGAAATTAAACAATTATCCCTGGCTAGGTAATTGTACTTTCCATTTAGTGAATATACAAAATACAAATAAATTCTGAAATTTAAGTATTATTTCTCAGGATACAGCCAGCTCGTTCTAGCCCTGTAGCTATGCCGAATGCCCGACCCGCGTACAAGAGATGTGGTAGTGACAACACCCCTCCCGCTGGCAAGGGACATCCAAGCTCATCTATACTGATAGAAGCAGGTATTCTATATATACATTTACCCTTATTTGATATGTGTCCAACTAACGCTTTATTATTATTCCAAGAATATAAAAGATTTTTGTTCTGAAGATAAACCTTGTAGCTACATGTATCATTTCTTGTAAGTTTCTCCACTAATAATCATTTTGATAACCAGTTTCAAAAGCAACAAGTTTTTTTTAAAGTTACAAATATTGAATTTACAATACATGTTTGTTGTATTGAAAAAAGGAACAAATAATGAAAAAAAGAAACTTCATAAGTTACTAATGAATGCATCTGAATCATAGGATGATAGCTGTACTGAAGAATTAAGTTGTTTGTTTAAAGGGAATACAGCAGCAGTATTGATCCTATGTCAAAAATCAAGTTTACTGCAAACATGAAACTTTTGTTTCAATGATTTTTATACGCCCGTCATTTGACGGGACGTATTATGGTATGGCGAAGTCCGTCCGTCCGTCCGTCCGTCCGTCCGTCCGTCCGTCCGTCCGTCCGTCTGTCCGTCCGCCTATGGAACGCAATAACTTGAATACGCGTCAACGGATTTTTATGAAATTTATACATAGTGATCAGACTGTGGAGAGGAAGCCGCCTTTCGATTTTCAGGTTCATCCGATTTGTCGTTACAGAGTTATGGGACTTAGATTTTTAAAATACAGTGAAAATATACTAAAATATTTAAAAATTATTTAAAAATCTATTTCTGGTCGAAATGTTTTGAAATTTGGTATACTTCAAGTAGAAAGGATGTGACATATGTAACGGGTTTTTAATTTTTTTTGTCGCATAACCGAGATATTGTGTGTAATAGGAAGGGGGGGGGGGGGTTATATGCACATACATTTTAAGCTAAGGGCAAAATATAGGCGCATGGAACGCAATAACTTGAATATGCGTCAAAGGATTTTCATGATATTCATACATTATGATTGGACTGTGGAGAGGAAGCCGCCTTTCGATTTTCAGGTTTATTCGATATGTCGTTACAGAGTTATGGGACTTAGACATTTTAAAATACAGTGAAAATATACTAAAATAGTTAAAAATTATTTAAAAATCTATTTCTGGTCGAAATGTTTTGAAATTTGGTATACTGAAGGTAGAATAAATGCTCTTTGACATATGTAACGGGTTTTTAATTTTTTGGTCGCATAAGCGAGATATTGTGTGTAATAGGAAGGGGGGGGGGGGGGTTATATGCACATACATGTTAAGCTATGGGCAAAATATAGGCGCATGGAACGCAATAACTTGAATATGCGTCAACGGATTTTCATGATATTCATACATTTTGATTGGACTGTGGAGAGGAAGCCGCCTTTCGATTTTCAGGTTCATTCGATATGTCGTTACAGAGTTATGGGACTTAGATATTTTAAAATACAGTGAAAATATACTGAAATAGTTAAAAATTATTTAAAACTCTATTTCTGGTTGAAATGTTTTGAAATTTTGTATACTGCAAGTACAAAGGATGTTCTTTCACATATATAATGGGATCTTGAATTTTTTGTCACATAATCCAGAAATTATGTGTAATGGGGGGGGGGGGGGGGGGTTATATGCACATACATGTTAAGCTAAGGGCAAAATATAGGTGCATGGAACGCAATAACTTGAATATGTGTCAACAGATTTTCATGATATTTGTACATTTTGATCAGACTTTGAAGAGGAAGCCGCCTTTCGATTTTAAGCTAGGTTCATCCAATTTGTCCTTATGGAGTTATGGGACTTAGATATTTTGGTGTTGTGAAAAAAATCCCAATGGGCGTATCTTGCTGCGTGAGCGTAGGCTTTATTTTTTTTTGAGTCAAGTAACTTTACATTTTCTTCAAACTTTGGAGATCACCAAGAAATAATAATTATTGGTATGCAAAGAAATTTTCGATCACCCCCTTTAATTTTTACCCTTTAGAGGACAAATTTCAATCTGGACAAATTGTATTATAGATTTTATATTAAGATTTGTCGAGCGAAATTCCCTAGAGGACCAGTTTAAGACTGGGTGAATCCATTTCATGTTTCAATAGGGCAAAAACAGTATTGGGCAATCCAAGTTGTTTATACATGTAATATTAAGCATATCCAATATTTCTCTGTAATGTTCTACATATCAAAATATCTTTGTCCTTAATTTTATTGGCTGTATATGTTTTTGTAGGTAGCTTTGACCAATCACCAAATCTTTGTGATGTGTACAGTAGTTGGGCAGAGTCTACTGTTGCTAAGCAACCAAGAGGAAGTGAAGAATTAGATGATAAAATAAGAGAAACGTTAGCCGAGGCCATGCTAGAATCTCCACTGAAAGAAGGAGGGCCGTCAAGTATAAATGGTAATTATTGTTTATATCAATGACATGTGTTTAAGGTGTTTGTTATGTTGAAATAGTTGTATCTTTTCATTACATGGTTTTTGGAATTGAATTTTTGGCCAGATTTATATGCGGTATCCTTGCATTTGTGGTCAAAATATCCGTTTAAGTTTCTGGTCAGAAACTATAAACCATAGAAAAATAATACATCAATGTAATACATTTTGTACCTTTCAATTTATACTGTAACTTTGAGTTTAAACATTTATTTCATATTACATTAAATAATTCTGTTACATTGAATTGATATGTATTAGGATTGGAAAATACCCAGATATTAGACTTAGTGACCTTGACCTTGGACTATACATATACATGTAAATAAATTACTGCATACTTTTTCTTCTTTCTGCTTTAAATGAGTCAAAGACGATCCTGACAACAATCTCAACAGCACTCACAATAGAGCACCAAATTGAGCATCAGTGGACCCCTAGCAAGCTAGAGGTGGAACCAGGTGCCTGGGAGGTGTAAGCATCCCCTGTTTGGCTAGCCGCATCCGCCATCAATGTTCACGCATGAGCATGAGAACAATATCTAAAATACATTCACTGTCTGAGGTTATGTTTATATAAAAAAGTGCTATAGCGACCATGTCAGGGAAGCAAAATTCTGCTTCATGGATTTTGTTGGGGTCTCTGGCAGTAGTTTTTTAACACCCCCCCTCCCCCCAGATTTTTTGTTGTACAGTGGAATCATGTCTGTTACTGACAAAAACTGACTTTGCTATCTGACCATGTTGCCTTTTACTGTCACAGTGTTTTATTTAGCTTATTCAAGTGGACATGGGTAATTTAGTCTAGTTAATACATGTACCTTACATACATAAATAAGTCATTAGGACCATAAAATTTTTTTAGTCAGGTAGGAAAGAAAGATATTGAAATAAAGATTCATGCTCTGACATACATGTACATTTACTGAAATGCTGAAAATTACTGTTCTACAAATGTAATATCTCATAAGTTAGATGCTGAAACTGAAGGCACAGAAACATATTTTAGTTCTACCAGGAATATATCACGGAAGCTCAATATTAGTTATCTACGTATTTATTTTATTAACAGACGTATTTGCCGGCAGTAATGAGAACTTAAGTACGTCCTCTGGATCCAGCTCTGGAATCAACCTGCCACGAGGACCGGAACAAAATATTGACAATATCTTCAACCCAAACACTGAGTCACAGGACTCTAGCTGAGGGGGTCTTTACATCAGTCACTCTGGCTGTGTTTGTTTTAATTTTACATAAACTAACTTCTGATAAAGAGTTGAAATATCTTTACGCATTCCTGAAATAGGGACATAAAATCCCCAGGGGAACGGGAATGTGATGGCTGTATTTATTATTGATAGAATATGTTTGAAACATTTATGATTGTATGTTTATCTTTTAACATGTTTAAGATAAGATTTGACCTGTTTGTAAATGAAACAAACTATACTTAGTCTGAAATTATCATACCACAATGTAACATCAGATTATTGTTACGATTGATAATTTGTTTTTTCAAAATCACAGTTTTTGTTCATTTTTTATATAGAAATATGGTATGATACAGTTTTAGTCTATTTTAAAGCAATTTTTTCAAAGGATTTCCTAGAGAATTTATACCTTAATTTCAAAGAGATAGATATTATATTTTACATTATGTATCATATTCTGTAAAGCAAGAATTTTGTAGGTACACCACCATATTGTTATAAATATACATGTACCTTATGACTTACAACTGCAATGTAAAACGACTAATGTAAATTCTAACAAGGGCATGTGCAGTTTACAGACACATCGATTTTTTTGTTGCTGAAGCTATTGTGATGTTATTGTGTAAGATTATCTTCATGAAAAATTATATTATGTTCTCTACTTTTACCTCAAATAAATTTGATTTACTTATTTATTTATTAAGATCTTTCCAATTCTTATAATGTTTTGAAACAATTGCAATCCAACAAAATACGCAATTTACTAACTTTAAGGGTTACCAAATGTCCTATATCATACCTAAATACTTGATGACACAGTCTGTTTGTTGATCCCTCTGCAATTTGTCAACTCAACTACTTCTGGACCAACAGAAGGATTTTTAGCTCACCGGGACGAAAAAATCCGCATAGCTAATGCCATACCCTGAGTCTCGGCATTGTTGTTGTCATTGTTGTTGTCGTTGTCGTCCGTAGACAAAACTTTAACCTAAGTTACAAACCTTCAAATGTGATTCTTTTGTTATTCATCGGTCATTTTATTTCATAAGGACCGCGGACGATTCTAAATATACTAGGTTTTATGAACGTTCAGTGAAGTGTGGAGGTCAATAAAAAACAATGAGGGGCGGAGAAAAGAAAATTATTTCACTCGCGGGTGTGAATTGTTTTGATTATTAAGAGTATTCGGCCATAGTATAGATAATATTGTGTTTCAAGTCCGCGAAAGAATCCTTTAATGAGAAATGTGAGTAGGTTCTTCTATCCATAAAAGCTCAAAATACCATCTCAAATCAATCTAGATCCCCATAGCGATTCTTGAAGACCAATTATTCTATATGCTCTCCAAATAAATGTATATTGAGGAACTTGACTGACAAAATAAAGAAATATTGTCCTTACTCGATTAGAAAACCTTTCCTTAAATTTAATTACCTATTCAAAAACCTTAATGGAAAAAGAACTCATTGTTTACCTGTTATTTTCTTCTCTGACTGAATACAGGGTAGTGAGGGTACCTTTCAGAAAATTTCAGAAAAATTATCGGGATGTACAACAAACTATTTTTCTACTATGGCCTGATAATCGTTACCGTCCACCCGATAATTTGCATGGTCAGTTTCATTTTTAAAACCAGGGGTGTCTAAATTTTTGGATTTTTATTTTTCTGAAAATTTAAGAAAATCTGCGGTTTGTAAGTCGGATAAAGACCTCGTTGAGGTCTGTATGAAGGTTAGATGTCCTCGGAGAGAACAGGGTGGTGTTTAAAGACCTCGGCCTTCGGCCTCGGTCTTTAAACACCACCCTGTTCTCTCCTTGGGCATCTTACCTTCATACAGACCTCAACTCGGTCTTTATCCTATACATATATCTCTTGAACTATAAGGGGTAGGGCTTTGATATTTCACATGTAGATACCTTTTGACATGACCATTCATTTGAGATCTTGACCTTTGACCTCTTGACCTTGGACTTTGACCTACTTTTCAAAAACTTTAACCTGGTTTCTGACAAAAACCTGTATAGGCAAGCTATGAAATCTTTGATTACCCTATGTTTGATACAGCAGTAAGCACTGATCAATCACATTAAATAATATGCATGAAGAGAGAATTGCTGAAAAAATGATATACATAAAAATTATACTAAGTTTTTGGTCCCTTCGGTTTAGACTATTTACAATTTGTATTAAGAAATGATGAACATATTGGATTTTGTCATGTACAATAACATGGCTAGTCTGCATTCAAATTTTCTGAGTTTTGAAGTGAAATATTTCTACATGGACCAACAAGAGATTAATGCTGGATATATACCTTTGATTGGAAGAATATATTTCCTTTTGAGCGCAGAATATTTTAATGTTCAAGATTTATATTGCTATTTTTAGCTCACATCGACAAAGTAGAGGGACGTTATGCTATCGCCACACACTCAGGTAGAGGAAAACGGAGCATCTCAATTCTCAGCTTCCTGTAAATCCTACATAAATGATACATCTATGGATGTTCAGTACATTGCATGATACAGATGCTGCATCTGACCAAAATTTTATGCTTCAGTGATTAGGTTAAATAAAATGGGACAGGTCCATTGCTTGCCTAAAGTCTAGATGAACCAAACTTGTGTCGGTGATGCATCTAAGGATGCTTTCTGCATTGCTAGACTAGTATGGATGCTGCATCTGACCTATTTGTCATGCTTGAGTGACCAGGTTAAGTAAAATGGGACAGGTCCATCGCTTGCCTTAAGTCTAGATGTACCAAACTAGTGTGAGTGATGCATCTGAGGATGCTTTCTGCATTGCTAGTATGGATGCTGCATCTGACCTATTTTTTATGCTTGAGTGACCAGGTTCAGTAAAATGAGATAAGTCCCTGTGAGCCCATTATAACTCCTTACTTGGTTTGGTACTTAACCAATCCACAGCATTGTACCAGTGCAT
The DNA here is from genome assembly GCA_033119305.1 of Pinctada imbricata. Taxonomy (NCBI): domain Eukaryota; kingdom Metazoa; phylum Mollusca; class Bivalvia; order Pterioida; family Pteriidae; genus Pinctada; species Pinctada imbricata. Next base: position 55,432,585 of record VSWD01000013.1, read on the forward strand.
TCTTAAGAATTGTACTCTGACTGAATGTGACAACAGGACTCCATGAAGTGCCCTGTCCAAACATCTTTAGAGAGTGCAGGGCCCTAACCACCTGTTCTCTCTGAATGTCGGTCGGACTCCTGGGGTGATAACGAGCATGAGCTTGCTACAGCCGGCATAGAATGGACTATTTCGTGCACCCTCTATTTTTATATCCATTTATGTGTTGCTTGGTCCCTGCCTTTTGCTGTCTTGTTAGAGATATAGCCGGACACACATTTTCATTACAGGAGTACTTTGCATGTTCAGAAAAGTCCGATAATGTGTGATTGAGGACAGAAAGAAGTACACTTGAAACGATATATCATATGCAATTACCATATCAGAAAAAAGAACTTGCAAGCAAACAAATAATTGTCTTGAAAGCCGTCAATACTCTGTCCCTCTGTGTGTCTGTTCATCCGTCCGACGTATGCCAGTCACATAAACTTTAACCCTTGGCATACGTTTTTAATGGTAAGTGATATGGCTTTCATATGACGCATATGTATTCCTTGTGACAAAACCTTTCTGTTGCCAACAATTTTTTTACCTTGAACTTGGCATTGACCAACTTTTGTAAACTTTCACACTGGGTATAACTTTTAAATGGAAAGTGATTTGACTTTGAAATTTACGTGTTAAGTTCGCATAGATTTGGGAAAACAACATGTAAATTTAACATTTTCTGTTCTGTACATATTCTTCGAAATTAGAACATGGCTACGTGACATCAACATAACATTTGAGTGATAGGAGGTCAACTTCGGATACGTTTGGTGACATCCCCCACAGTACAATGTAATTGACAGAGGATGCAGCGAGATTTAATCTGGTGAAAGGAAAAAACAACTTCAAAATTTATTCAAACCAGGAAGATTTTTTGTTTGTTAAGACATCAAAAGATATTATATTTCAGATGACCTTAGTGTTCATCAATACTCAATAATACAAAACAGGAACATGACTTTTTATGTTAAATTCATTGATGAACTCAAATAAAGCTACATGTATATAAAGGAAAGAATACGACCTTCTGTCTCTCAATATTCCTTAAGTTGCGCATTATTGAGTTGTGTCAGACAATTTTAAAAACCTCTATTAGGAATCTAAAAGAAGGACAATACTGTCAAGTGAAAAAAAAAAAAAAAAAACAGCGAAACATAAACGTCTACGTGCACAAAAACAATCAAAACATTCTGAACCAACAGGATAAAATATAATCTTGAGCAAAGGTGACGTAACATGCATACGCTCGCTACAGCCCACATTGAATGCACTGTACTTCGTTCGTCCTCTGTTAGTATATCTTTTTACACAGCTTGGTCCCCTGCGTTTTGCTGTCTTGTTAGAGATATAGCCTTGACACACATTTTCATTACAGGAGTACTTTGCATGTTCAGAAAAGTCCGATAAAGTGCGAATGAGGACAGAAAAAAGTACATTAAATTTGAAACGACATATAATTATATTTAATTGCAATGTCGGGAAATAACAAATGATTGTCTGTAAAGCAGCGGACATTACAGCTAGTTCTTTGTCCTTCCGTATGTCTGTCCATCCGTCCATCGTATGCCAGTCACAAAAACTTTAACCATTGGCATACCTTTTGAATTGTAAGTGTGGGGCTTTCATATGACGTAATTAATACTATATGTATTCCTAGTGATACGACCTTTCTGTTGATACCAATTTCGTTTCATACCTGGATCTTGGCATTGACCTACTTTTGTAAAACTTTAGCATTGGGCATAATTTTAAAATGGTAATTGATTAAACTCTTAAATTTCTTGTGACAATACTTACCAGTGATAACGAAAGTTTGATCTTGTGACCTTGACCTTCTCTTGTAACAAACATAAAACAATGGTGGAAAACACAATCCTCTGAATGTGCTAATTGAATTTCGTTTTAATTAGGGGAAATTCCGATTCAAGTTGATTTGTTTGTTCTGAACATAATTTTCAATACTGAAGTAAACGCGTCAAAACATTTGAGTGACAGGAGGTCTATACTTCGGATACTTCCGCATAGATACGTTTTGTGACATCTCCCCACAGTACAATGTAATTGACAGAGGATGCAGCTTGGAGATTTAATCTGTTGAAAGGAAAAAACAACTTCAAAATTTATTCAAACCAGGAGGATGTTTTCAATTTGTTGCCCGGATTGCGAAACAAAATACGGTCTATAATATAGCGAAGTCTTTTGTCCGTCCGTCAGTGCGTCAACATTTTGGTTAAACTGTTGTGTTTAAAAATAAACTTTTTTATTTAATAATCCCTTCCCTCTGAAAAGAATACTTCAATCTTTTCTGTTTAAGTCTTTTTTGAGGAAATTGTTTGGAGCATCAACCTGAAACTTTACATGATGATAAACCATGGTGAGACGAATCAAACACAGCATCAGATTTTTACCTTGACCTTTTACCTTGAGATAGAAAATTCTGAATTTATGTTTGTGCTATCAGGGAGAAAACTATGAGGAGAATTGATAAGTTACTTTACATAATCATTGACCTTGACCAGACCTTTCATTTGAGACCTTGACTTTTGACTTAGTGACCTTGAAGTTTCACTATCTTTTCAAAAACATTAACCTTGACCATATAGTTTGAACCTTAAGGGTTAGGGATTTTATCTTTTTGCATACAAACTCTCTGTGAGAAGAACTTTCATTTGTGACCTTGACTTTTGACCTAGTGACATTGAGTCAAAGTTTGACCAACTCATCAAATCATAAATCTTGACCACATCTTTTGAACCTTAAGGGGTAGAAATTTCATATTTCACGTTCAAACTCCTTGTTACAATGTACAAGACTTTTCGTTTGCGATGACAACCTTTCGTCTACAGGCTGACAGACGGACAGACAGACGGACGGCCATGGTGAATCTAGTAAATTTCCCCCACATACACCTTTGTTTTAGCGGGAGGGGGTATAAAGGATAACGTACGTTTTCCAGTGAAAAACAGCAAAACAAACGTACATGAGTCAAAACATCGAAACATATTAATGTCATCCAACAGGATGAAAAATTATCTGTAGCCAAGGTGACAGAACAACAAAGCGCCGAGTAAACACGCTATGGAATAATGAATCCTACTACGTCTTTCGGTACATTTTTGGACATAATAACTTTTACGCTCTTTGGCCATGTTACATTGTATAGATTGAGGATCACTGACGAGGGTAAAGTACCCGAAACACGCATGTAGACCTGGTCCATCTTGGAAATTTATCTGTTCTTAAATGATGCTATTAAATTTGAAGACGTTTAACTTAACTACACATAAAAGGAGGGAGATAAATGTGCACATTGTGTGGACTTTGAAGAACCAAGTTTTGTTTATAAAACATGGTTTGGTTATCCTGAGTATATGCACACAGTCTTCCTGTGTATATTGACACACAGACAAAGGATGTTGTAACATACCATCGTCCAAGATCACTATATCAACATATGTTGTACCCATTTCCAATTTCCAGAGCGAGCTCTACAAATAAATTTTTTTGCGGGTAAAGGGACTTTCTGAAAAACTTCTTATCTAGAAGAATATTTTTAGCGATTAACCGAAGACACTTGCTACTTGAGAAAATAGTCCTTTTCTATTCTCCCCTCCCCCAGTGCACGATTTTTGTCCCCCTCTATATGGAATAAAAAATGTTTGTTAGCATGGGGCCTTTATTTACTTTGAGAAGAAAGTATGACAGACACACACCCTATAACGAATTCATCATGCCGAGAACCATTTTGTAATATTTTCTTTGTAATTTTTGACGTAGAAAAATTTAGTGACCTACAGTATTGAAAAGACTTAAACACCAGTTACACAGAGCATCCGTTTTCCATGAAATAAGCTGATCACATGGTACATGAATTATCTTCCTTGTTTAAGATACAAAGTTTTCACTACTTGTACATTTGGAAGTAGTATCCAACTTCAATTACAACTATGAGCCCAGGAGAATAGTGTTTTACGGAGCTGTATATGCCCCTTGGGCATAGTAAAAGAATACCAAATCAGAAATACCTTCAGGATATGTAATACAAATGGATTTTTTTGTTCGAACTATAAGAACTTACCCAAGTTTTTGTGAAAGATGATACGAAAGCCAGAACCATATTGAAAAAAAATCACAGGGTAAGTTATTGTCACTTTTTTTTTCATTCACCGAAAACGGACAAATACAGCCAGATATTGACATTTATAAATGAGATATCGGCGAACTAGCTAGTAATGTACTCCAAGATTAGAGGAAGTCAGAATATCCATTTAAGTTCATAGTATAGGATGTTCTATAATATCTGACACCAATTCATGAAAATTGATTTGGCCTTATTATTGTATCACAGAGGAATAAATAACGTTTTGTATCAATGAATAAACAATATTTGAGTTATTATGAAATAATAATACTGGTGAAGAGTTTCTTATTGTACACTCCTCCGCTATATCGCCCCTCGTTATAACGCCAAACTCGCATACTACCACGGTTTTATGAAGAACAGAATTCCCCCATATAAATCCCCCATTGTAACGCCAAACCCGCATACCGCCATCCACCACTTATGTTAAGGTACAAACAACCGATGAACACCGCCAAACAAGGTAATTATCCATGTAATAAGGTGTTCTCTAATACAATTTGATTGTTGTTTTAAATAAACACTGTCTCAGGTAAGATTATTATTCCAACGAGTTTGATTTTCACGTATATATAAATTTGACCGCGCGGCCGAAATTTACTCCTATATACGGCGACATTCACCCTTCACAGCGGGATGACAGGGAAAAAAATAAAGAATAACAGAGAATCAAATTGTTGAATCCTTCTCTTCATCATCATTTCCGATTCTGTATGACATCAATTCGAATTTACCGCCACGGCTGCCGCGCGCCGATCATAATATTTAAACACAACGGCGAGATGTGGATCACGCAGACAAAAGTGACAATTTGTTGTCAAACGTAGAGCAGTTACTCTTGAGATTTTTAGACTATAAAATACAAAATGAATTTGTTAATTAAGTATGGATATTAAACAGACGTTCAACGAGCATATTGTATTTTTACCATTTAAATATTTCATTTATAATACCGACGGACGTATATATGTTTATAGATAGCTATTTACGCCGTTATTTGTATTCAAATTTTCAACAGTCACCGATTTTATTGACATTTTCAGTAAACCTCGATATACCGCCAAACCCATTATATTGCCAAATTCTAGAAGAAAGGAGGGGATCTCCAACAACACTAAGTTGCAGCACCAACAGCAAAACCCCAAAACACTCGATGCAAAAAACACAGAACAGACACCCACAGAAAGGAACACTAACTCACACCATAGAAACATTAAACATAAAAGACCACACATAAACCAACGAGACCAATGGGCAACCGGTGCCAACTGACTTAGGATTAATTGAAAGGAGCATAATTGAGAAAGAAAAAAATAATTATTACTAGTATGTTATAAACACTGATAAACTTGTCAAAGTACACCTTCAGGATCTTGATCCTTAACTCATTGTGTCACACTTATGTCCTTTGCCGTGTGGAGCTCGTAAAAAATTCACCGCGAGGGGTTTGACAGTAAGTGTTTTGAAAATTTTTGCCTGACATTGTCGCCATAGCACTTTCTATATAGACATAACATCAGACAGAGCATGTATTATATGTATTGTTTTATTTTCGTGCGTGAACATCAACGGTGGGTGCGGCTAGCCAGCAAGGGATGCTTACTCCTCCCGGGCACCTGGTCCCACCTCTAGCTTGCTAGGGTTCCGTCGATTTTGTGCTCTATTGTGAGTGCTGTTGAGATTACCGTCAGGATCTTCTTTAACTCATTTAATCACACACGATATTGATTGATGTGTTTTGAGCCTCGGTTTTCTAGAATACAGAAGGTATTCTGCTGATTGATTATTCTCTGAAAAGGACAAACAATCAATTGCATATAATATGCTTCACTTCTGACACAGTTACGGGAAAATATCAAACTTAAGCACCGCGGAAAGCTCATAAATTAAGGTATGTAATTCATTCAGGACAATGCTCCTGTTCACAAGTCTGTCATTGCCATGAATACCATTCATGATTGGGGTTTTGATTTGATTGAGCATCCGCCTTATTCACCTTATCTTGCTCCATGAGAATTTCATCTATTCTCAAAACTGAAAGCAGCTATTTTTGGCACCCACTTTCAACCCGATGATGACGTCATACTTGCAGTGGATGGTCTTCTGACCAGTCAAGATAAGGGGTTCTTTAAAAGTTGTATTGAAGTGGCTAAAGTGTATAGATCCTGAAGGGGATTATGAAGAAAAATAATGCAAAATGTCTGATAAAATTCAAATCTGTCGATACGAGGCTCACAACATATCAATTAACCCTCGTACTTATATCACATTACAGAATAAAAGTTATGCCTTTGCCATTGTCGCGTGGTTCTGGCTGACCTTTTCTTTTAAGTGGTATAGATCTATTACAGTTAACGGACGGAAAAAACTATCCATTTACTCAAATGCATTATTTGGTCTGGATTTTATATGAGACTTTCATGTTGTTAAATGAGTTGTTTAAAAATGTAGGACCCTGCTTATGAATGAAAAAAGGTTTTAAAATCTATGAATAATTTTGGGATTTCTAAAGGTATCCATTTCAAGTCAATTTTATGCATTCAATTTGCACCCCTTCATAGGTTGTCATGAGAATTTATTCATTTCTACCGAAAATGTGAGGTTAGGTTAGACTTTTTTGGGGACACTGTGGAGAGACATAGAATGTGCATCCGCTGGGGATTAGTCTAGCTTATTAATACACTAATTCTTCATGATAATAGTAATGAGGAAGAATACATTATACAATATTTTTTCTTGAGTTAAATGTCTGTGTTCTAAGTGCATATTTGTTTATGTTTATACTAAATGGACCTAAGCAAAAAATAACATACCCAAAATAAGAATCTATGGAGAATGATTAATTATCATTGTTTAAAATCTTATTTTTAGACTTTTAGAAGATAATGTCAAAGGAGGAAGATCAAATATCACACTTACCTCAATCTGACGGCGGAAGTGTCCCGGGTCCTACAGACACCAAGCCTGAATCTGCCTTAGGTAATACTGACACACAATCAGACGGAGGAAGTGTCCCGAGTTCACCAGACATCACGCCTGAATCTGCTTTAGGTAATACTGACACACAATCAGACGGAGGAAGTGTCCCGAGGTCCACCAGATACCACGCCTAACTCTGCCTTAGGTTATACTGACACACAATCAGACAGAGGAAGTGTCCCGGATCCACCAGACACCACGCCTGAATCTGCCTTAGGTAATACTGACACACAATCAGACGGAGGAAGTGTCCTTGATCCACCAGACACCACGCCTGAATCTGCCTTAGGTTATACTGACACACAATCAGACGGAGGAAGTGTAACGGGTCCACCAGACACCACGTCTGAATCTGCCTTAGGTAATACTGACACACAATCAGACGGAGGAAGTGTAACGGGTCCACCAGATACCACGCTTAACTCTACCTTAGGTTATACTGACACACAATCAGACAGAGGAAGTGTCCCGGATCCACCAGACACCACGCCTGAATCTGCCTTAGGTAATACTGACACACAATCAGACAGAGGAAGTGTAACGGGTCCACCAGATACCACGCCTGACTCTGCTTTAGGTAATACTGACACACAATCAGACAGAGGAAGTGTCCCGGGTCCACCAGATACCACGCCTGACTCTGCTTTAGGTAATACTGACACACAATCAGACAGAGGAAGTGTCCCGGATCCACCAGACACCACGCCTGAATCTGCCTTAGGTAATACTGACACACAATCAGACGGAGGAAGTGTAACGGGTCCACCAGACACCACGTCTGAATCTGCCTTAGGTAATACTGACACACAATCAGACGGAGGAAGTGTCCTGGATCCACCAGATACCACGCCTGACTCTGCCTTAGGTAATACTGACACACAATCAGACAGAGGAAGTGTCCCGGATCCACCAGATACCACGCCTGACTCTGCCTTAGGTATTGCTGACACACAGTCAGACGGAGGAAGTGTCCCGGATCCACCAGATACCACGCCTAACTCTGCCTTATGTAATACTGACACACAATCAGACGAAGGAAGTGTCCCGGGTTCGCCAGATACCACGCCTGACTCTGCCTTAGGTAATACTGACACACAATCAGACGGAGGAAGTGTCTCGGGTCCACCAGATACCACGCCTGACTCTGCCTTAGGTAATACTGACACACAATCAGACGGAGGAAGTGTCCTTGATCCACCAGACACCACGCCTGACTCTGCCTTAGGTAATACTGACACGCAATCAGACGGAGGAAGTGTCCCGGGTCCACCAGATACCAGGTCTGATTATACCTTACGTAATACTGACACCGCACTGCAAGCATCAACCTCTAGGACAGCTTTATCATCCATATCCGATAAGCTGAACGAGAATAAACCAAAGAAAATTCTGTCAGGTGAGAAAATGATTAAAGACCTACATTAATGTCGAAATCTGCCATTCTTATTAGAATAACTGTCTTTTGGAATGTGATTATACTGTGATAACCTACAATGGGTCCAGGAATTATTCCTGGATCCATTGTAGGTTATCACAGTATAATCACACTCCAAAAGACAGTTATTATATAGATTTACATTCCAGTTTTCACTTTTTAATGACGTTGAAATACGTTTACAACTAAGTTGCTAAGGCTCTGTTTCTTCGTACCGTCAAAGTTCAAATCAAGGCACTTTACTATGACGTCATAGTTCAAATCACGCCACTGCGATTATACTCCTATAGGTTATCCCCTGACTGATACTCGTTTCCATGACCAGATGCATGGAAACGTCTTAGATTTGACTTCAAAATAACTGCTGAAAACTTGAACTATTTTACCATGGCAACAGGAGGTCATTTTCATCAAAGAGGTATATTTTCATTTTTATACGCCCGTCATTTGACGGGACGTATTATGGTATGGCGAAGTATGTCTGTCCGTCCGCTTATGGAACGCAATTACTTGAATATGTGTCAACGGATTTTCATGATATTTATACATTGTAATCAGACTGTGGAGAGGAAGCCGCCTTTCGATCTTCATTTTCATCCGATTTGTCATTACGGAGTTATGGGACTTAGAATTTTAAAATACTGTGAAAATATACTTAAATATTCAAAAATTATTCAAAAATCTATTTTTATATGAAATATTTTGAAATTTGTATACTTTAAGAAGAAAGGATGTTCTTTTACATATGTATCGGATTTTAACTTTTTTGTCGCATAATCGAGAAATTATGTATAATGGGAGGGGGGTTATATACACATACATGTTAAGCTAAGGGTAAAAATAAGTGATTGGAACGCAATAACTTGAATATGCGTTAACAGATTTTCATGATCTTTTGTACATTGTGATCATACTTTCAAGAAAAAGCCCCCTTTCGATTTTCATGTTCATCCGATATATCATTAAAGAGTTATGGGACTTAGATTTTTAAAATACAGTGAAAATAATACTAAAATTGTTTAAAATTCTTTAAAAATCTATATATGGTCGAAATGTTTTGAAATTTTGTATACTTCAAGTAGAAAGGATGTTCTTTGACATATGTAACGGTTTTTTGTTTGTTGCATAACCGAGATATTATGTGTAATTGGAGGAGGGGTTATATGCACATACATGTTTAGCTAACGCAAAATATAGGCGCATGGAACGCAATAACTTGAATATGCGTCAACGGATTTACATGATATTTCTACATTGTGATCAGACTTTGAAGAAGATGCCGCGTTTTGATTTTCAGGTTCATTCGATTTGTCGTAAAGGCGTTATAGGACATTAAGATATTTTAAATACAATGAAGATATATATTAGAATAGTTAAAAATTCTTTAAAATCTATTCCTGATCGAAATGTTTTGAAATTTTGTATACTTCAAGTAGAAAGGGGGGGGGATATATGGACATACATGTTAAGCTAAGGGCAAAATATAGGCACATGCAACGCAATAAATTGAATACGTGTCAACAGATTTTCATGATATTTCTACATCGTAATTAGATTGTAGAGAGAATGCCGCCTTTCGAATTTCAGGTTCATCCGATTTGTCTTTATGGAGTTATGGCACTTAGATTTTTTTATGTTTTAAACTAAATTCCCAACGGGCGTATCTTGATGCGTGAGCGTAGGCTTTTTAGTTTATCATTGACATGTAATGTAATAAATATAATCAAAATCTATGACATATACACTTGCTTACATGTCTGGTCCATGCTGTAAATTTATCTGTTCTTAAGGGGGTCCAGAACAGTATCCGAAAGAACCCCATCGGAAAGCTCTAGATTTATTTTGACGGCATAATAGAAACGGCGACATTGGCGCCTTTTTCGCAAGAACGTCAGCATTGGATAACAAACAGATAAGGGAGAGGGAGTAATAAAATCACTATAACTTAAAAACCGACGGTCAAATTTTAAAAGGAAATTTTCGGTGTTTAACCTGACATGTGAATAATATAATATCAATTAATTTTACGGAAAATAAATTATAGGGTTTCAGATAAACAGACTTTATTCTTTAAAATCAACTACTCAAAGATGTTGTGAAAATAGATACAAATTCATTATCTTTCGACAATTTCTTTTAAAAGTCTCAGTGACCATATGAAATTCTATACATATCCGATTGCCAACATCACATCTAAAGGGAAATTTCAGTACTTGTTGATTTTCTGCCTCTACAGAAGATTTGCAACTGTTTTTCATTCCCTTAAGTGTATTCATTTTATATTCACATTTACGGCCCATTTTGGGTCTTTCAAGGGGTATATATGTACGTTCGTAGCTTCAAAATTGACGGTCAGAACTTGTTGGAACTTTGCATATGAAAAAAATTGTTTCAATTATTAACATTTATAATTTTTAGGAAAATTAAATGATAGGATCTTTCTTAAGTCTGGCTGTTTTGGACCCCTTAAATGATGCTATTGAATTTGATGGCGTTTAAAATTTGGTTCTTACAGAGAATTGATATTTTCATGTATAAGGTTTTTTATCCACTGATACAATTACATGTATCTTATTGGACATTTTTCATACTCGCGGACGTCTGACATCGCATTTCGAAGGGACTTTGTCACAAACGCAAAATATAAATTCTGCTCCAATGAACTTAGAGTACTCTTCGTGAAGAATTTGTTTTCATTTTTGTATAAATACATATTGAAAGTTGTCCATTGTCATTTCGTCCATGTGTGCTCTGATTTAATGTTTTTAATCGCGCCTGATTTCTTTTATATGACCCCTAAAGTGCGAAGTCCCGAGTGCGAAGTCCGAAGTACGTTAACTTGTAAAATGTCCTTTATCACATTATTTTATCACAGAGAAGTTTCTAAGAAGTATAGCAGCTGACATTGGCGAGGAATGGTACCTATTGTCAATTTGCCTGGGTCTTACACATGCAGAGGTAGAACGAATACAGTATGATGGAACTTGTGATCCAGAAACAAAGATTGTTAAAGCACTGCTGAAATGGAGATCAAAATCTTCCCATGTTTCAGCACGTGCTCAGTTGATGGAACTTATACCAGCATTACAGGAAAATGGACGCACAGATCTAGCAGATAAATATAGAAAATTTCTCGGTGAGAATAAATCTGAATCATACACTCTATACTTTCTTTTAAATCAATCATAAGATATGTCATAGCAATAATCTGCAAACTAGTGCTTTTGAAGTCTTGAGCAATAAATGCACGTATTCAAACTCGGTAATTGTTCAATTTCAACGTGCAAGATAACTTGCAGTACATTATCACAGTAACTCACTCATTGTAACGAGTAAAATAATGCGGAAGGGTTCCAACTCTTAACCTTCTTGAGGAAAATTTCAAACCAATTTATTATGCGTTAGACACCTGTTTCGAATTATATTAAATTCTAATCTGAGTGATGCTTCCGGTCGAAGTGCTTTTCATAAGCCGCCATCATTTCATTAGCGCCCTCTGGTTTTATTTTTATAATATAAAGGAGCAGGTTCGGGAACATGGAAAATCGGCCCTAATTTTAGAATGTTTTAGATTTCGATTGTATTTCGTATCAAGGAAGCTAAATGTGTGGTTGTTTGAAATACCAAATAAGTATTTTAATTTACGTGCAATACACCGAAAGATATGGCTTCAAAATCGGCTGAAAGTCGTAAAATACTGAAAAATCGTAAGAAATAGGCATAATCCTGGTCAAAATTTATGAAAATAAGTAGGGCGCCAGCCCTTACCCAAAATTATTTTTATATAAAAAGCTAGATTTGCAATCTATCTTTCGATCGACGTAAAATTTATGTTGGGTGAGGGTTGGCGCCTATACTAATTTTAAAGATTTATGCAAAAAATATGGCGATTTTCCTTCATTTTCCGTCCTGCAGAGCAAATGACGTCAAAATGTGACGTCATAACTAACGCACGTGACGTTTTGGCAATGAAAAATATTTACTTTCTATATCGGCAGGTATTTGGGATAAATATAAGAGATACTGAATCATAATTTTCATAAAATTATTTTTCGCAAAAATTTAGGGCCGATTTTGCCAGTTAGTGAACCTACCCCTTTGTACTTTACAGAAAACGCGGTTGAATAGTTCCTGTAGGGTCGATTCAGTAGCATATACAAATAAAATCTATGTTCAAGATAGCATTGGAGGGATGGTGCTAAGATGTTAACCTCTTTTAATTTCGATAATATGTTTGGATGAAATGAAAGGTTTCCGAAATAGTGAAATAATATATACGATGTCAAATTGATAAAGTGCCAAAACAAAGTTTATTTCATGCGGCAGAGCTGGAAAGTGGTAATTAATACACTTATAAACATCCAATGTCACGGGGAACGAATTTAACAACCCCACACTGCAACAGTTTATGTTTAAATTAATAATGCAAGAGGGTTCCATGTTAACATGCGAAATGATAACTATAAACCTCGAATATTGACATTATTTTGTCGCATGCTGACATAGTTAGAGACACTCCACATCGTTACATGTTGACATATCATCGGTTTTAAACTAACTGATATATAAGAGTAAAAAATGTCACACAATAGTACGTGTTTGTACATTCTGTTTTGTGATGCTCACCTTGTTAATCTACCTATGTTTCTAAATGAATCTGTTAAAGATATTCTAAATGTGTACATAGGTAATTTGTTCTCCTTTAATGTAGTAAACAAATAAGAAAAGTATCTAGTAACATTAAAATGCACCATACACTTAGTAGTTTGGGAATGAAAAAATAAAAAAAAAAATGATAAGAACCTTCATTTATAAAAAAAAACCATTTTTTTTCTTCAGATGAGACTCTTCTAGCAGATGTAACAGTTATAGAAACGTCCGGAATCGGTAATTATCATTAATTTGTTACTTTGTCGACGGTTTCTTAATGTATACGTCACTCAAATAGAATGTAAAACGTTCTGTAAATTGAGGATAAGATCCCCGGAAAAGATTTTTACAACACTCTTCCATCAGGAGTCAAATAATGCCACTTTCAAAGGTGTATATCAATAATACAAATTGTCTGACCAATCTGGGTTATGTGACTCTGTGCCTCGGGCATGAACAATTAATGTTCTACATGCAAAATACAAAAAGGGGGATAGGTTTTTTAACGATTGGTTTAAGGAGCTGTTGAATAGATAGAAGTTGCCGATAATTTCCGATAGTAACACACAAAAAACCTTTTCTTACATAATTATATGAAAATCTATATATTATACATTAATAGATAACTCTAATCTATGATCAATCGATCATTTTATGTGTTTAATTCTATATTATATTCCTTAAATTTCACAGAAAATGAAAGAATACAAACGTTTATGAAGCAACTCTTTGCTATTAATGAGACAGAAACTGAAAGAATACCGGTATCACCTCTACAGATGTCAAGTAGCCTCTCTGTTGACGAAATTTATGCTCCGATATATATTAAAGAAGACTTGAAGTACAGAGGTAAAGGAAGAAATATTGGACGTAAATTCAAACCCGAGTAATGAAATTAAAAAAGTAAAACATCCGAATGATATATTTTACATCAACAACGAAGAACTGACGAGAAATATATTTCTGCTAGGAGATGCTGGTCATGGGAAAACTGTATTCTGCCAAAAGCTTCTGAAATATTGGTGCCTAGCACATCAAAAGAAAAGAACTAACAAACATGCTTCCTTTCTCAGATGAATGGGAAGATGCACTTTCTGAGTTTGAATTTTTATTCCATGTGAAGTTGCGGCATGTAGACGAATGCAGGACGTCTTTGATTGATATGATTTGTCATGATGTTTATGAACGCCATCCTGTCTGCCATGAAATCATACGTCAAGTCCTTATCCAGAAGTTCAGAGAAATGTTTGGTCATTGTTGACGGATTAGATGAGTGGAAAATTACACATGAGGCAAAATCCAAACTCAAAGTTGATGGGTTACCAAATCTTGATGGTATGGGTGACAGCACAATTCTGTGGACGTCTCGTACCGTGGAAATTTGATGATCCTTATTGAAACTATCTCCAAAAAAGACAAAGTTCTTGAAGTACAGGGACTCGATGACACAGGCATTGACATTCTGGTGGATAATATACTTACTCATTTCTATGAACTTGAATTGGATTCATCTGAATATAACATTCGGAAAGAAGACATAAATCAGAAAATGAAAGATCAACAAGTAAAGATCTTTTAGAAATACCTTTGATTGCCGTTGCATGCATTCACATTTGGATCGAAAGGAAAACCGTCGGAAAAAGCATTACGAATTTCTACATAATTTGATAGACTTGTTGATATCTAGGGCATTGAAGAAGAAAGATATCACGATGGATGATATTGAAAAAATTGAACATCCCTCAGAGGAAATAAACTTGGATATACAGAGATTTGCGGGAACAGATTACGCTTTAGATATTCTGCCAGTATTGGAAAAGTTAGGGGAAATTGCGTTTGATGACCTTATGTCAAAAGAGAAGAATCTAGTATTTAGAAAAAGACAACTACAAAAACGATTAGGACAACCGACTCTTGAGTTTGCACTGAACGTAGGATTTCTAACGCAATGCGAGGCGCCCGGCAGCTTCAACGAGGATAAGATAAGCGTGAATTTCTTTCATAAATCCATGCAAGAATTCCTGGCTGCTTTCCACGTTGCTTCTGGCAAAGTGTCATTTGAAACATTTTGTACTAGTCTGAAGGATATTCAAATCGTGCTTGAATTAGAGAACATAATAATGTTCCTTTCTGGACTCAGTTCAAGCGATGGCCATCTACTTTTTCAACACATTGCGGAAATATGCGGTTCTGACAAGGAAGTGATTAGCTATCGAGAAACATTTGATTACCGCTACGATAAGAAAATCGAAATGCTCTACAAGTTACAAATGATTTGTATTTCCGAAATGAAACACACACAGGATGTAATGAAAACAAAAGAATACCTACCTATTGAGGTTGTTGTTTCCGATGTGTGTTTTTAGACAATAACAGTGTTAAAGAAACCATACAGAATACAGTGGATATCCTCCTTCATCACCATGGTAATATAAAATCTCTAACTTTGGTTAACATTTCTACTGATTCGTCCTCTGGAATGAGCAACCAATTACTCTCGGACATTTTGGATAGGCTTATATCGCTTCAATCTCTATTTATCAGCGTCTTGCATACAGATAGGATTTTATGCAGGATTTACAACATATTCTGCTCGCTTACATCTTTAACATTATTTCATTTGACAATAACATGGGATATGTTGTCTAGCTTACCGACGGCATTAAGTTCAAATAAGTCATTAAAACACCTTGGCCTTTGCTTTATCAAAGTTACAGATACCGCGGAGGGGGAAAACGATAAACAAATAGCGCCATTGAGTGGTGTGATACAAATTCTGCCTTCATTATCACAAATGATCTCTTTATTAATTGGAACAGACATTCAAGAAGAAAAAATGGAGTTAATGGAAGTCTTGCATCGACTTTCACATTTACAAGTCTTTCACTATATTGGCACATTGCATGAGGATGAGGATATTGATGATGGACAATATGACGCCCTGATCTCAAGTGCAGCAGTGATAATTTGTCCCATGTTACAGAGGCTAGTGATTTGTTATGTTTCCTTGGGTCCAATTTCTATGCAATTGAACTCTAAATTAGAGAATATTGAATTTGTCGAGTTTGATAATGTGACAATGTCAGAGGAATGCTGGAAGAACTTTATTTTGTCATTGATGGAAGTAAATCGTGAGATCGAAATTGAATTATCTGAAACAGACATTAGTGAAACATGTCAAATAATGATAAATGAACTACCGCTATTTAGAATTACAAAATCTGAAATCGATGAAGATAAAGATTTTATTTTCCATTTTAAAAAGATGAAGAACCAGTGAACTTCCTTTGAGGAGGAGGGCTTGTTCTATGCAGCTATTAAACTGTCTTATAGATATTATTGAAAACCTGTAGTAAATAGAACGTGACCATTATGTTTTTTAATGCGTTACATGTATAAATATATGGACCTTATGTAAAATTAAATAATCATATTGAAGAAGATAACTTAAAGTTCGAAGCAGGCGCGGATCTAGCATTTTACTCCAGTCTAAGGGGGTCGTAACTATAGTAATGAAACTTAACAACCTCATTTGGTATTCTGTATTAATGAGAACTAATTTAAGTTTGAAAAGGTGTGACCCCGTCCCTCCACTTTCCCAATTTTACTGATTATGTAAAATAACGTTTTCTCGAATAGTTTGAGGTAAACGATGCGGTAAGCTTCAAAAGGTTTTGATTTTATATTATTGGCGTAAACTGCGACGATTTCTTTGTTGTAGAGGGTAACATAAATTTATGCAGTGCAGAATGCTTCCTTTTCATAATTTCTTGTATTTGTCCGATAGTCTTCAACCCCTTTGATAGAGGCCCTGGATCCACTTTTGTATTATCATATTCTTGTAGCCAATAAAAAGAATGCAAAAGTAAATTCATAGACCCCACTTACCCCAATTGAATAGGGAATAAAGCGTATATATATACACAGGCAATGTAATTCCCTGAGATGTTACTATTGAAAGGAACGTGCTACAATTCCTTTATTAACACTCGTGATGTCACAATGCATAAGATCTATAAATAAAGAAACATGCCGCGACGGCTGTTCTAACCTGCAAACTGAACCCGCGGTTAGATGAATTTTAACGTCGCCCTTTTACCCAGAAGAAGCAATCCAGAAAACAAGAATGAAGCAGACAATTATGGTGCATATATATAGAATATATGTCATAATTTGTCTTTTGTTACGGGTATGCAACACACAGCAAGTGCATTTATCGCATTCAATGTGCTAACGCGCATTACATGTACAATAAATTAAGACACTTATTCTCTATATAAACCCATTTGTCCAAAACTGGACCAGCGAATTATTCATACTTGACGCTATAAACAATTAACTTCTGAGACTTTAAAACGAGATCCCTTCAGGTCCTAGATTGGCATTAATTTACACGTTAAGAAACCCTCTGTCACATGAAAAGAAGCGAACTCCCAATATGGGAGTGAGACCAGGTGCTCAGTAAGAGTCAGCATCTCCTGCTTGCATGAAACACCCGTCGCTTCAATTCGACAGAAATATCACATTCGGTTACTTCCATTTCGGAAGATACAAGTATAGTCTGTGGTTGAATGGTTAAAATGGTCTCTGACAGGATATCATCCACCAATCTGGACAATGGGACATCATAGTGTGTGACGATATCATTTTATGTATATGTTGTCGGTTTTAACTCTTCCGGGCACATGGTCTCACTTCGGGATACTGTTAATTCGGAGGTTAATTGTTATCAAATGTGTTGACATTTCTAAAAGGTGGGTCCTGTAGCATCATGATCACAGACCACCTATACTGCTACGTCTTTCGCTTTCGGTAAATTTTTGGACACTATCACTTTATCACTCTTTGGCCATATTATATTGTTTAGATTGAGGATCACTGGCGAGAGTTAAGTACCCAATACGTGCATACCTGGTCCATGCTGCAAATTTATCTGTTCGCAAATGATTCTAAACAATTTGAAGACGTTCAACATTCGCAACTGTGTCAGTGGAAATTCTAATGATTTTGTCTTGCCTTCCCGACTTTGAGACTGAATCAGTACTTCTTTGATGATTATATGAATATTATTAATAAATCATTATTAATGGGTGCATTTACATTCCTTTTCTAGCTGTTTCACTTCCTAATGAGTTAAAGAAGATCCTGACGATAATCTCAACAGCACTCACAATAGAGCGCAAAATTAAATATCGACGGACCCCTAGCAAGCTAGAGGTGGGACCAGGTGCCCGGGAGGAGTAAGCATCCCCTGTTGGCTAGCCGCACCCGCCGTCAAAGTTTAAGAAGCATGGAAATGAAAATATATAAAATTCATGCACTGTCTGACGTAATGTCTATATAGAAAGTGCTATGGCGACAATGTCAGGGAAGTATATTCAAAACACTTACTGTCAAACCTAAGAATCATTTTCCTTTTTTTCATCCTGTTTCATTTGCGATTTCCCGTTAAAATTAAAAAAAAAAAAAACAAAAACAAAAACAAAAAAAAAAAAAAAAAAAAAAAAAAAAAAAAGGAATTGTTGTAAACTTCCCATATTTAACCGTGTTGTTTTACATGTAGTTTGACTGATTCAATTTTCGGTGACTGAAATTTATAAATCTGAAATATGTCTGACCTAGATTTAAGACGTAGGATTATTTTGATGCTATTGAATTTGAAGACGTTTAACATTTGGTAAGGATCTGGTTCACAAGAACTCGAAAGTATTCTCATATCAAGCGAACTACATTGTATCTGAACCAATCAAAGGAGGATAATTCAAAGATTATATTTAACATGTTTAAAGGAAATCATTTCATTTTGAACTGTTATTACCGTCAGTCATGACTGACGGTATCGTAACCTACTTGCACGGATAGAATACCTCTTCGCAATATGATTGGTAATGTCAATAAAATGCAAATATTCGTCTAGGTTATTCAGAATCTGTATATAAGATTTTCTCATCAGGTCGGCAATTTAAAGAGTCTAGATGACAAATGAAAGTGTATTTTCCTTCGAAATGTGCACCGAAAAGTCTTTGTACCGATACGTCCTATAAAAAAACGCTGATTTTCGGAAATTTCCGCCACGTGAATAAAAAAAAACCATGAAAAGTCCGAAATGTGCGATTGGTAATTCATTTTATTCCGATTTTTTTCTAACTAGAATTTTTCAACATTTAAAGTACAATTTGTAGCTTTCAAAATTTCGTCAGCGATTTCTTTCAAAATTATGCATACTCGAGAAATTACGAAATTTCGTCAGCAATTTCTCGTTAACTAATTTTCGTCAGCGATTCCCTTGCTTTCAAAATTTTCGTCAGCGATTAGCTTTCAAAAATTTTGAAAGCTTTTGTTAACAAAATTTCGTCAGCGATTAGCTTTCAAAAATTTTCGAAATTTCGTTAACTATTCTTCAAATCTTCGCATCATAACTTTAAATCTTCAAATCATCGCATCATTACTTCAAATCTTTAATTCTTTGCATCATTACTTAAATTCTTTAAATCTTCCAATTCTTTGCATTTTGACTTTGTCAGCGATTGCTTTCAAAATTTCGTCAGCGATTACTTTCGAATATTTTGAACGCTCCGAGATGACGAAAATTTGAAAGCTCATAGCTTTCAAATTTTTTGTTAACTAAGATTGGTTAACGAAATTTTCGTCATCTACTATTCGAAAGCTTTTTAGAGCTTTCAAAATTTCGTCATCTCAGTAGCTTTCAAAAAAAATAAGCTGACTAATAGTTAACGAAATTTTCGCATTTCCAAGCCGGACTTCATTCGTTTGATCCTGTGAATCATTTCAAACTATTTACATATCAATCTATCATAAGTTTGTGTTTTTTTATTTACTTATTACATTATCTTACTTATAGGAGAAGGTGGAGAGAGACCCGAATTTTATATGCTAGTTGGAAAGGACTGCTTTTCTTTCTTTAGTTTATCTCTTATTTTGAAAATATTAACTTTTCCAGTCTGAATAGAATATGAAAAACGTAAACGTAAACGTAAATATGTTCCTTTAACATGTTTATCTTCAGAGAAAAGCATTCAGATTTGATTGAATTGAAATTTTGCAACGACAACAAATTCCCCGTCAAAGCAAATGCAGTAACGTCGCTCCTTTTTTACTATGACGTAACTGACGGAAAGTACACAAAACTTACGCTAAAGGCTAAATTTACGTACGCATGAACAGATGACGACAGCAAAGCCGCGAGCCACGTTAAGGATGCGCGCTACTTTGATTTTCGAACTTTCCGCGCATCTAAGATACGACGTTACGACGTAAGAACTATCCGTCCCATTTACACTTTACGTCATTTTGTCTTTTAGCCCAAACCGCATGTACTGTACAAGTATAATAGTACAATACAATATCTGTGTACATATTCTTTGTAAAAATGACATGGCAAGAAAAAAAATTGCAGTACTCTGGATTTCTAATGCTTGATGACACGAAATTTACATGATATTGTGGGTAGCTCAACAACTTCGGTAAAATCACCCGTTTCTTCTGGAAGTACATTTGTAATAAGAATACAGTAATGCAAAAATCGAGAACAGCCGCGGAAAAGGTAACTTACTGGACTGATACACGCCTTACCTCAACAACATGGCTCAAGATTCGCTGATTGATCTACTCGAAATAATTCCATTAGAAGCAAAGATAAATTCCCTGTTGATTAATGACACAAGTGGATCAAATCCTCATCCTGAATATTGAATATTTGATCCACTAATGTATGAATTCGCGCATGAAAACATGGGACCTTTCTGCAGACAGTAGCACAGACAGTATAGTTCGTCCTTGAACTTCGTCTGGTGTGACGCGTGATCGACTTACTTCGTCACACGTCTTTGAAGTGCAAGTACATGACCTAGATCTTGACACATGTATCACTGGGGGTAGACGGCATAGTTTGATAATGGAATATACATGTTTTGAATCTTTGTAAAAACAAGAAATAAAATAGAAAATAGGCATAAGTTTCGATACTTTAACATGGTCCAAAATTTTTAGGGGGGTGGGTCTATTTTATTTCAAGTTATCAACATGATATGAATCTTCTTTTTTTCTAAATCATTCAAAAGTCGAGAATCCATAAGCACTAGCTAGGCCCTTACCTAGCCATATTTTGAAATGCAGGTTCACAGAGGCTGGTCCAGGGCAGAGCCTTGGTAGGGTCCCCCCCCCCCCCCCCCCCGACGGGAAACGATTTAAGATAATCAGAGTCCTAGAAAATATACTGAAAATACCTCTTTATCAAGAGAATATTTTAAATATTCGAATGCATTTCTTCGGGATAAAAATGATAGAAACATTAAATACAACAAAATTAGTTGTGAAAGTAAACTTAGTGTTCAAATGTATGGAAGATCTGTAGTACATGCGCTATATACTAGTATGTTGTAGTGGGATCTTTGTATGAATATTTGCGGTCGAGTCGAGTAATTCAAAATTTTCGGACAGTCTGTAGAAACAAACTGAGTGTTCCTGGCGATGCGACAGCAATGTCAAACTGGTTCTTGCAGACGTAGAATCCAGATACTGTGTCTGAAATAATGGTCAAATATGACGGTCGCAACGCTGACATGATCACTCCCGTGTTTCATGGCCAAAACTAGAGTACAAGAACAAAAGAAATTGTATGTTGTTGGATTTTATTGCATATGGATTGACCAAGGACAACACACACACACTTTCTCTATCGTTTTCATCTGACTTTTTCTTTTAAAAGTCGCTACATGCAGTGTGATTGAATTCGTATGAGTTGAGCTCAGCAAGGTATAACGAGATGGTTGTCTGTATAACGAAATAATGATTATGTCTTGTTTACATGTATACATTTATCTTGTAATGCTGTTTTAATTGATTATCCTACGCTTAGTTATGTAAGGTTGGAGGGGCAGCTCATTTGGAGCTGCCCATTTAACATGTTGGATGGGCAGCTCACTTCGAGCTGCCCCACTAGAGTATATAAGGAGCGCGCACCTGATCAATGCGTCGCAGTGTGTAAGTGTACTGTGAACATCGCTTATTACTATTATTGGACTTATATTTAATAAATTGGTGAACTTATATTGCGACTCTTATTTCAACATGGATTATCTAGATTTGATTTGTTTATTGTGATCTACGTTAGATAGACCTGCTCTATATAATCTATCAGGAATGACCGCTCGGTATACTTCTAATTGGTAGAAGTAGATTGTTTATACAACAATTACAATACACAAGGGTACTAAACAGACTACGCGACAAGTTAGTCGCAAGGTACAATACACACAAGAAAACGCTCATAAGGCCAACGCTACATCTGATCATAAAAAAGAGATAGAGTTCATAGCCTCGAAATGAAATGGGCTATCAAAGATTGACCTTTCCTTCTTACGGTCTAGACTACTGGTCTTCGTCTTTTAATACTGATAGTCTAGTCCATGTCCATACACTGTTTGATTTGTCGAAATTTCACCCCCCCCCCACCCCTCCTGTCTCTCTTTCTCTCTCTTTCTCTCTCTCTCTCTCTCTCTCTCTCTCTCTCTCTCTCTCTCTCTCTCTCTCTCGTGCAATTACAAAAAAATGATACGGCCGAGCTGATTTGCAAGCCCGGTCTTATTTGCTTACATGGTAGCTACGCGCCTGGGCACTCCTCTCATAGAAGCCAATAGGCTACTTATTTTTTGTTTGGGCAAATGAATATTTGAAGCTATAAGTGAAGACTCGTGCACATGTTCGAACCCCTCTAATTTTAGAGTTACGATCGAGAGTCGAGGGGTCACAAAGGAATTACCTGTGTGTAAAATCCGCATATATGCATCTTTTTATCTTTCATTTACTGTATAAAGTTCTTTTAACTTATCTACGGATTTTACACACAGGTAATTCCTTTGTGACCCCTCGACTCTCGATCGTAACCATGGTAACTGTATGTGTTAACATGTCATTTCGTTACTTCTGTCGACCTGTATACTTTGGCGACATTTAGTCACTCCATCTGTCCGTGTTTCCGTATGGGTTTTTTTTTCTCACGCAAGGAATTAACCTAGTCATTTCTTTCGACTGGTAAATTTGATTCAATTTGTATGTGATATAATCATGTACATTAAATTCATACTTGTGACAATTTTGGTCCTCTTTGACCTTGATATTTAACATTTTCTATAAAAAAAAAACCCTATAGGCGGCATACATGGTGTGCCGGTGCGACACGAATGCCCCGCTGGTAGTCATCATTGAACATATTTCCAAGGGCAATAACTCCTTCAATAAAACCAGAATTACACATCAAATATCTACGTTTACATTTAGATAGGGGCGTGCTCTTTAGCATGTTTAAAACAAAAGGTCGAGATATTTGAACTTCGCCTAGAAAGACGATTGCAAGGTTACAACACTATATATGCTACTTTTAAAATGAGAAGTTGAACTTTTAAAAGGGACACTCAGAAAATAGAAATTGTGGTATAGAAATTGCGGTGTCCATGAATCACTCAGCAGTTCTCTGGATAATTTTGTGACCTTGACATATTTGTTTGACCTTTTTCTTAATACCAAGGATGTTCCATTACCCTTGAATTGCAAAGAAGAATTTCTTTATACTTTGTATACTCTTTGTAACAAGATGGTTTAGGCTTTATTTGTTGCTTATAATGACCTATTGCAAGCAATACATTTGTTCCCCAAACACTCTATAGTTGCATGTATTCCGAAAGACCCCGTAATCTTGAAAATAAATAGACATTTTATGATTTTTAAAACATTCTCAAAATGTTTTCAAAATTTTAATGGATCCAAATGTCTATGATCTTTGATCCTGATCTTGAACATTATTCCTCTGTTGAGGACCTTCTACATGGAAAGTTTGAAGATCCTATGGTTCAGCCTATACTTGCAGCGTAAACATTTTGGTGCATGTATTAACCCCCCCCCCCCCCCCCTCTTTTCCCCCACTTCTACGTCGATCAATTTCTAAATTATTCTTTAAAAGGTGATAAAACCATATATATATATATATTTAAAAGAAAATGTATTTATCATATTATCGAATAAGAAAATTAAAGAATGTTTCGGTCAAAACAAGAGCTTTTCTTGAATTTTAAAGTATTTCTACAAAAAAATGCTATATTTAGCCCCAAAATGACCTTGATCTCTGACCTATTGAATCCAAAATAATTGGTGCTGATCTTTGGCCAATGGGCTATCAGTGAGTGAAGTTTCATTGATATCAGATCATAAATACAGGTAGTAGGGCACGAAAAGCATTTTTGGGGGGAAATTTTAAGAGTTATCTGCCCCTTTTTAGAGAAAATGTCTATTATCTTAAAATTTAGCTCATTGACCTACCTTAATTTCTCAGTTTTTTAATAGAGCATGGTATTGGCCTTCATAATCATTAATTTATAAAAATATTTAATTACTTTTAGCAATGTATTTTTCAACATTTTTTTAATAGCTGTGAACAACATTTCCATGCATATATGAATTGATAGATACATAGTATTAAATATCTTGAAACCCGTCTCCTTGTTGTTGATTGTAGTAAATTTCATTTTTCATATGAACTACTATTGTAACTCTCTAACTTAAAGTTAAAATTATAGCATGTTCGTTATTCATTCCTTTTTGTTTTACTAAAAAACATATGACCATCTCAAATTTGACAATTCCCAGGTTTCATCACCTGCAGCAGACCCCCACTCATTTCAAAGGCGTATTTCTCAAAAAGTAGATCATTGACAAATACTTTGCAATTGATCACTGGAAAGTACAATGATAACTTGACAAAAAGGAAATAAAATTGGAGAAATTTAATTACTCTGTTCAGAGTAGCGGACATCCTTAAGAACAGATAAATTGGCAACATGGACCAGAAGGACATAGAAAAAGATCTTCATTAAGACAGCTTTACAATGAAGGCAGCGAAACACACAGATACGATTGCAAGAAGTATCAGGGATATCAAAAAATCTCCCAACAAAACTTCTTGGCAACCATGCACAAGACAACCACTGGAAAAAATAAGACAAACACAAACAAGTGAACAAAACATGTGGAATTCGCAAAATCGTAAAGCGAAAATGATTCATCCTTTCATTGTCAAAAATATCTTGGCATGATTAGGTTCTGTTTGAATAAATCAAAGGAGGGATCTCCAACAACACTAGGTTGCAACACCGACAGCAAAACACCAAAACACAGAGAAGACACGCACAGAAAGAGACGCAAAGGGTACAAGGAACACCAATCACACAGAAACATCGAATACAAATAACTACTCATAAATCAACGAGATCAATGAGCAACCGGTGCCGACTTAGGACGGCCATCTGCCACGTCAGTAGCAGGCGGTGTGGTTATCCGGATTACGTGAGCACAATCCTCCCACTTTTTTCCGATTACCTAGAAGTCTCGAAGAATGCACAACTGTGGCATAAAATAACCTCCTCACTGTAAGATGACCAGCATGGCGCATTGGCCAAGAAACACACATATGGATATGTAAATTCGCAAATCGCAAAGTGAATATAATTCAATCTCATACTGTCAAATACGATCTTGACAGGGTCAAATTTCTGTTTCGGATTATTAGATTTGATTTGAACAGGATGTGGATTTTTTAGGCAGAAACTGAGATACATTGTATAATGAACTGGTTGTGGATGAATTCTTTGCAGAAAGTGGAAACATCTTTGTCGAACCAATAATATAAGAATGAAAATTATGTTATATAAACCCTTTTATAACATTTTTCATGTATAAAATGTGGTAAAACCTGTAAAAATTATTTTCCTGCTTCTTACAAAGCTGCTTCTC